>CM053580.1:513184950-513201594 GCA_028627135.1 Pseudochirops cupreus
AGAAAATTTGAAACTCAAGGGATTGTGGAACTGAATCTTGTAAACTAAAAGTAAATAAACAAGTCAATGAAAAAAGAAAAAGAAAAAAAGAAAAAACAAAAGAAAATACCCCATGATTATCCCAAACCTTTTTCATCAGAAAGGAATCATAAGGAAATACTGACAAATATGAAGAATAGCTAGGATACCTGGCTGCCATATTGGATCATGGTGGGAGTGAATTGTAGAGGAAAGATTATTTCAGTCCTCAGTCTGACTAATATTTATGAATTGTAGGCTTTGCAAAAGTCACTTCACTGTCTGGGCCTCAGATTCCTTGTCTATTTAGTGACAGTTTAGACTAGAAAATCTCCAAGTGTCCTCCCAGTTCTGACATTTTGTTTTCTATATTATAACACTATGTTCTGTACTATGAACCTTTCCAACTCTAACATCTATCATTCTTTCTATGAACATTAAGATTCTAGGAATAACAATAAATAATTGAAATCCGTAAGTAATTTGGAAAACATCACAGCATCTAATACATTTAAATTTCTCTCCTTCTAAACCTTTTACCAATGCCATGGACAAATGGATTGGTAACATGCTATCTGGCCTTTCCTCTCTTTCTGTTGGCAGAGCACAAAAGGCTATACTAGCCTTGTGAGTTTGGGTGAGTGATTAAAATTCTTCTTGACTCAGTTTCCTCTTCTGCAAGAGGGTGATAATAATTGCTTTGTCATCTCAGAGGGCTGTTGTAACAGTAAAGAAAATAATAAATGTTTAAGTAGGTTAAGAACAATAAAGTAAAAAATATGTGAGCTGTGTTTTATTAATTATAACATTTTATATTCTTTGGATAGAGAAGAGGTTCTTGAGTCTAGAAAGTCTACAACTAAGTGAAATGTCTGAAGATTCTGGTTATCTGAAACCTCATCAAGTCATTGAAACTTTGGCCTAGGCAACTCTTTCAGACTACAAGTTGAAAAATGGTTACAGATCTGCATTAGTGGAGTGCTTTTCCTCACTGTTAAGCTACCCACACTAATGAAATCACACTGGTGATTTTACCAGGCATGCAACTGTGTACGTTACAAATTAATTATAATGTTTTATGTAGAAATTGATGCATAGATCTATAAACTGTTAATGATATTGCACGTAATTCTTTGTGATATTTATTAATATTAATAGTAAATGAGAACAGAAGAAAGTATATAAGTTTCTCAAGGGCATGAAATCATACCTTTTCATCTGGTATCCTCAACACTGCCTTGCATAGAGCTCTTCCTGCACACTTACTGAATCAAACTGAAAACAGTTACAGCTTGTGGTAAATCCCCTGCACTTATTTTCAACACTGAACAAATACACAGATGACTCATTAACTGAGATTAATAATCACACTGTTTGAAGAATAGTGATTTTTGCCTCTTTGGGAGAAGAAACTAATATCTTTTCCCCCTTCCTGGATGGGCCTTTTATTGTTTCAGTATCTGAAAAGCTATTTTTGAGGTTGATAGAAACCATCAAATGTATTCAACTATGGATTTCATTTTACACGTAAAGTTAATGTGGGTCACAGGAAGATAAATTCTTATGTTGCTACTAATTTGTCATGGAGGGGGAAAAAAAAGTTCACTGATGTAAAGGATTTTTTTTTCCATATTGTAAACCATATCAGCAATGAAGTCTTCTGTTGCCTAAGTAGAACAGGAGTTTTCTTTTGATCGACAGATTAGGAAAGTACTCCAATTACTGGGTGATATTATGCCAACTGCACCAAGATTTCCTTAATTCCTTACTCAATTGAAACTGATTGGCCTAACCAAACAAAATTGGAGAAGTTGTATAAAAATGTGCACTGCCCAACCTATGGTCTACAGTTGAAGCGCCCCCTCCTTGAGGGAGCATAGCAGCACAGCTATTTCTTGGACAAATGTCAGAAGTGGACCTAGGTACTACCAGTTGGAGCCATAGTTAAATAAAGGAAGGACTTTAGACTGGAGTGAATTTAGGAAATCCTGTAACGCTTTAAATGATCACAAACTACTTATAGCCACAAAAGTCCATCTTTTTAACATCAATATTAATAATAAATAGCATTTGTATAGTGCTTTAAAGTTTTAAGTGAGAGTGATCACTAAAACACAAGATGGTAGAGCCAGGATTCAAAAAGATCTGAATGTTAGATCATTGGACTGAAGCTAGTAAAGCTACTGGTATTTACTGTGGTTTGGACTTCACAAGTAGAAGAAAGAGAAGGCATGGTGAGGTAGTAGTTGTTTGAAAATGAACTGATCATTTCCACACACTCTAAGCTCAAAACAGGCCCACAAAATTATTTTTTCAGCCAAAAAAGTCTAATTCACTCTTGGACTACATTAAGACAGCACACCTTCCCAGAATGGGGAAGTGATAATGCTACTGGACTGTGTCCTGATCAGCCCTTTTTGTACAACATTCAGTCTTCAGTGGCACAGTTGATGGACAGTGATAAGCTGGAAAAGAAGGCAAATATGATCATTAAGGGCCAGGAATTCATACCATATAAGCAGTGTGAAGGAACTCAAGAAGAAAAGACTGGAGTTGTGCATAGTCTTTTGTGAACTGTCTTCAGGTATTTGAAGGGCTGTCTCAGAGGAGAAATCAGACTTGCTCTTTTTAGTTCAAGAGGATAGGACCAGGACCAATAAGATAGGAAACTGAAAAGAGTTCATTTAGGCTTAATACCAAGAAAAACAAAATTAGAGAAGTCCCAAAGTGGAATTGATTCCCTCAAGAGGTGGTTGGCTTTTCCCACTGCCCCTCAAAGGGCTTTGAGGACAGACTAGATGATCCTTCATTGGGCATGTTACAATGGGAGTTCCTTGGTGTACTGACTGGACAGATCAGCTCAGATCCCTTCTAGCTCAAATTTTTTGATCGAGTATATGAACAACTAAAAAAATGGAGCAGGCCATACCAGGTGGGGCAGATATCAGACAAAGTGCACTAGGAATATACAGGAAATGTTGACAAAAAAGGTTGATTAAAAAGTAGTTTCTGTTCAGTCCTGACTCATCATAAGCCCATTTGCAGTTTTCTTGGCAAAAATACTGAAGTGGTTTGTCATTTCCTTCTCCTTTTACAGATGAGGAAACTGAGGCAAATAGGGTTAAGTAACTAGCCCAGGGTCATACAGTTAGTAAGGCTAGATTTGAACAGAAGTCTTCCTGACTCCAGGCCAGGAGCTTTATTCATTTTGCCACCTAGCAGTCCTGATAAAAAGTAAAGTAATGTAAAAAAAAGTGAATTGATATTGATGTTTTGTTAAAAGAACTGGAGGAAGACCTCCAGAGTATTAGAAGGCAAATCCATTTCTTTTGTATTTCAGGAAAGGAAACCAAGTCCTAGAGAATTTATGTGACTTACCCAGGGTCACTCCAGTATTTACAGGCAAGAGCCTGAATTCAAACTCCAAATATGGGGATAAAATATCTTGTAGTATCTACCTCAAAGTTTTTTGGTGGGGCTCACAGAAGGTAATAGATAGCCTGTCCCAAAAGTCTTAGTGCAGTCTTGGACCTTGACTAAACTGTGCTGACATTTTAGACACCCTGTACATGAAGGTGTTCCTAAGAATATGAAGTTATTTTCCTGATTCTTCCAGTTTTCAGTTCCCCATTTCCCACATAATTTGTGTTTGCTTATTTAAAAATCTATGTACATGGTCTTTCCATCTACCCATTTCCTAACAGTATGGCTAGTTCCATGACAGCCAAGGTTCTTTTGTTATGTCTTTGTAGTACTTGTGGCTAGTAAAATTTAGGCATGTAATAAATGCTTGTTGAATTGGTGGGGGATAAAAAAGATGGTTGCATTATAGAAGCAATGGAAATGGAAAATGGAAAATATACTGTCCTAACTATGTGCTCCACCTAAGTAGATAAGTGCACCTAAAATTAGTTTGTTATCTATTTTCTCTGGGACAATATAAAAATCGTGTCCCACCAAAGCAAAATAATGTTATATAAAATAAGAGTTTGGGCTAGATTATCCCTAAAACCCCACTCTTTGTTACACTATGATATTTTCATAAATCATATCATGCTTTCATGGGCATCTTTAATCTGTACTAATATCAAAATCTGAACTAAGTTTTGTATATCCAATGAAGTTGCCTTTCAAATCCCCAGTTCAACTTCTAAAATAAGATTAGTTCAATTCTAATATACTTGAACTAGAAGGAATCTTTAAGCATAAAATGTTAGTATATAGCATATTGTGTGTTAGAACTGAAAGACTTTATAGAATGAATGCTAGGGCATAGAATCATCAACCTCAACTTTAAGCCAAAAGAGAATAATCACAGTGATATGTCAAGGGGAAAAGAAAAAACAGCTATATTTTTGCTTTTTTAGGGGAAGGGATTCTGATAGGAACAAATGCTACCCTATCTCCTCAAAAAAGAGAGGAGGGAGGTGACATATAAAAGGGTTATTTTCTGATTTATTATCCAGAAAAAGACTTGAGGGACACTATGTTTCTTTACAGATTCGCAATTAACTGAAAATAGAAGATTTCTGATTTCTCGATATAAAATACTATGTCAGAGTCAAGGGAAAGACATTCCTACTGGTAAATATTGCCAAGTCTTTAAACTTCTGATGAATAGATTTCCCAAAATTACCCTACTATTTCTAAAATGCAGATTCAGGCATTTGTGAATAAAGTTAGGGTGAATTAGCTCTCCTGCTGTGCTTCAAAAAAAGAAACATACTGCACAGGATGTAGATGACAGCCATACAATGGATGTGTATGGGCCCGGGAATTTTTTGGTCCAAATCAGTTCTAAATTCAGATTTTAAAGAAATTATGACGGGGGTGAAACAGGGTTATTCATACAAGGTTAACTACAGGGGAACTCTGGTATACTCACAGATCTAGAGAAAAAACAACTTAGAGATTACATAATTTTCCTGTCTCTCTGTCTCTGTTTTTCTGTCTCTGTTTCTCTCTGTCTCTATCCTGTTTGTCTCTATCTCCATGTCTCTGTCTCTCTCTGTGTCTCTTTTTCTGCCTCTGTCTCTTTGTCTGTCTGTCTGGCTCTTTCTCTCTCCTCTCTACTAGGTTAATGCTAGCTCAAAAGTTAATCTTATTTATGTATTTCTTCCACAGTGGTTGTCCCTGATTTTATTGCTGAGGAAAGGACATATTTGGAAAACCACGTGGTAACACCAATCAGGTGGGATAGCACGTGTTTTACAGTAAGTAAAGTGTGGCCTCATAAGCAGCTCAAATCAAAAATCTTTGCCAAATGAAAGAGTCTAGAAACTGGTTCTTCTCTGCAAATGATCAGATAACATTCTGTGTTCCAAGATTGTCTCAATCTCATGAGCACTTGAAGGTGAAAACGATCAACTCTCTTCTGAGCAATTAGTAAGCAATAGTCAGCCCATGTGCTTCATTGGCATCCATGATACGTTCATCTAAAGGACATTTCCTGTCACACTGGCAGAACCCTTTGTGGAGGATTTATGGAAGGACATGAATATGCTTTTTACACATAAGAAGACATGCCATCTGTCCCACTGAAAGAAACACTCACATCAGTAAGATTGCAGAACCATATAAGTATCATTGATTCATCTATTGCTATATGAGAGATATAACACAGACTCATTGCTGGAGAAATACACTATCTGATGCATGCTACCACAAGAAGAGTTGTAAATTTGCTGTCACTAGTGGTCTTTAAGTAGGTACTAAGTGGTCACTTATCAGTAATGCCTTTTTGGGACCAGATTAATTTTGAAGTCCTTTCCAGTTCCAAGTCTATCATCCTACAAATAGTAATGACAGTGACAAGTGGGGTTCAGTGGTGAGGCCATGGGACAATCTATAAGTAGTCATTGTAGTGATAACTGTGGTTAGGTGGTAAGAACATTAGGAAGTTTGGGTTTAAGAACAATTCAAAGGACTGACTCAGGAGGTGATAAGGTCATCATCCCTAGAGCTGTTTAAACAAAGGCAGCTCTATGGTTGTAATGGTAATGGAAATTTGAAGATCTTCCATGCCCCTTAATAAGCCTAAGGGAATTTGAAAACTTTCCCTGCTTTGAAGATATACCCTGACGCCTAATAGGCTGAATGTAATCACAGGGGACCTGTGGTAGGAGGAATTTGCTGAAGGGTAGCAGAGCCCACAGGAAACTGGGAGTCAGAGCAAATAGACAGTGGGAGAGAGAGAACACACCCAGGAAGACTGCTAGACTTGTGACTGTTGGTTTGTGGGAAGGCTAAAGGATGGTATGGTTTCATGCTGTGTTATAATGTATTAACTTTTTGCTACTATGATGGATTTGACTTTCTGGTGTTGGGATTTGGTTTTCTGGCATCTGAATAAATGTTTTGCTTCAATCTTCCATGTGAAGAGTATGTTATATTATGCTATTGAGAACTCTGATGGTATATTTATAGTTGCCATCAGCACTGTGACTATAGCATTGGCATTACAATGGTAGAGAAGATAGAGTGATGGACTAGGATTCAGAAAGAATTCAATCAAATTGTGCCTCAGATATTATGTGCCTCTGGGCAAATCATTTAACCCAAGGGTGAGGAAACTGCAGCCTCAAGGCCACATGTGGTCCTCTAGATCCTCAAGTACAGTCCTTTCACTGAATCTAAACTTCACAGAATAAATCCTTCTATTAAGGGGCCACATTTGAGGACCTAGAGGGCCACAGGTGGCCTTGAGGCTGCAGGCTGGCCACCCCTGAACCTCTGTGAACGTCAGTTTCTTCATCTGTAAAATGGGTATTATAATAACAGTACCTACTATTGTGAGGGTTGTTGTGGGGACTGAATGAAATAATATATGTAAAGCACTTTGCAAACCTTACTACAGCTTTATAAATGCTATCTAGTACAGGCTGGGTAATGTCACACATAGGAAGTTTTAGAGAGAAATGATGGACCTAAGAGGGTGCTTTTTCTATATTCTCTCAAATGTGCCTTTTATCATGAAAATTCTATCATTCTATATTTACAGCTTTATCCCTAAGTTCCTGAATGACCCTATATAAGACACTTTATCTTGCTAAAATTAGATTCCCTCATTTGTAAAATAGTTGTGTAAAGAAATTGTGTTTCAATGCTCTCTGCTTGGTTCCTTCATGTTTACAATGAGGAGAGTAAATGACCTCAGAATTACCTTTTTATTCTAAGTTTTATGACTTTATGCTGTACTCTATGGAAGGATATCATTCTCTTCATCATGTTTCTAATCAACTATTCAATTAACAGACATTTATCAAGTACCCATTATGTGACCTTCCCTTGCCTCCAAAAAAAAAAGTCAATTGCCAAGAGAACTAAGTATATATTCTCATATGTAATGGTAATGGAATTTGGAGATGCTCCTGTATTGGCTTGGTTTGGGGGTTGAGTGTTAAAACCCAGAGCTTGTGAATCCCACTTGTGGGATGGGCTTGTTGATGTGAAGAGAGAGGGCTGAACTGGGAGGAGCAGTGAATTGGAAGAGAGCCCCAAGCCGAGAGGAGGTCAGAAGGACTTTTGGGAGAGCAGTATCCAGTATCAAGGAGCCTGAGTTGCTAAGAAAAAGATTGTTGACAGTCCATTGGAACTGCCCAGGACTTTTGAGAACTGCCACCTGGAGCTGCCAAGAACTGAGGAGGCATGGCTGTGATGCTAGTATTTTGTCTGTCTGTTTTGATGTTGTTTTACCAGATTCACCTGCTAGTGAAGGACAGTGCTGCTGTTGTAGAGGTCCTGGAAACTTGGTGTTGGTTCAGAAGCCCTGAAGGAGGATTTTCCTGTTGTATGTTTAGAGAAATTCTGGAAGAGGGCCTTGCTGATGTTTTCAGGGGTTCTGGGACTGTTCTACAGGTAGAGTGTGACTTGATGAGGACACTGGCTATGGCTTTGTTGAGCCTTGTCTCCCCAGGAACTGAGATTGCTGAGGGCTTGCCCTGAGTGAAGATGAAAGAAGGGTCTTTCCTTGAGTATTCAATGCTGAGATGATATCTTAATCTTGTTGTAACTTAAGGGTGGATGGCCTTTTGTTCTCTCCTGCCCCTTTTGAGATTCAGGGGTGGGAAGCCTTTGAGTTTTTTGTGCTCTGTGATTGACCAGATGAATGTACTTTGTTTATGATTGGAAACTAATCTCCATTTGAGAGGAGAGACTTTGTTGACTGACTAAATGTACTGTCCAGGAGTGGGCTACTTTGACTAATGTACTGGCCAGGGGTGGGATACTTGGACCTTGATACTTTACAAATGAATTGAGAACTTACTTCCTAAATGAACAAGTTACACTGTATGTTGACTTTCTCTGTTCTGTGAATGTTTACTGAATCAATGGGGTTTGCTATGCTGGTAATCCAAACCTTGGAAGTTGCCTTTGTTTGGCATTACATCATATACCTGAAACTCAGAAGATTTAGAAAGTTCTAATCTGTTTGGAACATATCTATGAATAATTCAGAAGTTCAAAGTTCTTAATATGGAGTGTCATACACCTCCTGGTTGGTGGCAAATTGATGCCACCTTTGGTATTCTTCAATAACTTACTGAGGTAAAAATTTCAAGATATTTATTAGTGCCCATCTTTCTCTCAAGGAAGAGCCTAATGACTTTTAAAGAGCTGAGACTTTTGAGAATGGGCACAGTTGGAGAAACACTAGAATATTACTGTGGTAAATACATGAAAAATGTATGACAAATGGCTAGGAGATCCATTAGAAAGCTATTGTAATATTCAGAAATTTAAAAAAAAAAGATGAAAAGGAAGCCAATTAGTTTTGATAACTTTGATTTATTTTGAGTTTTATTATAGGATAAAGCTCCCTTCTTTAAGAAAAGCTAGCCCTAATAGCTAAGATAATATTTATATTCTCTTAAATCTGGGTTACCTATAGATTTAATGAATAGATTATAAGACTTTGTCATTTAGTAGCAGATAATTTAGAGTAAGGCATATATTTCTGTAGGAATAAAATAATCATAGGATTATAAGACTCTTTTTAAAGGCCAAGTGCCCCTTTCTGGGAGCTGGAGAAAAGGGGGATGACTAAAGGTTAAGCTCCTCTGATCTTTTTTTTCCCCTTGCACTAGAGATGAAGTCTAAATTGAGCAATGTAATCTTGGCACCTGGAAGATTGGGGGTTGGGGTGGGGGCTGACTGCTAACTATAAACTGTAAGTTTCACTTTAAAGTGAGTTTTCTGGATGCAAAAGGCATCATCACCTTAGGACAAGGACTTCTGGGGTAATCTCACTTTGACATCTAAATGTCAGCAACAATATGAATTTGGGTGAAGAAAGCTGGGAGAAGTGAACTAGTCAGATGAGCTGTCTTGTTCAATTGAATTATATTCAAAACACGTTTCCTATTTCTTTTATTCCTTTTTTCTATTATAAAAATAAGCTCTGTAATTCACTCCTTTGTCACTAATTACTGATGAACTAGTTGACCTGAATTAATGGTAACCTGTAAGCATTTGACAACACAGGAGTAGGCCTCAAAGGAGAGACTGCCTGGGGGTACAGATGCATAGTCATATGCATAGAGATGTCACCAAGAGAGTCTAGAGAGGGGAAAAGAGAGAGACTAGGATGGGGAACTGGAGTATAATCATTATTAGAGGTTTAAATATCAATGTAAAAAAAATCACATCTTTTGTGTATGTGAAATCTCTTGAAGCTCCTATTGTGAAATATTTTAAGTCTAGAGTCTAAGATGGCAGGGTATAACTTGACTCCAAAAGGGATTCAAGAGGCAATTCCTAAGCAATCTTGTTTAGAGATAAAAGGGATCGAAGATGCATAAAATGCTATCATTTAAATGTTATATAATTCAATCACCTCATCTTGCTGTTGAAGAAACTGAGGTCAAGGGAACCTTGCTTAGAACAAACACAGTTAGAGTTAGGACTTCTTAACCCAGGTCCAGTTCATCATCTGGTCTATCCTACTTTCAAATGGAATGTGATGTTAATTTTTAACAACTGACGGGGTTTGAGTCTTGGTGCTGAATACTATGCATTGTGTGGCATAACAGAAGTCATATAACCTATTTGAGCCTCAGTTTCTTCAACTGTAAAATGGAATAAGCACTAAATGGTTCCTAATGTTTCTTCCAGATCTTTGATCTTATGAGAGAGTGAGACCATAGGAATTACTGTTCAGATATTTGGATTATACGGCCTCTGGAGTCCTTTTTGTGTAGGTGTAAATTCTAGAATCTGAGACCATCCCTGACCTCATTTTTTCATCTCCCTCATCAAATCATGCCTATCCTGTGCTTTATTTCCTCTGGGCTCTGCACTCTGCTTATGCTAATCTGATCAATTAATTCACGTTAAGGAGCTTCTGGCTGACAATGGCTTACTGTGTTGATTTGGCTGGTTTTATGAAAAGATTGAGGACAGAGCAGGTCTGCTTGGGATGCTCCAATGATGTGGATTTCAGAGCTGGAACAGCAAGCCTAACCATGGGTCATCCTGGGGCTATGCAGCAATGCAGGGAAACTTGGCACCAGGACCTCTGGCAGAAGGTGGAAAACTATTCCTCAGGCAGCTCTGGCTTAGTTTATTCTTTGAGTAAAATGCTATTTCAAAGGACCTGCCAGGGAATCGGAGAGCAATCTAGAGCAATTTAGAATTTAGGACGCACATCAACCTTATCAACTAGAATTTTAAATACCTTGTAGGCAAGGACTTACTATATACCATTCCATACTAGGATAGGTCTATATAATTACATATATATTTATATGTAGTTACACTAGTAGGTTGGTATGGTGTATTGTTAATATATTTTTGCTTAATGGGAAGATCTTACCCAACCTTTAATAGGCCCATGTGACCTGCTTGAGTCACATGGAAGCCTGAGACACATGAGTCTGTGGTAGGAGGAGCTGACTGAACAGGTAGAGCAGGAAGGGTGGAGCAGAGCCCAGAGAAAATTGGTCAGAGCACTTAGAGGTGAGGGAGAGAGAGGAAGCAAGCTGTGCACGTTTGTTTCTGGGAAGACCGTAGCTGGGGAAGGCTTGGGGATGGTGGTGCCCCCTGCATTGTTATTGTGTATAGATTTCTTGGCTACTATGATGGATTTGCCTTTCTGGTGTTGGGATTCAACTTTCTGATGTTTGAATAAATGTTTTAGTTATGTCTTCCATATGGAGAGTCTGTTATATCTTGCAATTCAAACCTGGGAATACACCTCATATTTACAGCAGCTGCTGTGGGTATCGCATTGGTGAAACATATGGTCACAGGATATAGGTAGAAACTAGGTGCTATGGTTTTTAAGAGTAATGACCTTAGATCCAGGAAGACATGAAATAAAATACTGTCTCAGTAGCTTATAAGCTTTGTGATCCTGGGTAAATCATTTAACCACTATCAGCCTTGGTTTCCTCATTTTTGAAATGGAGATGATAATAATATCTGCTTTTAAGAGTTGTGAGGATTAAAGGAGATAGCAAATGTGAAGTATTTCACAAACACAAAAGCACTATATTGTTGTCGTTGTTGTTATTGGGCCAGAGTAAATCAAGCAAACAAGCAACATTTGCAAAGCATCTTCTTCATCCCAAACATTGTTTGGGGCACAAAGCATAAAAAAGACCAGAGCAAAAATGGCTCTTTTCCTTGAGGAGATTTAAGTCTAACCAGGACAGCCTCACATGGAAGTGGATACTCAAGCCGAAGCATGAAGAAAACTAGGAATTGTGAAAGATTGCAATGAGTAGGTAATGAATAGAAGGGTCCCTAAAGATTATCTCATCCAACTAAATTATCTGGAAGAAGAGTAAATTAAGGCCAAGAGAAAGGAAGTGATTTTTCTAAAGTCACAGATATAATAAAAGGCAATTCTAAGATTAAAGGGAATGACGGATGTAAAAAGATAATATATGGTGATATACCTTATTGTTATGATAGGATAGTCTCTCCTCCAGAATGCATCACTGTGTTGGAGGACAGGACATTGCTTAAATGCCAAGGAAGGTGTTTGAGGCAAAGATTAAAAAGAGATACCAAAATGAGAAAACTCCCCACTGTTCAGAGTTTGGTACTTCTTTGTCTTTGGAATGCTAGCCAAACAGGTGCATGTTAGCATCTCCTGACAGTAATAAATGGGAGGAGAGGACATGAGGAGTGGATGGGCAGAGAGGGCAATTTGGAAAAGGGATAAAAATAGTTTTTTAATTAAAGTAAATTTTGAACAGTAGGAGGTTAAAACACTCTGGGAAGCAAAGTTTCCAAGATTTTGAAATTTCTAATACCCTCTGTAATCTCAGTATTGTCCCCAATTTGAATTTGAAGAACTACCTTGTTCTTAGAAAATTACTAGAGGGGCCTAAGGAAATGGCTGATTTCAAGTCAGTACCAAGTCCTTTCTCCATTATTTCCCCCCAAATTATTATTTATATATGTGCAAAGTAGTCCCCCTTTCCGTTTGGGACAATTTTGTTCATTAAAATGAATAGGTAAATACAATTATGTGAGAAACAATGAAATAGCAACTTATCAAGGAAAAAAATCTAAGAGGAAAGAAAACTGATGTCCTATTTCCCAGCATGTAGCTTACATATGTTTGACATGTGTATTTGAAGACTAAACATTGGAAAATTCTCATTTCTAGAACTATTTGTTGATTATGGAACAATCATATATTGTCTAGTTTTGGCTTTGCTTGGCAGAAATAAAGATCTCAGTTTCTCACAGTAAGAAAGAAGAGAAATCATTTCACAAGAGACTCTGCCTTGCAGGAGTAGTGTTGATCAAGACCAGACATCCCAGTGTGTCCCAAAAGAGTGCTAAAATATGGGTCTAAGAAACCATCTCAGAGTGAGGTCAAAGAACTAACACAGAGCCTCCACTTATATCTGTTGCTTAGAGAAATTAATTGGAATAAAAGTTTTTCTGGTTGGAAGAGTAGATTAGATAAAAATCAAAATGATGAAAATCGGGGTTGCTGATTAGAGAAAATAACTTTGAAGCTTAGAAGAGCTGTGGGGGGGGGGGGGGCCAAGTGGGGATGGGGAGGAAAGGTTCTTACACTTTTAATCCTTTTTTTTCTGAACTTCAACGTACTATCTGAGAAGTGAAAATCAGTTAGAGACTAAACAATGGAATAGTCCTGAAAGAGTTGGGCAGATCCCAGGATCAAGGAAATTGCTATCACTTTATCAAAGACCAGCCAAAGGAACAGACCTGGAAGAACCCTTCAGTTTTCTAATTCTTAGGGTTTTTGTTTTGTTGAAAGTACCTAATATTGTCTCAGAAGCCATGATGAGTAATTGGTCTAGGTGTAGTAGCCAGCAAGGACTCGGTCTAACTGCTGTCACTTGGTTATCTAAAGGAATGGGCTGTCCTATCTTATGTTGCACAAATATCCATGAGATTCGAAGAACTAGTTGTTCCCAGATAATCAGTGACTACAGGTGTCTAGGAAGTGAGGCATTGTCCCATCCTCCCTTTTGCCATTACCACTTTCCTTTCCAGAGTGACACCTGTCAAAGTGTTCCTTCCTTTATTTTTTAAAAGAAGGTACAAAAAAATCAGAACTGAAATGTGTCTTAAAGATCCTGTAGGCAACCCTCCCTCCATTTTACATGTGAGTAAACTGAGGATTAGATGGACAAATGATTTATTCAAGTCAGTAGTAAGTGATAAAACTGGGATTATATCCCTAGTCTCTCCATTGAGTTCTAATTTTCTTTCCATCACTCTCCCTATATTATTATCTTACTTTATAGATGTCCTTTCTTCTCAACAAAGCTGTAGCCCCACCTTCTTCTCTTCCTCCTGGATCTTGACTTAATGCTTTTTTTATCTCTGGAGGCAGATAAGTGGCTCATTGGATAGAACACTGGGTATGGAATCAGGAAGACCTGAGTTTAAATCTGGTCTCAGACACTCACTAGCTGTTTGACCCTGGGCAAGTCACTTAACTTTTGTTTACCTTAATCCACTGGAAAAGGAAATGGCAAACCACTCATGAATGGAATCACAGAGGCAGACAAGACTGAACAATATCATCACCTCTGGGACAGAGGATAGTATTGGGCACATTAGTTGCTCCACAATGATGGGATGATGATGATAGTATACATTTCTATAGCCTTATACAGTTTACAAAGCACTTTCCTCACAATAAACTTGTTGAATAAGAAGTGCAATTATTAATGTGCCCATTTTATCAGTGAAGAACCTGGCACCAAGGTATGGTAGTAAATGTTCAACAGCTAGCCTCTTTGAAAATGCACATAGACTTGACGTTTAATCTCTATTTTAAAACATTTTCCCCCTCACTTTTTAAAGTCGAGGCAATCAACAGAATAATAAATCAAATCCTGATTTATAGCATTTGCCAATCCCTAATATACAAATGCACACGACTGAAAACTTAACAATTGCCTCTCATAAATCAGCAAAACTGACCCTCAAAACTCCCCTGTGGGACACTCAAACATGCCAAGGGTCTTATTCACAGTCACATGGCTAATTAGGTAGAATGGTCAAGACTGAATTTGAGGTCTCCTCGCTTCAAATCCAGCGTGCTTTCAGTAACATAATGATGATGATGATGGTGATGATGGTGATGATGATGATGACAACGACAATAGAGGGGGCTGAAGAAAATAACTGTGAAAACCTTTTGACTTCACTCTATAGAGTACTCTATATTTGCTGATTTTCATCAATTTAACAAAGCGTTATCTAGTTAAGCTATCATCTTGGAATTCCTTGATAAGTTAACCCCTCATTATTTAAAGTTTCATTCCAGAAACATTCATATTTTATTCAGGAAGCATGTGTTTCTAAACCTGTTTTCCTTGTATGCTACTAATTATGAAAAAAGAAAAAGATACTTTCAGTAGAATTGCATAAAAGGAATATCCTTTGTCAGACCATTAGACCTGGTTAGAGGGTTGAAAATTGGTCCATTACAAGAAATTCTCCACCTCCCCATTTCTCTCCCAATTCCTATCCCAATATACATAGAAACATACTCACAGAGAGACACACATACTCACAGACACAGAGAGATAATCACGTACATACATACAGAGACATACACATATATACAGACAGAGACATACACACAAACATGTGCATGTGCGCACACATACACACACACTCCATACTTCTTTGACCCAAAGATTACAAGATCCATGAATCAAAGATAACTTTTGACTTTGCATTGCCACAGCTCATATCTCAAGCTGACCTGTGCTCCTTCTTTCCAGGGGTTGCCTCCAGATTGGTATCTCTGCACTAGATTTTCTTCCCATGGGAATTGAGTTCCTAAAGTCTCTGTTTCTAAATCTGTGTGTGGCTTCGTGAGTCTCACAGTCCTTTAGTCTCAAGGTCTCTTTATACTTCAACTAAATTAGTCTTTTAAAGTTGGCTAAAGGTGGTTATCATGTATTTGCTGGTTATATTATGTAAAGTTTGTCCCAGACAGAACAAAGTGTTAATTAAAATCTCTGGCTTTGGAAAAAATCTCTGATCACCTTCAAGCTGGGAGGAAGCATTAGGAAAAAAAAATTTGTGTATTAATTATTTTGGTGATAATAAGTCCTCTTATTATCATGATAATATCTACTTAGATTTATAGATAGTTTTGAAGTTCCAGATCAACTTTGTATATATTATCACATATTACCCATGTAAAATACCGTGATATGTGAATGTGAGCCTCTTATGAATGTGGATTATTAGGATGCTTTAATTATTTAAGTGAGGCCACTACTTGCAGATGAAATATGCTTTCTGCTGAAGCCAGTCTGCCAGTTGCCAGGTCTAGGGGTAATGAGATGTCTTGACATATTCAGAAGACACTGTTCACCTGTTGGCAATAGGACACATGCTTGGAATTTCTGTTCTACAAGATAGCGAATAAAAATGCAAACAATTATGGCTAGCATTTCAAACCAGATTATACTTGTAAAGTATCTAGGACGGTGGCTGACTGGCACATAGTAGGCACTTTATCAGTGTTAGTTACTATTATCATTATCATTATCATTATATAGTACATTAAGATTTGGAAAACACATTATAAACTCCATTTTTTTTTCTTATGACAACCCAGAGAGGTAGGTGCCATTATTACCTTCATTTTACAAAGGGGGAAATTGAAGCAGACAGTGCTGAAGTGACTTGCCCTGGCTCAAATAGCTAGAAAGTATTTCCTTTTTTTAAAATTGGATTTGTTTGTTTACTTTTAGTTTACAAGATTCAGTTCCACAATCCCCTGAGTTTCAAATTTTTTCCTCTCCCTCTTTCTCCCCACCCCCATGGTGGCATGCAGTCAAGTATAGGATCTGCAAATACTTTCACATTGGACATTAGTCTGGTTGTATAGAAGGGTTGTAACCAATGGAGTGAACAATGGGAAAAAGGAAACATAACCAAACATGGAAAAGAGTGATAGCATGTAGATTGCTTCAGTCTCCATTTAAACTCTGTTCTTTCTACATCTTTCTCTGAATGTAGATATCTCCTTCCATCCTGGGATTTGTAGAGTTGTCTTATAACTATGTGTTGCTGAGAAGAGTCCAGTTTATCAAAGTTGGTTAGCACACATACGATGTGTCTGTGATTATGTACAAATTTTTCCTGGTTCTGCTCTTCTCACTT
>CM053580.1:513202094-513224807 GCA_028627135.1 Pseudochirops cupreus
ATATATATATGCAATTATTATTATTATTATTGACTACATCCAACTGGAACTTGAGATACACAGGCACTGCAGTTGGGAGATCCATCCTGCCCTATCAAAAATGACATAGGAGAGAATAGACTGGGGGAGAGGGGACGCACCAGGATGGCTGTTTTGGGGCGGTGCGTGGGGGAGGGACGGGGAGAAAATATGTAGCTCAAAATCTTGTGGAAATGAATGATGCAAACTATAATAAAATTTAAAAAAATAGAATAAACCTAATTTCACAATACTTATAGCCAATTCCTTCATAGTCTTTCCTAAGTGATAATTCTGCATAAAGATCTCTCTCTCCCTCTTCTTCTCTCTCTGCATATATATGTATATGTATGTATGCGTATATATAAAAAGTTTACAACAAGCAAATGAACATATTTATGTATACACACATATACACATGTGTATGTTGTGTGTGCGTGTGTTTGCCTGTGGTCTCCCTCATTAGATTACAAACTCTTTAAGGACAGGGGCTGTCTTTTGCCTCCTCTGGCGAACCCCATTATCCGGGGACACATTCTTCTTTTTGCACACAGTAAATGCTATTGCCTTCATATCCAAAGCTTCTATTTATACAAAGAGATTCTCCAATAATACTTGCTTCCTTGATGATCTTCAAACTATGGGCATCTTCATGGTCTGTTCCTCAAGCCTATGTACAAAATCCAAGCCTAGCAGGCTCCCCCTTCTCACCTTGGCTTCTAGAATTCCCTGGCTTCTTTGAAAAGTCTGCTCAAATTCCCCTTTTTCCAGGCCCTCTCCAGGCCCAATGCTACTGCCTTGCCTCTGAAATCACCTGCACTTCATCCTGTATATAACTTGCATGTTAGCTTCTTCACTAGAATGCGAGCTCCTTCAGAACCGAGACTTTCTGCTTTCCTTATATCCCTAGTGTATAACACAGTGCCTGGCACGTAGTAGACTCTTCATAAACACTTGGTGACTTGACCTCTTGACCTCTCTTCTCTTTCCACATACTTTCCATTTTTTGCCCCTAGTTGTGCATGGTAGGGGTAGGAGAACAGAGACTGAAGGAAAGAGGAGCCTGCCCATTACGAAGTTAAGACTGATTCTTCTAGCTGACAATTAAGAGTGGGTAGATTCCTATTCATGAAGTCATTAAATAAAGAACTGGATGTAAAATGTTAGAAAATGAGTAATAATACTAGGAATATATGCTAATTTAGTGCTTTGCAGGTTACAAAATGAAAATGTTTTATATGGAAGAGATATTCTCTCAAATTACAAGCAATGAAATTGAGACTCAGAGACAGAAAAGGATCTGGGGGCCTTAAGATCTCTAGACCATGAACACATATATCATTTAATTAAATTCATAGCACATGCTAAATAAAACCCTGGTAAAGACTGTATCCACATCCCTCACTGACTAACATACACACACACACACACACACACACACACACACACACACACATACACACACATTTTTTCATAAAATGGAACAGGTAAGAACAGGGTATAGTGATTCAGTGCAACCCTATTTCCAGCAGTTACTTGAACCAGGATTTTAAATATCCTCTGATCTAACAGATATTGAAACTACAATCCAGAGGAGTGAAATGCCAGCCTGGAGGTAAAGGAAAGATAGTTTACACCACAGGTGTTTGGAATCTGCAGCTTTGAGGCCACATGTGGGCTTCTAGGTTCTTAAGCTTGCCCTTTTGACTGAATCTAAATTTTGTTCTGTAAAATTTGGATTCAGTCAAAAGGCCACCCTTAAGGACCTAGAAGCCCACATAAGGCCTTAAGGCCACAGGTCACCCACCGCTAGTTTAAGGGTAGCCTGCAGTCTGATGAGGGCCTAGTTAAATGAGAAATTGGAAATTCTTGTCATTTCAATCCACCCCACCCCACAGTTTTTCATGTAAATCAGCTCATTTGAGCATGAAATTCCAGTTTCAGCACATGTCTTTGTGAGGAAAGGACTTTTTTTTTTTGAAAGGAACACCTGTTCCCTAATCTTCCCAGCTGACACCACAATCTGGGCATATTCTGATTTTATTTGCTAATGCATTAGGCTTCTCGGGGATTTGGACTTGAAACTCCAGGGCTCCTGGATTTTGTTCTAAGCTTGGCTTCCCTTCAGCTGTTGGATGGTGTGTAAGGCATAGCAGCTCTAAGAGTGGATCATTGATTGTTCCCCAAATGGAAACTGTACAGAAATAGAAACAAATCCTAGAAATAACCAGGCATGCTAAGCTTAAATACCCACAAACAGTCCATCCTTTGACTCCCATAAAGAAGATGAGGCTGGGACCATTAGCTTTCCATGAGAAAAGTGAGCATCACTAAGATAGTTCCAAATGAATCATGTAAATGCCGAATCACTATTGCTTTGTTTCGCCTCAATTCAGTCACTGCCTATTGTCCAACCTCAGTTACTGCATCTGTGGTGGGATGAAGGCAGGGGTCAATTAAATAAGGATTAAAGTCCCTTCCATTACTGCTATGATTTTATGAATAATACTATTTCCAAATATGATTTCTAAAACCAAAACCTTTTAAAGCTTCATTTGTATATAAGGAAAGAAACTGAGGCAGAGAAACAGTGAATAATCTGTCAAAGATAAATATATGTGATTTCAGCCAGCCGAACAATGTTAATCAGAGCAATCTGTATTTATATAGGGCTTTAAAATTTGCTCAAGGAAAAAAATATGCAGTGAAGGTAATGGAAAGATCACCAGAGTTGAAAGCAGAAGACCAGGTGTTCCATTTTTCTCCAGGGCTTCCTCAACTGGCCAGCTCTGCTGCTTTCAGGCTTCCTAGCAGTAATTAAGTCACCAAAACTCTCTAATATTTGCCTAACCTATTTCACTTTTTTTTTCTGTTTGATCCTTATAATGAGATTGTGTATAGGTATTATGACATTATGATATGCATTTTAAAGATGACCTTTGGCAGATCCAAAGACTTTGAATCAGGGATGGGTAACCTGCTGCCTGGAGGTCACATGATGCCCTTTAGATCCTCAAGTATGACCCTTTGACTGAATCCAAACTTCATAGAACAAATCCTCTTAATAAAAAGATTTGTTCTATAAAATTTGGACTCAGTCAAAAGGTCACACCCAAGGACATAGGAGGCCACATATGGCCTTGAGACCAGCTATAGGTTCCCCACCCCTGCTTTGAAAAAATAGCCTGTTAAAATTAAGAGGGGTCTTACAGGTCACTGAGTGTAAGGCCCTAAGACCAGAGACATAAATAGGAATTGATGTTTCCTTTAGCTGAGGCAAATCAGTTCAATGGGTTTGAGGGAGGGATAACACTAAGAGGACAACGTGTTTTGTTGAATGCAATTATACCAGGAGAGAAGGCATCCCAAAACACATATATCTCAGCTTAGCAAGAGAACAAGGTAGGGGAGAACTGGTGCTGGGGGATGGCAGACCTTGAAAAAAAGGCTGGGGAACTTAGAAGTGAACCTTTTAGTGTAGAGATGGTATAGACCTAAAATTTGTGAGTCCAGTGGGCTCTGGGTGTGAACTTTTCTCAGACTTTCCCTTCACTTCCTGCCATTTCCAACAATGTTGCCCCCACATACCATGATATCCTACCCCTCAACCAGTGGTTCTCAACATGTGGTTCACGCCCCCTTTGGGGGTCGGACAACCCTTTCACAGGAGTAGTCTAAGACCATCAGAAAACATATATTTCCAATAATCTTAGGAACTGAGACACCGCTCCTCTATATGTCTCCAGGTGGGTCCACTCACATGCAGATAGCATAAGTAAGGTTGAGAACCACTGCCTTAACCCCTTTGAAGTTCTAGTTTCCCTTTATGTGTTTTTTCTGTAACAATGAAAAATTCTTGAGGGCAGGAACTGTCTTATTTTTATTCTATCAAAAAACACTTAGCATGGAACCCAGCACATAATAACACTTGACAAATAGGTTATCGCTCATCTAATCATCCATTCATTCATTCATTCTCTACTTGTATTCCATTTTCCTGGGAAAAGCCCTTATTGGCCCACCCTAATTTCAGTTCTTTTTAAAACACTAATATATCCTAAAGCAGAGGTAGAGTATTAGAGAAAATATTTCAGAGACAGAATGCCTTGAACTTAACCATACTTTTTCCTCAAAGTCTCTTTCCTTCCCTACAGATGCGCTAGCTCCTGGGCTATGGCAATACCAACTCAGATACACGGGACGGCCACATTACAACTCTTCTGATCGCTATTCACCAGAGACAGAGCACAGAGAGATGCACAAGAAGGATGTGCCTGCTGGGTCTGCCCCATTCAGCCAAAACCACAATCCTGCCAGGTGTATCTTCCCTTAGACCAGTGGTTCTCAACCTTCCTAATGCCGTGACCCTTTAATACTCTTTTGTGAGCATATCTGCATGTGGGCGGACCCGCCTGGAGACAGATAGAGGAGCGGTGTCTCAGTTATTAAGACCATAGGAAATATGTGTTTTCTGATGGTCTCAGGCAACTCCTGTGACCCCTGTGAAAGGGTCATTCGACCCCCAAAGGGGTCGCAACCCACAGGTTGAGAACAACTGCCTTAGATCTATACCAACACTCAAACTCTATTATTACCCCCTAAGGAAGTCAAGGCAGTTGATCTATGCATCATGAAAGTAGCAGCTATTTTCAGTAAGTCAGTCAACTAGCATTTATTATATGTTCAATATAAGTGCTAAGCACTGAAGATAAACAAGGGGCGGGGATAATCGCTCTCAAAAAATTTATAGTCTAGCATGGGAGAAAATATGCAAAAAAAACTATGTACTATAACTGTATACATATATATATATAGTAACTGTATATATATTGTAACTGTGTATATATGTGTATATATGTATATATACACACATACATACAAACACAGAATAAACTGGGGATAATCTCTGAGAGAGGACACTAAGCTTAATTATGACTAGAAAAAAGGTCTTGAAGAAGGTAGGACTTTATCTGACACTTGAAAGATGCCAGAGAAGCTACGAGGTGGAGATGATGAGGGGGAGTGTTTGAGGCATGAGAGATAGCCAATGAAAATTCTTGGGGTAAGGAGATAGAAGATATTGTTCAAGGAAAAGCTAGGAGACCCATGTCACTGGATTGCAAAGAACATGGGACAAGAGGAATAAAGTATAAGAAGATTGGAAAGGTAGAAAAGGGTAAGTTTATGAAGGGTTTGAAAGCTTTTTTAAAAAAATTTTTTATTTGATTCTGCGGTAATAGGGTGGCACTGACGTTTACTGAATTGGGGTATACATGTGTGTGTGTGTGTGTGTGTGTGTGTGTGTGTGTGTGTGAGAGAGAGAGAGAGAGAGAGAGAGAGAGAGAGAGAGAGAGAGAGAGAGACATGGTAAGATTTATGTTTTAGTAAGATCAATTTGACTGCTGAGGGAAGGATGGATTGGAGTGACAGGATTTGAGGCATGGAGACCAACCAGTAGGCTATTACACATTCCAGGCATAAGGCAATGAGGACCTGCATCTGGGTGGTAGCAGTGTCAGAGTAGAGAAAGGGTATATATGGGAGATGATGCAAATGTAAAATCAATATGCCTTAACAGGTAAGAGTCTGAGAGAAAGTATGGAGGATGACACCTAAATTTGAGGCTTGGTGACTGGGAGGATGGTGCTACCCTCAACAGTAAGAGGAAAGTTCAAAGGAGTAGAAGGTTTGGGGGGAATTATAATGAGTTCAGATTTGGACATGTTGAGTTTAAGATGTCTAGGGTGCTTTCAGTTGGAGGTGGACAGTCTTCATTAGGCCCGTCTAGAGGCAGCAGATGAAAAGTGGAGAGAGTCCAGATTTCTGAAATAGAACTCCTAAACTGGCCCTTATGTTATGCAAAAAACTGTTTGTATTTGAAAGAAGTAGATCAAGAGAAAAAACAAAAAACAAAACTAAGACCGCTATATGGCAAAGCAGTGTAGCCCTAAGCTGTCTGATTACCTGGGTGGCTTTCCACTGTATATCTGTTTGTCTTCCCCATATTGTGTCTATATTAAGATTTTTGGACTTTATTCCAAGTTGCTTAACATCGTAGGAACAGAAAATACCAAAAGACTAGATGCTGATATCTCTGCCACAGGTTCCATGGCACATACTGTATTTAATGATAACTTCCGAGACTTTTCTTTTTGTCTCAGTCATAAACCTCTGCCATATTCCATATGTCCTTGATTGTTGTTGTTCAGTTCTTTTCAGTCATGTCAGACTTTCTTCATTACCTCATTTGGGGTTTTCTGGACAAAGATACTGGAGTGGTTTTCCATTTCCTTCTCCAGCTCATTTTGCAGATGAAGAAACTGAGGTAGACAGGGTTAAGTGACTTGCCGAGGGTCACACAGCTAGTAAGTATCGGAGGCCAGATTTGAACTCAGAAAGTTGAGTCTTCCTGACTCCAGGCCCAGCACTCCATCTACTTGCCCTACTGCACCTATTGCCCTACTTGTACCACCTACTTGCCCTATTAATTGTACATTCACATGTTGAATCCATAGAAAATCGTAACCAGTATCTCAAGAAAACACCAGTGTCCATCCCTTTTCTTTGAGTTCCAAAATTTAACCTCTTTAAATGTAGACCTGTGAACAGAAGTATCAATGACATGATGCACACAACATCTCATCTTATTGTCTGAATCTCCAGAAAGGTTGCCTTGGATGGGTTGGAGGACTCTTTAATTAACAGTATTTAACAACCCATGTGCTTTCTCCCACTCTCACTTCTTCGTGTTGTCTTCTCTCACCACACTATGGCTCTTAACTAGTTTCTCTTGAGATCAGTGGTAACAATTTCTGAGATAATAGGATAAGATTTGCAGTCTCTGCCCATTGAAAAGAGAATGATTAAATGACTTATGTGTGATGAAAATATAAGATCTTGATCTTATTAGCACAATTAGATTTCACTTAGAAACTTGTTCCAATTATATTTATTTGAATATTCTAAAATGTATTATTTCATATGTATAGTTACTCAGTCCACAGCTCAGGAGAGAGCCTTTAACCATTCCTAAAGCCATGAAAATTTCTCATCTCGAAGCTGATCCTCTGGTGAGAGACCTTTCCACAATCACCCAGGCTAGTCATTTATTTACAAAACACAGCATGACCCTGTGCTTATACTCTGAGCCAGAGATTTTTAATCTGGAGTCCACAGAAATCCAAAGTTGCAGATGGATTTCAGGGAGCCTAAAATTTTGGATGGGAAAAATACATCTTTATCTTTGCCAACCTCTAACTGAAATTTAACATTTAATTCAATTGTGAATTAAAGCAAAACAAAACATTATTCAGAGAAGAGGCTTATAAGGTTAACCAGACTACCAAAGGCTCCATGACACAAAAAACACAGAACCCCTGCCCTAAGTTTTCTTAGCTTGGTAAACCTTATATTCAACTTATATTCCATCAACACAGAAGACATGGTCACCTCCACACTACAGTGACTTGGTGGAATATTGCCTTTGTAAATGGATCTAATAACAATCAGTTGTATTTCTATTTTCTATTTCTATTCTATTCAGTAGTTTGTTTCTTTTTATTACTAATAACCATAACATATACTTCAATCTGTCAGGGATCCCTGATTTCTTCAATTTGGACCCTCCTCCACCCACCCTTCCCTGTGAAAGGCAATGTAGTTCAATGGAAAGAGCACTGATTCTGGAGTCAAACAATGTGGATTAAAATCTAATTTTTGCCACTTATTACCTATGTGACCTTCATTAAGCCATATAACTTCCCTGGGCCTCAGTTTCCTCTTCTGTAAAGTAAATGGTTGGATGCAATAATTGCCTCTAAGTTCCTGTCCACTAGAACCAGATCTCTGATCCTATGATCTTGGGTCCTTCTATAAATTAATAGACAATCTCTAAGAGTTTCTACATTCTGTCCAGCCTAGTAATGAGCTTCTCTCAATTTAGCTAGTCTGGTTCTAGTGAGACAGCATGGTAGTATTAAAATCCTGGACTTGACTCAGGAAGACAGGAATTCAAATCCTGCCATTCCACCAACTAGCTGTCTGGCCCTGGGTAAGTCACTTTAACATTCTTCTCCACAGTTTCCTCATCTGCAAGATGAAATGTTTGGACCCAATGGTCTCTAAGGTCCCTTCTTACTCTAAACTTTTGATTCTGTAACATTTGATTTATAAGCACAAGAATCTATCATTAAGACCATGCTGACACCTTCCTAGCTTGGTACAACCTGCTAGAACTTGGCTCCACTGGCATTCGAGAAACCAGCTCACCTCCACACCTTAATATGAAATCAGAGGGAGAATTCAATTATACTACTAAGTCCCATTTAGATGGTACTTTTTGGACATACAACCTGCTATCCTTTTAGCAACCCTATGGATTGTGTCACATGATGATTATTTTTATTTTACCGATGAGGAAACCAAGGATAAAAAAGACCCTTGCCCAATGTCATAGTTAACAGGAGTCAGTATCAGGACTGGAAAATCCTTTTGTTCCCAACTCCAGAACCTCTCCCCTTTCTACTGTGCCCTACTACTGTCCAGTTTCCAAATGGAAAGTTCTCTTTCCTTGCAAGGCCAAAATGATCCCTTCTCAATGAGGCCCTTCAAGTGTGCAGCAATTGCATGTTCCCTGCACTTTTTTTCCTATTAACGCTAATGGTGGAGCTAAGAGTTTGTACCAAGAGATGCTCAGAACCCCTGCAGATTTGGAAATGAAGTCCCTGCATGCTGGGAAATGAAGCCAGGGAGGGCTGATTCAATGGTTAAGCAGCACATTACAAGATGTTCCCTACAGATCAAGCAGGACTTCATTGTGTTCACGAGGGAAGGCAGAACATTTCCACCTTTGAAAGAGAGGGAGGAGTGGGGCACTCCTTGGACCATAAAAGTTTTTCACATTACTACTTTAAAAAGCTGGCTACTAATGCATCTTTATAAGGCTCAGAAGATGGACAAGGATAACGTTGTGAAAGGCAGAATTCTGTATTAAGGTTGAGTCTGCCTCTGTAATCTCTCTCATTCCCTTATTCCTCCCTCTCCTTTCTAAAGCTATTGCACAATCCTATTTCAGGACCTCATATCTTTTCACCCTGGACAAGGAGATAACATAGTATAGTGGGGAGAGCACTGGCTCTGAGCTCAGATAGTACAGGTATAAATCCTGCCTCTGGTAGTACCTATGTGATTCTGAGTACATTATTTAATATCTCAGGAACTCGTTTCTGAATCTATAAGATGGTCATGAAGGGGAGGAGGTTCTACTATATGTGATATAAGGTTCCTTCTAACTCTAGATCTGTGATTTTATGACCCTAATATTTCTTCACTTGTTTGTTTGTAATATGCATATTTGCAGGTCTCTATCCACCAAATATCTCTCTTTCCAATCTATCAATCATTAGCCTTCCCAATGAACAGAATTTATCAGACCATATCCTTGCTCCAAAACTGTCAATGATTCCTTATAATTCAATGCACTTGCCAATCAGTTTCTGCCCTAATTTTCAATTCTCTCTCTCTCTCTTTCTGTCTGTCTGTCTGTCTCTCTCTCTCTCTCTCTCTCTCTCTCTCTCTCTCTCTCTGTCTCTCTCTCTGTCTCTCTGTCTCTCTCTCTGTCTCTCTCTGTCTCTTTCTGTCTCTCTGTCTCTCTCTGTCTCTCTGTCTCTCTGTCTCTCTGTCTCTCTCTCTCTCTCTCTCTCTTTCTCTCTCTCTCCGTCTCTCTCTGTCTCTGTCTCTGTCTCTCTGTCTCTGTCTCTCTCTTCCTTTATGGAAGCAAACAGGATTAGGTGACTAGCTCAAGGTCACACAGCTAGCAAGTGTCTAAGGCTAGATATGAAGTCCTCCTGACTACAAGACTGGTACTCTATCTACTGTGCCAGCTAGCTGCCCCCACCTTTGTTTCTGAATGTTATTTTGAGACATTCAACTCACTGGTTAATCTGTAACAGTCACTGTTATTCATGTCCACTGAACAACTTTATAACTCTAAGTTTTTGCTTACACCATTTACTATAAGTGGAGTATCTTTCCAACCCATTTCTGTCTGGGGAAATCATAGGCTCATAGAATTCATATCTAAAAAGGGCTTTGGAGTTTATATAGTTCAAACTCTTCGTTTTGCTGATAAGGAAATTGAGGTCCAAAAAGTGCCTTGCCCAAAGTCACACTGGGGCAATAAGCAGGAAAGCTAAGATTTGAACCTTAGTTGTATGATTGCTATTCTAGAAGTGCTTCTATCATACCATGGTCCCTAAAATCCTTTACAAAGCCTTCCCTGATTTCCCAATTTGGAAATTACTTTTCTTAGGAACTAATATGATATTTCTTAAGCACTAATAATATTCCACTTTGTATCTCAGTTATTGATATATTGGTGTTAACAAAGAGTTAAGGATGGCATCTCTAATTTAAATTATTTAAGAAACTTCCACATTAAGAAACACTCTGTACCAATGCAGGTCTACAGCTGTTCTGCAACTTATTGTCTTAGAGAGAGAAATTAAGTGACTTGTCAGTGTCACATAGGCAGTGTGTGTCAGAGGAAGGACTCGATCCCTTCCTGGTTTCAAGGCCACTTTTATAAGTTTTATTCTAAAATGCCTCTTCAGCCATGTTTTCTCCCATAAGTATCCTGCAAGCTCCATGAGTGTGAGCTTATTCAACTTTATTTATCCTGCAACATGTTACACATGGTAAGTTCTTAATGCATACTGACTTAATGAATAACGTGACATGGGCTTGAAATTGCCTCTTAGAGGATAAATAGAAGGCAATATGGTATAGTGGGGAAAATACTGGTTTGGGAGCTGTGAAAAAAAAACACCAAGATAACTAGATTTGAATTCCACATATACTGATTGCATTTGTATGATTTTAGATAAGTTACTTCTCCTTCTCTGGGTCTCATTACTTTCATCTGTGAAAAGTGGCGAGACCTGGTGAGGAGGAATAGGTCTGGAGTAGATGACGTTCTAAGATAATGGATAGCAATAATCTGACAAAGTCACCTTTTATGGGATTCATTCCAGAAAAAAGATGCTTCCATAGGGATAGCCCATAGAAAAAATGATATTTGGGAAAGGAAGAATTGGTTTATAGACAGGCACAACTTGACACAGTCAAGTTTCACATGGACCTTAGACTTTACCTCTGAGAAAGAAGGCTTGCAGTATCCAGCTCCAAAGACAAGGCTTTCTAAGGACATACTGGACTGCTCCGAACCTGACTCTGGGCTGCCTTTACCCAGCCACGATCCTTTCCCTGGGCGTGTAAAGCTAAAATGGAAAACATTAAGAATAAAAATGTATTAGAAACCAACATCCTAAAAAATAAAAATAAAAAGCTCTAAAGTGTACTAAGCACTTGGCACAAAATACGTTCGTAAGACAGCATGGTAAATTCAAAAGTATTCTAGTTCTAGAGTCAAAGACTCAGGTTCCAATTCTACCTCATGCTTGCTGCCTAAGTGAACATAATAACCATGAGTTGATCTCCCTAGGCCTCAGTTTCCTCATCTGGCAGATAAGGGCATTGAACTAAATGGACTCTGAGGTCTCTTTCAGTCCTAGAGCTATAATCCTATGATACCAAATAATGAAAAGATCATTCACCCAGTAAAATAATGAAACATGAAGGCTCAGAGACGAAGGAACTTTCCCCGTGTCATACAGGGAGAAAATATCAAAACTGGGATTCAGATCAGGTCTTATGACTCCAAGTACAATAGTCTTACAACCATACCTTGATTCCTCAATAACATAATAAGCATTCAATACATATCAAAGTTTTACCTGGAGTTGACTAACAAACTAAATAATTGATTAAGTACATTAGGCAAATAGATAGATAGGCAGATAGACAGATAGACATATAGACAGATGATAGATGAATAAATAAATAGATAAATAAATGAATAGATAAGTAAATTTAAATAATTGCTGTATGGGCTGGGTTTAAACTAAATTTTCCTACTGATTAGTCAGGAATAAGAGAAGAGCTGTAAAGGGCTCCAGGGAAGAACCGCCAATCAAGTGTCCTGAGCCCCTGCCCTCACTATATCATGGCTTGCTGTGTTAGCCTGGGCAGATATTTGTCATACAAGGGTGATAATAGCTGCCCTAACTACCTCACAGAGTTGTGGAAATGATCAAATGAAATGATGATATGAGTATGCTTTGAAAAACTACAAGTTGGTGGACAAAGGGGAGATATTATTATCAAATGATCGTAAGAGGTATGAATTTCGTGATGCTCGGTGCCCAATGACGTGCTTTAATTTCCAACACTGCTGAAGCTAGGTATTGAATGAACACTGAGAAGGTCATTTCATTTCACGAGTCATTAAGATTTTTTAAAATATTGATTTTTTTTTCTAGATTCTACCTTGCTTGGAAGACATAAAATGTACTAAGAGAAAACATATTTCAATATTTTAATACAATCATGCAGTAGAAAGAGACCTGATATTTTGGGTGGGATGGGGAGATGAGAAGTTGTGGGTTTTGGCTCAGGATCTGCCATAGCTCACTAACTAGCTATATAATCATATGAAGGGTAGGTAGATGGTACAGTGGATAGAGCAACAGGACTGGAGTCAGGAAAACTCCTCTTTCTGAGTTAAAAATCTGTCCTCAGAAACTTACTAGCTGTGTGACCCTAGGCAAGTCAATTCACCCTATTTGCCTCAGTTCCCTCATCTGTAAAATGAATTGGAGAAAGAAATGGCAAACCACTCTGATATCTTTGGCAAGAAAATACCAAATGGGGTCATAGAGTCAGACAAGACTAAAACAACTGAGCAACAACAACACAATCACAGGAAAGCCATTGAAACTCCCTGGGCCTCATTTTCCTCATCTGAATACATGGTTTCATTAAGATGGTCTCTAGAGTTATTTCCCACATAAACATTCTGGGTTCTCATATCCTATAGAATTAATTCTCTTTCAATGCATACATATATATTCTAAGAGTTTATGTTCTAAGGTCCCTCACAGATCTAGCATTTCATAACATTCCATATTCTATATATGGACATCCATTGTTCCAAGGTACCTCCCAGTTCTCATTCTCCAATTTAGGAATAACAGGCCATTACAGATTTGATAAGTAATGATATTTAAAATGCCCATTCATATAACTCCTTAAGGTTTACAAAATACTTTTCTCAGAACCCCTTGAGGTAAATAGGACAGATATTATTATTATTATGCCCACTTTGCATATGAGAAAACTGATGTTCAGGGGTGAAAGGATGTGCCTACTATTGTGTTGCAGCATTGCAGCTGTGATGCAAACTAAGTTCTTTGCACTAGAAGAGCAGAGCTTTTTCCATTACTTCATAGAGAATATTTCTTCATATTTCCTCATTGACAGAATGAGGATGATGATGACAGCTAATATTTGTTTAAGACTTGAAGTTTTGCATATTGCAAATTTACATAAATTACAACATTTGATCAGTTTCACTAATTTTCACAACTGCCTCACACCAATCATGTTTAAATGATGTGTGAAGAGAGTATGTTTCCTACAGTTACTCTTCAGGCCCTTTCTGTAGCAAAAAGATACACAGAAAGATCATGTTTGCTGAAGAAACCTTCTGTATGGAATCCAGAGAAAAGGAAAAAAATTCTGTCTGACTGAACTTACAAGAGGAAGGAAGGAGAGAAATGGGGGGAAGAGAGAGGGAAAAGAGAGGAAGGGGAGGGTGGGAGAAAAAGATGGGAGGAAGGGAGAGAGAAGGAGAAGAAGGAGAAGAAGAAGGAGAAGAAAAAGAAGAAGACAATGATGGAGGAGGAAGAGGAAGGGGAGGAGAGGAAAAGGAGGAAGAGGAAGAGAAAGAAGATGGGATGGAAGAGGAGAAAAAAGAAGAGTAGAGGAAGAGGAAAAAGGTGAGGAGAGAAGAGGGGGATGGAAGGAGGTAGGGGAAGAGAGAGCTATGATGGCAAAGTCACTGGAAAGCTTGAAGGAAGTAAACTTAAAAGCTCCTCATGACAATGGAAGGTTAAACCTCCAACCAATAGTTTCCAAATTTCAAATTCTTCATTAGAATACTATCAGAGTTCTCTCCCATTTTGTGTCTGAAAGCCTGTTTTGTTTACCTAGCTTTAATGTTTTCTAGAGCCAGGAAATAAGCTTCTGGGAAATGGAAAAGAGGAAATTTGGCAAATAGCACAGAAACTTCCTTTCTTTTTTTTTTTTTAATTCTGGAAAGTGGCCAAAGAGATAGTAGTGTTTTGAGAAAAAATAAAACAGGTATCATAACTACTCTATTATATATTACAGAATCATTGGGAAGAGGTTTTAGAACAAACAATATCCTGGAAGGGGCTTCTGAACACAGAATGTGAGACCATGGAATGCTTCAGAATATGCGGTCAGTTAGTCAGTCAATAAGGAATGAATTAAGGACTTAACATCTGCCAGGCATGATCCTAAGGGCTAGGCATACACAAAAAGGGAGAGGGTGGCAAAAGTCCCTGTCTTCAAGCAATTCTCATTCTAATGGTGGGAGATAACATGTAAGCACATACATATGTATAAGATACATACAAAGTAGAAGAAAGTCAGTCTGAGAAGGGAAGGCATTTCCAACTGGAGTGTGTAGGGGACAGACTTGGAAAGACCTCCTGTAAAAGGTAAGACTTCAACTGCATCATGAAAGAGACCAGAAGAAACTAGGGGCTGGAGACTGTATAAACATGATTATTTGCATTTGATAGATAAGGGAGATCACAAAGTCTAACCTGCCAGTGGTTACACAAACTGAAGATATCAATTAGGTTCAGAACCAATCTTGCATGATTTCCTATCACCTAGTGTCACTACAGCATCTGATTTTTTTATGTGCCAGTAGATATGATAAAAAGGAGCAATAGATAAATCAGAACATTTGCCATTTTTTATAATGTGTGAGCTAAACAGGATCTTTGTTGCTGTTCAGTCATGTCAGTCATGTCTGACACTTCAAGACCCCACTTGGGATTTCAAAGATACCGGTGTGATTGGTCATTTCCTTCTCCAGCTCATTTTACAGATGAGGAAACTGAGGCAAACAGAATTAAGCACCTTGCCCAGAGGCACAAAGCTAGTAAATGTATGAGGCAATATTTGAACTCAGGCCTTCCTGACACCAGGCCTACGACTCTAACCACTGTGCAACATGGCCGTCTTCTATGGGGACCTTACAAACCAACTAATGAAACACCCTTCCTGCTTCTACAGATGAGAAAGCCAAGGCACAGAAAGATAAATGTCCATATAATTTAATCATTTTAATAACAATAGCTAACATTTATACTAGGCTTAAAGGTTTTCAAAAGCTTTATGTATATTAACTCATTTGATCATTGCCACACCCCTGTAAAGTAGTTGCTCTTATTATGCCCATTTTACAGATGAGGAAACTGAGGATCATAGGGGCTGAGTGGCTTTTTTAGGCTCACAAGGCAGGATTGGAAGCCAGATCCAGTACTTATTTACTGTACCATCTAGCTGCCTTATTTTAGTTGAATGCTATTTTATAACCATTAAGAAAACAGGTGCAAGCTAAAGACAACTCTACAAGCCTCAGTATGGAAGGAGATACCTAAACTCAGAGAAAGATATAGAAAGACTATAGTTTAAATGGAGACTGAAGCAAAACTCGTTATCGTTGTCTTTCGTGTCTGGTTTTGCTTTTTTTTTTTTCCTTTTCCCAGTGATCACTCATTGGTTACAACCCTTCTATATGACCAAACTATTGTACAATGTGAAAGTATTTGCAGATCCTATACATGATTGCACGCCACCATGGGGGGGGGGGAAGGGAGGGGAGAAAATCTGAAACTCAAGTGATTGTGGAACAGAATCTTGTAAATTAAAAGTAAATGAGTAAATAAAAAAAAATTGAAAAAAAAAAAGAAGACAGGTGCACAGTGAATAGAGCACCCGCCCTGGAGTCAGGAGGACCTGAGTTCAAATCAGATCTCAGATACTTGACACACTTACTAGCCGTGTGACCGTGGGAAAGTCACTGAACCCCAAATGTCTTGTCTTTCCCCTTCAAAAAAAAGGAAGACATAAAAATGTCATATTTAATACCACTTATCACCTTGGTTTCAAGTTTTAACGCAAGCTGAGGGTTTCAGGGAAGAAAGTCACAGTAACATTAAAAACAAGCACGCTCAGAGCATTGGAGAGTCCTCAGGGATCTTGTTGTTCATTCCCTATCAGGAAAAAACAAATCTTCTCATTCTTCAACAAGGGGTCATCCAACATCCATCAGTGAAAAAAGCTAACTATAGCACGGGGCAGACTCTTCTCATTTCTGATCATTTTTAAGTGTAGACTAAGCAATGTAAAACAATACATTACCAGCCAGCAAGCATTTATTAAGTGCTACCATCAAACCTGTGCTGGATCCTGGAGATATGAACCCAAAGGTGAAAGAATCTCAACCCTCAAGGAGCTTACACTATAACAAAAGAGCCACACAAGTTAAGTCCTCTTTAGCTGAAGGAATATTATACAATACATGACACTGAGCAGGTGAATCTGGCTTTAGTTTCCTGATTGATTAATTGGTGATGACACACAGAATCAGAGAATCTGAGGAAGATACCTCAGAGGAAGCTAGGAGGTACCATGGATAGAGTACTGCCCTTGCAGTAGGAAAAAACATGAGTTCAAATCCTGCCTCAGACGTGTGCTAGCTAAGTGACCCTTGGCATTTCATAAACTCTCACATTCAATTTACTTATCTTTGTACAATTTACATTATCTTTACAATGAGGCAATCACATACTTCACAGGGTTGTTATAAAGATCAAACAAGATAATCTATGCAAAGAGTGGTTTGCAAACCTTAAAATGCCATGTAAATGTTGATTTGTTGTTAATATTATACATCAGTAAGTACTGGAAGCAATAATGTCCTATACAATTCTCACCTGGGCTCTTGGTCATGCCCAGATCATCTAACACAGGGGATCTGCATTCCCTACCATAAGGGAGGCAGTAACCTCCTTTGAGGAACTATCTATGTATTTAAAACTGGGGAGACTAAGCTGCTTCCCCTCTCTCTTTCAGTTGCTCTTTTCCACCATTCTTTCTGCTATATCCAGAGGGAGAAAATCCCACAGCACAGACAGCATGAACTGAACCTATTAGAGGAGAAGGACTTCCTTCCCCTTTCCTCCCTCTTTCACCCTGGTTCTGAAAAAAATGGGTCCGGGGTTATTTGTTTTTTTAAAGAATGTTAAGGGGTCTCTTGAACTTGTCTTTTTTAATTACCACATTTTCTGGATACACTAGACCCAGAGCATGTAGGAGGCCCTGAATATGTTAAGAATGAACCATTTGAGTCTAAAATTAAAAAAAAAACCTAAAATAAAATGTTTTTTAAAAGTAAATTTAATTTAAAAAACGGACGAACTCCAGCTGTCCTCCCTCTGCTGACATAATGTTTGCATCCCAAACTGGACTCCCTGTGTATCCTCGGGAATCAAGAGATGTGCCAGCAGTCTTCACTAGAAGAGTGAGAACTGAGAAACTACTGGTACAGCTGGGACCTCTGTAGATAAGCAGATCATCAGATCTTCATGGTATAATATTTTCCCAGGCAGAATAATGAGGTTTTGACCATTGCCTTGCTCCTCAGTTTTCTCCTCTTCCCACCTTTACCGTAACTTCCCCCCTTCCATGCCATGCCCCTTTATGTAGATTTTTGTGTTTCCTCCTCCTCCCTTTGCTGTGCTGTCATAAATATGCAAACTTTTGGATGGATTGTGAACTCTTTGGGTACCACATGCATGCTTATTTCTCTGTAATAAACCCAGTTTTCACATGTTTCATGAAGTTGTGATTGCCTGTTGACAGTTTCTGTTCTGTGTTCTTTTTCATAGTTTCATGTGCCAGAGGTGATTCCCATGAGACATAGAAGGTCAAGTCATAAACACTTTGGAGTCAGGATTGTAGGTGGGTGGGTTTGACCAGTCAGCCTGGCATGGAACCCCTGAGAAACCAAGGTGCCTGGGACATGAGCCTGAGGGGGTTGAACTTGGAAGCCTGACTGTGCTGTCTAGGAACTGAACTAAGCTATGAACATAATCCCTTACCTTCCCCAGAAACAGAGGTGGTATAAGAGAGGAGGAAGATTATGTTTCCCACATGTTGGGAAAGTAAGTTCAAATATTTGTGATTACCTTTTGAAGTAAATATTCCTTTTATAAAAACCAATCTGTCTATTAGTGGTAAATGGAACTAAGATGTTGGGTACCAACCCCAACAAGTAAGGGCACAAAATCAATGGGAGAGGATGCATTGGCAGAGAGCCTTGACACCCCAATCCCATCAAGGGCACAGGAGAACTCTGTGGAGGGTGTGAAATCTAACCTCTATCTGGCCTTCTAGGAAACTCAGACCATGCAGTCAGTGTTACAGAACATTTTCAATGAATGATTATCTAACTTAATTAAAGATCTTCAGTGATGTGGAATCCTTCACTTCATGGGTTATCCTCTTCTAGGTTTAGAACGCCTTTGATGAAAATTTTAACAAAGCAGCTAACACAGTAATTGTGAACCTTTAGGGAATAGCATAGGCTTATGATTCCTTTGCTTGGCCTTTCTTGCTCCCATTTCATGGTCTAGAATTTCAGTATTTGCATACGTATCATTGCCTTCCTCCCCCATCCCCATGGAATGTGGATGGAACAGGACAAAATATCACACCATCGTGATGCTGAGCTATATTTACCTGATCAATGGTTGCTGCAGGGCCACTAGTGAGGCATGGATGGTCACGGAGATCACAGACAGGTGGAAATAGTCAAACATGACAGGGATATGGTGGTGCAGGCCCCTTCGAGGCTGGAGGTGGAGACCCAGTGTGCGGCTGCTGATGGTTGGCATCCCTGCCAAATCCCTTGCCCTAGGAGGCAAGGGCAACCATTTTAGCATCAGGAGACTTAGACATGACTTAAAAGAACATGAAGCTAGTTGGATGAGAACAGATTGCGTATTGCCTTGATCCTTGGCCTTGGTTCAGAGGATTATAGAACGGTCAAATTGGAAGAGACTTTAACCATGGAACATTAGAACAGAGAGGATTAAAACTGAAATGAGTTATAAAGCAGAAAATGTCAAATTACAGGATGTTTGAGTTGAAATGGAATGTAGAATGGGTAATATTAAAACAGAAAATGAGCAGAGCACAGGATTTTAGAGCTAAAAAGGACCTTAGAGACAATCTCTTGCAAGTACCTCATTTTACAAAAGAAGAAAATTAGGCCCAAAGAGGTTTATCAACCAATGGAAAGTTACATAAAAAATATCAGTCAGAAGTAGAAATCAGAACTCTTGAATGTAACGGTGAAAATGGCACTGGCTTCAATGTCTGAATGTGTGGGTTCCATTACTAGCTCATATTTTCTGGTTGAGGTACAAATGGGAAAGTTACTACTGTAAATTGAGAAGAAAAAAAAAGAATGATGTGATTATTGATTTAGAGCTGAATAGAGCTTTGGAAGGCTGTCTAATATAACCCTCTTATTTGATTTGAAGAAGTGAAGGCTACAGAGACGTAGTGTCCTATCCAAGTCATACAGAATCTGAATCCGGGACCTCAGACTCCAAATCCATTGCAAAATCAACTGCACCATGGTCTGTATACAGTACAAATATACTATTTTAACCATTCATTTAATGTGCTTGTTGTGAAGGAAGTATTATGAAAAATTTTAAAAGGTTATATAAAACTAAACTATCATATATGTCACCAATTCCCAGTTTAATGAAAGTTCTTTTCACTGACACATTGGCTCTCCCAGGATGAATTGTCTTCTTCTGTTTATATGTTTCTGTTCAATCTATAAAATGTACATACTTATCAAATTAAAATAGCCATCAGTACTTCCCACTGGTTCTGCTAAATTCAATTTGGATTATACAAATTAGAAAAAATCTAGTTAATTAAATATATGTAAAAGCACTTAGTACTTTTCATGTGAAAATGGTTCAGTGAAGAGATAGAGAGATACAGGACACTGGCTCAGGACTCAAAAGATATAGGTTCAAATTCCATCACTGATGCTTATTACTTATGTGACTTCGGGCAATTCAGTTAACACCTTTGAGCCTTGGTTTCTTCCTACATAAAATGATGCCTCTCAAACCCTTTCTACATTTGTGATCTGGTAGCTCCTGGGGTTATATTAACCCCATCATCAGGCTGAAAAAATTCAACTGAATTAATTAAATATATATTTTGTACTTATGATGCATAAAACCCATTACTCAGACCTGGATATTCAGAACAAAAATTAAAATGTCAATTTTCCTGCCCTCAAACAGCTTATAATTGGGAGAAATTAACATTACACTATTTTATTAATAACCAATTATTAATGTGTGATCTATTCTATTTTCTCCTATTTTTGTTAAAGACCCCATTCCTGAAAAGGTCATTCAATTTCTGAAGAGGATGACTGGATAATATGGTCTCCACCCAAATAAGACTAGTTTTTTTCTATTCTGTAAACAGCCAAACTGAGCTGGTCAAGAATTACAGAGAGAAATTCATGACTCCTTAGTCTCTTCATTAGAGTTTGGGACAGCCTGCCTCAGAAAGAAGAAATAAAGCGTGAGAGGGCAGCTAGGTGGCGCAGTGAATAGAGCACAAGCCCTGGAGTCAGGAGGACCTGAAGTTCAAATCCAGCCTCAGACACTTGACACACACAAAAAAACTAGCCATGTGACCTTGGGCAAGCCACTTAACCCCAACTGCCCTGCCTTCCCCCTCCAAAAAAAGGGAAAAAAGAAAGAAAGAAAGAAAGAAAGAAAGCCAGAGAGATTGTGATCCAGGAAGATTTTGCTTGCCTAGATTCCTGGAGGTTACTAAAACTCAATGACCAGGCTTCCTTCCTCAGCTGACCTCCCCATGTTGATAATGAAGTAATGAGGGGCTGAGGACTCTTTCCCACCTCCTCATTAAATGTTCATCAATTATAATTGCCTTTTCTTGTTGGGGGAGGGTCCTTATGTCAGGAAGAAAGGTGAGCATTTAAGATGATGCAGGACCCTTCGTCTTTAGCTAGCAAGAGAAACCACTGATCATCAATTTATTGATTTTTGGCTGACAATTAATAAATTGATTTTTAATGCCTAGAAATTCTGTTTCTCAGGACTTTATTTGTGGCATATTACAATAAAGAGAAAATAACATACACACTTATAAGTAAGACAAAAGGTGGAGGTGATGAGGTAAAGGAGACAGTCAGACTAAATAGTCTAGGAAAATGTTATGGCAGGAGAGACCACTTTCACCTGGGAGGGATTTATGGTGGAGGCTGAGCCTTCTCTCGAAGGAAGTCATTGTACTAAAAAAAGAGAAAGAATAAGTATGTTTAAGACATGCTAGGGACCCACCTGAAAAGGTGTGGAGGTCTGGGTTACTATAGGATGTGAAGGTCTGAAGGAGAATAAAATTAAACAAGGCTGTGAAGGGAGAATTGAGGTTGAATAGTACCTTAAATGCCTAGGTAAAGGGTTTATACTTCCCATATTTTTTGTCTTGCATTGTGTTATACAGTATTGTATTATGTTGTGTTGTGTTATCCTGGATAGTGTGGTGGCGTATTTATACAAAAGGGAATTATTGAAGGTTTTTGAGTGATGGAGTAAAGTAGTCATGCTTTTTAATAAGAAAAAAACAAACATACACACATTTTATATTTACACATTATATATATACATATGTGTGTATATACATATGTATATATGCATGTAAATGTGTATATATATGTGTGTATATATTTGTGTGTCTATATATGTATATATATATATACATATATATACATATACATATATACACAGAGAGAGAGGTAAGCGTAAATAAGGAAAATCAGTTATCTAAAGATATTATCTTGTATTTATATGCTTCTAGTTTATATACACTGTAAGTAACTATGTGGGCAGCTAGGCTGCACAACGGATAGAGTGCCAGGCCTGGAGTCATGAAGACTCCTCTTCCTGAGGTCAAATCTGGCCTCCGACACTTACTAGCTGAATGACCCTGGGGAAGACACTTAACCCTGTTTACCTCAGTTCCACTTCTGTAAAATGAGCTGGAGAAGGGAATGGAAAACCACTCCAGTATGTTTACACAGAAAACCCCAAATGGGGTCACAGAGTCAGATATGACTGAAAAGAATGAATAATAATGAATGATGAACTATGTTGTATTTATTCTATGCATATATGTGTGTGTATATTTATATATATTTATCTATCTATCTATCTATATATACACACATATTGTCTCGACAGATATTTTTAAGCTCCTAGTATTTAGGAGAGTGATTGTTTCATTCTTTTTATCAATATTCCCACTATAATTGTCTGAGCTCGGATGGTATGACTGAAAGTGAAAATGGAAAAGCAGATCCGAACAATATCAACAGGGTTTATCGACTTAGTAATTGACTGGAATGGGGAGCAGATACTGAGGGACAGAAAAAATGGGAATACCAAGTTTAGGAAGAAGAGTAAGTTTTTAGGTATAATTGATGAGTTCAGTTTTGTGTATGTTGTATTTAAGTTGCTGGTAGGTTATCCATCTGGAGATGTACTTCAGGCAGCTGTAACTACTTTACTGAAGCAAAGGGGAATACTTAGATATGTAGATTTTGAAGTAATATGCATAAGGGTGAGA
>CM053580.1:513225307-513242749 GCA_028627135.1 Pseudochirops cupreus
AAAAAATGGGAATACCAAGTTTAGGAAGAAGAGTAAGTTTTTAGGTATAATTGATGAGTTCAGTTTTGTGTATGTTGTATTTAAGTTGCTGGTAGGTTATCCATCTGGAGATGTACTTCAGGCAGCTGTAACTACTTTACTGAAGCAAAGGGGAATACTTAGATATGTAGATTTTGAAGTAATATGCATAAGGGTGAGATCCGGAGGTATGGGACTGGATAATATCATTAAGCAAATAGTGGGAAATGAGAAGAGGACTGAGGACAGAAAGCTGTGGCCCATCAACAGTTAAGAGATGAGAGTAGTATGAAAATAAGCTAGAGAGACTGAGAAGAAGCAGCGAGACATGTAATATAGAAATCAAGACAAGGGAGGAGAGAAATAATACGGAATAATGTCAAAAACCGCAAAGCATTCAAGAAAGATGTAGACTGAAAAAGGTCACTGGATCATTCATACCTCTGGAAAAATTCATTTAGTGAAGAGTGGGGTCAGGAGTCAGACTGAAAGATACTGAAACATGATCAAGAGTTGACAAAATTGAGGCAACAAGTATAATTGACTTTAGATAAGAGGTTTTCTGTGAAAAGAAGTGCTTGTAGGCTAATAGCTGAAGTAGATGTCAAAGTCAAGGAAAGATTTTAATGGTAGAGAGGGGGACACCTGAATATGTTTGTAGAATCAAAGAAAGAATCAGTAAGCAAGAGGAACACGAAAATGAAATTTACAAGTTCTTAGAGATGAAGATAGAGACTGATGGAAGGGGTAAACTCCTAGAGGAGTAAAGAGAGGATGAAATCAAAGAGGAAAAAAAGAATTGTTAAAGTGTGAAGGAGGGGAAGGGAAACAGGCTGGGGGAAAAGAGCGGAGAAGGGAAACGTGTATCCAGAGGAAAGATCCCAGGAATGTGAGAAAACTGCAACCCAGGCCACAGAAGTATCCTTTAAGAGAGAGTGTGGAGCACTTAAAACAAACAGGAGAAGATCTGGAGATATATTTTCTCTCTCCATTTTTCTAAAAGGAATTTATCAGGAAGAAGGGGGTGTGGGAGGGAAACTTAGCTTATGTAGCTCCAAAGGACAGAACTGATGCCAAGTAGACAAAAATTAGAGGGAGGCAGATTTCAGCTCAGCATAAGGGAGAATTTCCTAACAATTAGAATTTCCCCAAGTGGAATGGCTTACCTTGGGACCTAGTGAATTGCCCATCCCTGGAGGTTTTTGAAACTTGGAGATTTCCATAGATGAGACCATGTAGGCCAATGATGTTAAAAGCAATAGACCTTTGATACAGGATTACTTTACATCACACAAGGGAAAGTCCTTTACCTTGAGTTATGTAGGAGGAGAGAGGATGAGGATACATTGAGATTCTAATCATCAATGCAACGAGTATAGCACTGCATGTCTAAAGAGGTAGGCTGCATACACAATCTACACAGCAGAGGTTTAAGGGCCTTTGATAAGATCATCTTCAAGTTATGGTAGGAGGAAAAAGGTTATGAAAAGTCACTTTAGAAATTCCCTCTGAAGGAGTAGCATATATGTGTATATATATATATATATATATATATATATATATATATATATATGTATATGTATATATGTATGTATGTATGTATATACATACATACATACATATACATACATACATATATACACACACACATATATATATATATACATATATATATATGTGTGTGTATATATGTATATTAGGTTCTCATCATGCCTCCCAGTCTGGTGTTGGCATGTCTGCAGTGTTCTACATATATAATGGGATTATTCTAAAAGGAAATGGATGGCTCTGTGTTTTACAAGGAGTAGTGGTGTTTCCAGTCTCTGTCATCAGACCAGGAGACATTATCTTGAAAGTTGACATTCCCAGCAAAGATGATTTTATATATGGGAGGTATCAGAAAAGAGGTCGGGGCACTAGGCAAGATAAGTGGATATGTATAGGGCACAAACAACCTTTTTCAAGAAAGGATAGGTCTCTCTCAAAAGAGGTTCTCTGAGTAATCCAAGGTTACCACTTGCTATCTGGAGATGGTTGTGTGCATGACTTCTGAGGTCACCTTCAGCTCTAAATAAAAGTCAGTGTTTTTCCTTTGCAATGGCACTAAAACCTTAATAATCTTGCAGCATTATTTTTTCTTCTGAACATAATCTTTTTTTATATATACAGGATGTGCTAGAGACTCATTATTCTTGAACGCAGTGCAATTTAATTTGCAGAAATGAGGAATTCCCTGTCCTCATAATCCTCCCTTGCCTCTGCTTTCTCTTCCTCTTGTTTAATCATATATTCATCGACCACCTCCTACTCTCATTTTTATTAAATATTTTGTCCTTAAGGAGAGGAAGCCACTTATCAAAAGGTAACCCAAAGGGATCTATATGTCTCATATGAGTATTTGTATTACAGAAAGTCTGCCTGATTCAGTGCTTAGAGATTCTAAGTATTTCTTTTCCCCCCTTCTAGATTTCTATTTATTTGAAGTGATTCGATTCTTCCCTGACTATCAGAGAAAGACCCTCTCAATTTATTCACTTCACCCTCAGTCTGATGAAGCCACACACTTGCCCTCAGCCAACAATGCTTCTAGAGTATGACATGGCAGTTAGACAAGTCACTGGGGCATCTTTGGCAGTATTAATAGAGGTATAGTTTCCACAATGAGTGGGGTGTAGTCTGATATCAAACCATATCTGGATAACTATGTCCAGTCCTGGAAGCCACATTTTTTGAAAGACATTGATAAGCTGAAGCACTTCCAGAAGAGGTTGTCCAAATTAGTAAACTGACTTAAAATTCTGCTATATATGAATCAGTTGAAGGACTAACAAATGCTAGTCCTAGAAAAGAGGTTTATTAAGGGGGAAAGCATGATCCCTGTCTCAGAATATCCATACTACCATATAATAGGAAGGTCATTAGGACAGGACTAGTAAAAATGGATAGAAGTTAGAGGAAGGCAGATTTGAGGCTCAGTATAAGGAAATCCTTTCTAACAACTGGGGCAGCATACTGATAGATACTGAGTCACCTCTCACTGGAAGTCTTCTGGCAGAGGTTAGGTGGCTACTTGTCAGTGGAGTTATACAGGGGATAGTTGGCTTCCTGCTTCAGTAAGAGCTTGAAATAGATCTCCCAAGTCCTTTCTGACTCTGGAATCCTAATAATTCCATGATTCTATTATTCTGAATTCTCTTTAAGGTTTTACTTTTCCCCTTTTTATTGACACTGCTCTTGATAAACTTCCTCTCTTGCTGAAAAAAAAATCTGATTTTATTTTACCATTCCAAATTCCTCTTCTTCTTGGTTTGATTGTTTTCTAAAGCACTCTAAAAACTTTACTCTCCTCTGCAAAATCTAATCTCTTAAACCCATCTTCATGATTTTATTTGTCTGCTTCTTTCAGCCCTGGCAAACATTCTCAATATTCAAGCATTCACAATTCTCTATTGGTTGGTACTTTTAAAGCAGGCAAAGGGGAGCCAGTGTTGGGTGCGGAGTACAAATATAGAACTGAGTTCCACTGGACAATTACCTGATTCTTCATATCATCATCACCACCACCACCACCACCACCATCACCACCACCACTACCACCATTATCATCATCATTCATAGAGGTAGCATGGTTTAGTGCAGGAATCAGCAAACTCCTGCCTGTGGGCCAAATAGAGCCCACCACCTTTATTTGTATGGCTTGAGAGCTAAACATAATTTTAGCTCTACAAAAAATAGGTGATGGGTGAGATTTGGTCTGAGGGTCACAGTTTGCTGCCTGCCAGTCTAGTGGACAGAGTGCATCTTGAGTCAAAAAGACCTATGTTGATATATTGATCATGTGATTCTTTGCAAGTCACTTAATCTAATGGGGAATTTATCAATTGGCATTGATAAAGGAAATTCACCACCAGGAGTTTTCTAACCCAAAGAAATCAGAAGTCAAATTTGTTTTTGTTTTTGTTTTTTTTTAACTAGTTTGTCTTTCTTTAATTCTTTAGTGACTCTGTGAGGCTATCAGGGCAAATTTCATCAATTCCATGCTATAGATAACTAAGCTGAGGTTTAGAGAGTTGTGACTTGCCCAGATAAGATAGCTCATATGTGTTACAGCCTGCATAAAGACTCATATAGCATGACTCCAAGCCCATTGTTCTTTAAAGAATTTTATGCTATTTCTGTGTACACAATGTGTCCTGTTTTATACATTTGTCAGCTTGACTGTCCTTCTCATCCATGTGTATTTTTGTGTCAGGTTTATTATAGACTTGAAATAATATAGTCCTGGGATTGGAACAAAGTTCAAAATAGAAGACTTTATCTATCTAGTTCACTGTCAATCTTTAATAAATGTTCGTTGAATTGTAGAACTGAAAGACATGTACTATCTACATGTAGGTATCTGACCTCTGTTTAATTACCTCCATTGTTGGCAAATGTTCTATCATAGCATCTCTAACATTCTCCTAAATAAACCAAAGGGCTATGTAGTTCAAATAATAAGGTGAGAGCTCAAAGAATTCTCCATACAAGCCACTAACCCTATTAACCATAGACCATTCCTGTTCCCTAGTCTGCAGGGTCCTGTGATCCAGCTAGAAACTTCTGACAGTAGAGTTGCCTCTAAACTCTAAGTCTCAGTTTATGCATCTGTAACATATGAGAAGGTGGATTTAGTCAATGGTCCTTACTCTTTTCTTTGTTTCATAGGCCTTCTGGACATTCTGAAGAAGCCTATTAACTACTTTTTGGAATAATATTTTATAATGCATAAAATGAAATATACATGATTACAAAGGACACCAATTATATTAAAACAAAAATGAAATTAATTTTTCTATTCAAGTTCATAGACCCCCTGAAATCTATCCATGGGCTCCTTGGGGGTCCATGGTTTCCAGGTTAAAGACCTTGGTCTAGACAATCTCTAAGATCCCATTTCTAATAGTTTGTTTTCTATCTATTATTCCAAAGTTCTCATGTTCTATATTCTCTGTCCTCTGTTTTCATATTCTTTATTCTAAGATCTCTTTCAGTTTTGATGCTTGTGTTCTAATGGTTCCTTCCATATCTAACATTCAACAAGTGCACGACTGTATATGCAGTAAGCGTCCTCTCAAAAAGCCTTTGAGACAAAGCATTCTGATTTCTTAATCAGCCAAAAAATTCAGTAAAGAGCAGCTTTGATTCAGACTCTAAATATAGCTTTGTCTTCATACTAAACAACAAAATATATCTGTTCATCCACTCTTATTGGAAAACTCATTAGGTAGGAGTAGATTTATTTTAAATATTCTCAATACAGCACTACTAACTAGGCAACCACTAACACATAGCAGCATCAATTAAAAAAAAAGCTATCAAGGAACAATATAGCTAGATGGCCCAGTAGATACAGCATTGGGTATGCAGTCAAGAAGCCCTAACTTCAAATACAGCCTCAGACACTTATTTTAACTGTGTGACCTTGGATGAGTCCCTTAATCTCTACCTGTCCCAATTTTCTCATCTGTAAAAATGAGGATAAAAATATCTACTTCCTAGGGTGGTTGTGAGGATAAAATGAGATATTTGTAAAGTTTGCAATATTTGAAAATCTTAAAGCACTAGATAAATGCTAGCTATTATATTATTAATATGATGATTATTATGGTGCTATGAAGACTTTGAAAAGATCACAATGACAAACAAAAACAATAAAATCTGATTTGAAGAAACAAACATGATAAACACCAAGCATTCGTAAATAGCCTTACTTATCATCAGAATCATATATAATGAATGGCTCAATCATCAGGCTTGAGTCTTCCCTTGAATACAAATCAGACATGCTCCTAAATTAGTGCTTTTGACATATAATTTTAACCACTTTGTTTTTTTCCTAGTCACAAAACCAAGAGATCACCATATGCAGATATGGTTTTGTGGATATGATTTATGAATCACTATAAATTTTGGGGTATATATTTCAGTAGTTATTAAAATATAAGATATTATTTCCATATATAAATATTTCAGTGATCTGTAGGTTTGATAGTATAAGTACTCCCTTCAATGATAGAGGACATCAATCTAGTAGGATCACAAAATCACTGAATTTGAGAATTAGAAAGCCTTCAAGGGGTACCTAATCCAACCAATACACAAAAGAACCGTTTTGAAAATCAGATGAGATAAGTAAAGCCTTTGGCTTACCTTACTGTGCTATGTAAATGTTCACCAGCTATTGTTACTACTAAAAGGAATCCCCAGGGTCACAACACCCAACTACCCAATCAGTTTCTGTAGGATGATCTCCAAGGAAAGGGACTCACTGCCACCAATGGAGGCAGGCTATCCCACTTTTAGAATGTTCAACTCATTTGTGATTAAATTAATCTTCTCCTTGTAGGTAAGTTGGTAACCAGCCTCTCCAAATTTACTTGGAGTCTTGCCTATTTGATAGGACTGTTTGCTTTCTGCTGTTCCATAACCATGGAGAGAGCTCCAGGTCACTTCCATACCATAATGGGAGAGCAAAGAAGGATTTTAGTAGCTTGCTGCTACTGATGATGTTGCTGTTTTGGCTGCTACAACCCTGGAGTCATTCTGGATTCCTTATTATCTCTTACTCCCCGTATAATCTCTTGCCAAAAATCTGTTGATTTCACTTTTCCATCCAGGATACTTTCAATTCAATTTAATAGCAATTTAGATATAAGCATGTAAGTTTTATTGGGTCTTGCACTTAAGACTAGAGATATAAAGGTACATGTGACATAGGTCTTGCCCTTGAGGTAGTTACAGTATAATAGGAAGGAAATAGCACATACAAGTATGATTCAGGGGAGAAAGAAATCTTCCCATTTCTGAAAGACACCACCTTTTCTCCTCTGACACTGCTGCCCACTCTAATGCAGGCCCTCATCTCCTCATGCCTGGATGACTGCAATTGCCTGCTGATGGACCTGCCTGCCTCCAGTCTCTCTCCACTCTAGTCCTTCCTCCATTCAGACACTCAAGTGAGCCTACTAAAGTGTAAATATAATGATGACCCCCTATTTAGTGGCTTCCTATTGCCTCCAGGACTAAATAAAAATGCTGTTAGATATTCAAAGTCCTTCACAACCTGGCCATCTCCCACCTTTCCAGTCTTCTTTGCACCTTACTCCAGATTCCCACTCTTTGATCCAGTGATATTGGTCTCCTGGCTGTTCCACAAACAACACTCTGTCTCTTACTTCCTGCTATTTTCTCTGTCTTCCCGCCATGCCTGGAATGTTCTCCCTTCTCTATTCTAATTACTTACCAACCTGGTTTTCTTTAAGTTCCAGCTAAAATCCCACCTTCTACAGGAAGCCTTCCCCAGTTGCTCTTAATTACAGGGCCTTCCCTCTGTTTATTATTTCCTCTTGATCCTATATACAGATTGATTTGTATATGTTTATTTGCATGTTGTCTCTCTCATGAGATTGAATGTTCCTTGAGGTTTTCTTTTTGTATCCCTGGAGCTTGGCACAAAGGAGGTGCTTAATACAAGTTTCATGATTGATTACTAGGGAAAACATTAGCTTTGGCATCAGAGGAGCTTAGCTGAAATAGAGGCATTGCCATTTACTAGCTGTGCAACCTTCTGAAAGTCAATTTACCTGTCTTGGCCTCAGTTTCCCTACCTGTAAATTGAAGAAGAGTGAACTAAATTCCATTCTAGTGCTAAATCTTTGATTCTGATTCTATGAACTTCCTTTCCTTCGACTACTCGTAAGTACTTTAAAAAACTGGAATGTATCTGGATGAGGATGATCCCAATGGTGGGGAGACTCAAAGCCATGCCATATGAGGGCCAGATGGAGAGATGTTTAGCCTGGAGAAGAGAACAAAACTGAGGTTTGGGGAACACAATGAATGTCTTCAAGTATATGAATGGCTATTATGTGGAAAAGTAATTAGACTCATTTGGTTTGATTCACTCCCCAGGGGGCAAAAATACTCTAGGAATAAAAGGTAGATGGGGAAAGAAGTTAAAGATTTCACAGTATAAAGAAGAATGTTCCAATAATAAGAGCTGCCCTACAATGGCAGTTGTGAGCATCTTGTCACTCATTTAAGTAGAAGCTAGGTAACCCCTTGTTAGTGACATGGTAGTCAGAAGTAACACTTCAGATAGACATGGCATTGGAAGACATCCGGTGCCTCTTTCAATAAATCTATCATTTTTTTATTTGGAAAAATAAACTCTTTATAATAGCTTAAATAACAAGGAATGGATAGAATATGGAATTTACATTTAAATAGAGTGGTGATAAGATCAGTGCTGGTGCTGAGCAGAATTCACCTATGCCTACTCATTCTGTTTGTCCTTTGTTCATACCCTTCCATAAGGATGTTCTAGAGGATCCACCCAAGGTACTAGGGGCCTCCATCACCCTCAGCTGACATTGTGATGTTACCAAGAGACCTGACACTCTTGCCATGGGGCCATCCCATCTTCTTTTTCTTCTTGTATTTCTTCAACGGTAACCTTCATGCTACTTCTCTTTATAACTAGGAGGTTACAGTCTACACACACACACACACACACACACACACACACACACACACACACACACTACACAAAGATAGGGAGATAGAGAGAGAGATAGATCTAGATATTTGCTTTTCCATTGCCCTCTGGGTGATAAACATTTTCAATTCTTCAGAGATAATAGAGTTCCATATCTTACAACCATAGAACAAGGTAGAGATTTTATATCTTACTTAATTACCACCAGTTTTTACCATGAACTCATGGATGGGCCATAGGTCAATGCTTTTCTTGACCTTGTTAGTAGAGGAGTTTGCTCTTTGAGCAATACCCGGGAGGAAAAAGGACTGTACAAGAGACATCAGGAGGAAGTATTAATAGGATTAAAGTCTCAGGGTTATACTCACTGCTGTTCACTCTCTGTAAAATGAAGGTCCAACTTGAGCTGGAAATCTACTTCACTTAAAGCATTTTCAACCTACAAAGAAAAGGAAAACCAATTTATTCCAAAGGCCAATTTCTGCCCCAACTCAAATATTTGATATTTCCCTTCTTGAGAGAATTGCACCACTGAGCATTCAAGTTATTGAATTTATTAGTCAGGGTAGAAGAGGTCTCTAGATAGTGAGAATTTCACAGCAAGTTCAAGTTTATTACTACATTTGTCTGAGATGCTGGAGATGGGCATTTCCTCTCCTCTACAAGCTACCCATCCTTAGAACTCACAGACTTATATATTTACAAAAGGACTATTTCCTTACTTGGGTTTTTTGTCTATATTTCTAGTTTTTTGTCTATATTTTGTCTATATTTCTAGTTTATTGCATATTATCTCTCATGAATCATACTTATTCTGTGTGCATGCTGAATACCCCTAGTTGATTGCATGTTCCATAAAGGTACAGGCTCTATATTTTATTTAGTTCAGTTCAGCCATCATTTATCAAACACACTGTATGTAACGGGTGCAACATGAGGCATTAAGGATAAAGTGAGGTAGGGTGGGGAATGAAAACAATCCTTACCCTCAAGGATCTTTCATTCATCTGCCCACTTTTGGTGCTTAGGAATAGAAACTGCACCTCTATATTTCACTGGTCTATGGAACTTGCAGGTAAGGCAATGATCTTTACCAAGGAAAAATGGCATCTTCTCTGCCAACTAGTCTTAAAAGTTTGCCCAGAGAACCAAGAGGTTAAGTGTTTTGCCCAGACTCACACAGCTATTCTTTGTCAGAGGCAGAACTTGAATCCAGGTCTTCCAGGCTTTAAGACCCCCTACCCACTATGCCATGGTTTCTCTAGGTATTTAATAAACATTTGTTAATCAATATTCTATTGAATTATACCCTAAACAACAGTTCTATTACCAACTGGTTCTCTGATCTCTTGGTCAAGATGCTCTTTTGTTCAAAGTATTGAAGTCTTTTGTATTGTCTTTCAAGAATACACATAGTGGTGAGGAGAAGGAGAGGATAGATAATTAGGGTTTCTGTAAAAACTTAATTATACTTTCTAGGAGGATAGAGCACTGGACTTGGAGTCTGGAAGACTCATCTTCATGAGTTCAAATCTGGTGTTAGTCATTCATTAGCAATGTTACTCCAGATAAGTCATTTAACCCTATTTGCCTCAGTTTCCTCATCTGTAAAAATGAGCTGGAGAAGGAAATGGCAAACAACTAAAGTATCTTTGCTGAGACAACACCAAATAGGATCATGAAGAGTTAGATACAACCGAAAAATGACTGACGAACAACAAATTCCTCAAATCTCTTTGTACACACCTCTCCTCTACAACAGAATGCAAATCCTTTGATGCCTAGAACTGTTTAGTTTCTGTCCTATCCATGGTACTCAGCATAAATAGCTGTTTGCACATAATGGACATTTAATCAATGTTTCTCAAATTGAATGTTTTTTATTTTTGGCACTTAACAAATGTTCTCAAATAGAAAGTTTTAATTTTCCATTAAATTAACAGTTATAGGTGCATTTTCCTTCCCATTAGACTATAAATACCTCAATGGCAAGACCTATATCACATCTACTTTTATATCTCTAAGTCCTGAGCACAAGGTCTAGCAAACCTCAGATGCTAATATGGTTAAATGGCTACTGAACTGAATTGAAAGTATCCTAGATTGAGGATGATTCAGATGTCATCTTGCCTTACAGCAGGAAGATGGATAAGATATGTTGGATGTTGACAACTGAAGAGTATTGATATAAGAATTCTGACAGTGGAGAGAACAATAAGGGCTGAGGGGACTGAATAAGGTTCCATGTAGGAGGAACAATTCGAGCTAGATCATTATGCATGGGCAAACATTGTAGGCAACAGACCCAGGAAGGACAGTTTTCCATTGTGAAGAGAGTAGGGAATGAAAGGAACAAGGAATGAATGGTACAGGTGAAGTCAGGAAACTAACCTGGCAAACTGGTAAGGACAGAGTATTGATGATGGGGGCAGTGGAAGAAAAGGGAAGATTGTTAGCCATGATACTATAATCTTTCCAATTTAGTTTTTCTATCTCAACTCAAATTCAAGTCTATATCTATGTATCTATCTATCTATCTCTCTATCTATATAATATGCATATGCACAGATATATGTGCATATATTTATATAGTTTGGCATGCATTTATATATATGAATATTCTCTATCTCACTGGGACATTAATGCTAATATTAAGAATTGTATTTTCAATTTATGCAAGTTATTTTAGATTGACATGTTTACATTAAACTAGAAATTCTCTTCAATGTAGAACTGTTTATAAACACTCCTTCACATTCTTTCTTCCCTGTTACCTGAGCTCCTCATCAAAATGTTCTCTGTATCTTCAATAGGATTTAACTACGCTTGTCCACTCCTTATATATGCCATTCATTACTGGCTAATAATTGGGAGATACAACTGTAGCCCCAAACTTCTTTCTAGACATGATGACAGCATGGGAATGGATGGCATTGCTGAGGCAGAGCGTGTAGTGAACTACAGGGAGGCTAAGCCTTGAGACATGTTATGCTTAAGTAGGGCAGGAAGAAGAGCCATCAGTGAAGGAGACTAAATAAATAGGATGAGATTTAAAAACAGATTAGAAGTGAACACCATGCCAGGAGCATAGTAGGCTCTCAATAAATGTCATTGACTGGCTAATGGGAAGCCAAAGAACGGTAAAAGCATCACTACGGAGATAGTGTTTTAAAAACAAATAAGTCATTAGTTAATTTTATTTAATGAATAGACAATTGACTAAATGAATGGATCAAATTATTAGATAGCTAAAATAGGACAAAATCTGAATCGAAACCTTATTGAAACCTTAATTAAGAGGATTTTGGTGACTTTGGGTCAAAAATAAAGCAGGAGAGTATTGGAATCAGAATCCAGATGGCGATGGCAAACTCTTCTAATTGGTGAGTCCTTGACCCAGACCCAGAATGACATTTCATGAGATTCCCCATCCATGCTGCTTACTTCTATCCCGAATCCCCCACCTATGGCTACCCTTTTCTTTCTTTCATTTCTTCTGCTTTTAAGCTTCTCTTTATGTTTCATTTTCTCTTATTAGAATGTAAGCTCCCTGAGAGCTTAGATTTGTATCCCTAGCACTTAGCACAATGCTTGGCACAAAGTAAATATGTAATAAATGCCTTACCTATTTATCTACTGAATAAGTGGCACAGTCATAGAAAGGAAAGAGGACCAAGAATCACTAGGTACAGATCTCTATAGCCTCAATTTGCCACTAACTCCTACTATGACCTTGACTAATGATTTTTTCCTTTACTGACCTCAAGGTCTACACCTGTCAGATGAAGGGATGAGTCTCTAAGATCCAAACTGCTTCTCCGAGAGTATTGATGAGGGGGAGGAACATAGACCAAGAAGTCTGTGATAGGTGAGGAGCAAAATACTACAGGGAAGACAAAAGTGAATTAAAGGGATCTGCCCCAAGTGCCAGAGCGAACATATAAAAACAGAAAAAAAAAACACCAAAGAAATAAGCAATAATGAAACTCTATCCCAGATGCAGATGAATACTATGTACCTAATTGTATAGACTGAGCTCACTTTTCTGCAATCCAAAGGACAAGTGATAAGAAGCAACAGAGAGATACAACAATCTCATTTGATAACAATACTAATCCTGCAAAATAAGTAATCACCAATCAAATGAGAAAACATATGCAAAACATACTGTAAAGCTCAAAGCACTCCATACATATTTGTTATTCAGTGGCGTCCAACTCCTTGTGACCCCGTGGACCATAGCACACTAATACTGTGCACGGGGCTTTCTTATCCGAGATACTAGAATGGTTTACCATTTCCTACCTCAGTAGATGAAGGCGAACTGAGGTTAAGTGATTTACCCAGGATCACACAACTAGTAAATGTCTGAGGCCAGATTTAAATGCATGTCTTTCTCACCCCAGGACCAACATTTATTCACTGCTCCAATTAGCTAACTCCTATGAATGATAGCTATTATTATGTTGCTGTCACTATTATATTACTATTATTATTGTTAGATTCAGAAATAGAAAAGCCTTTAGAGTCCATTAAGTCTAACTCCTTCATTTTGCAGATAAGGAAACTAAATGGAAAAAGATTAAGTGACTTACCCAGAGTTAGTAAATCTCTGAGGCAGGATGTGAACCCAGACCTTCTCAACTCCAAGTCTAATACCAGATCTCCTACATCATATTACCACTCTATCATCATCATAATCATCCTCTCCCTTTCAGGTCCCTCATAATCATCTCACATTTCTACAAGTTAGGATTCATAAATCAATTTTTTTACAACAAACTTACAGGGTGAGTGGGAGGGTGATATAAATATTATCTGTATTTTATGGATGAAGAAGATGAGTTTCAGAGTGATGATGTGGCTTTCCCAAAATTAATGAGCTAATATCTAGCCTAACCAGGACTCCTCAAACTGAAAGTCTGTGATTCCAAATCTAAGCGTGCTTTTCATGATGCCATGACACCACACACAGATGGTAATCCAATCCAACTTTTCTGAGACTGAGTAATGACTGGAAGGCATATCAAATTTTTCTTCATAAGAATATTTTGATAAAGTAAAATTGGAAGAACTCTTATTGGAAAGGCTTCTTTGAAAACATATTCCTGGATAAACATAATCTAGTAAGACACATATGCCGACGATTTATATTTAGATTCTCAGAGTGCCTGTTAAAAAGCATTGGGGATGCCACATTTTGCTGAACACAAATGCCATAAATGATCATGCCTCTTTGGCTTGTTGTGCATTATAAGGTACGTAATGTAGCACACACAGTGCTCAAAATGTCATCTCTTACCACCAATTATTTGGAATCTAAGATCCAAACAAATACCATGTATGCTTTTTCCCTGAATTTAGAGCCTTCACTGGTTCCAGATTTTAATTGGCTGTGACATTCCTTATAGACAAGATAGAGTGTACAGGTTGGACGAGAGCAAGGGTGTTAAGAAGCTGTCTGAATAACCAGACTAGAAGAGTATTGATACATCCTTAAGAGATAATAAACATTTGAATCATAAAGGCCCTTAAAACAGCCAGAGCATTTAGGCGGCATAGTAGATAAAGTAATGGCCCTGGAGTCAAAAAGATCAGAATTCAGAATAGGTACTACTATTATACCCATTTTCCAGAGAAGGAAATTGAGGCATACAGAAAGAAAGTTATTTGCCAGAGTCACAGAGCTAGTAAGTGTCTGAGGCAGGAGTTCAGCTCAAATCCTTCTTCCTTAAGGTCTTGGGCTTTTTTCACTTTGCTACTTTGGGTGACATTAGGTGTCCTTCACAATCAATTGTACTCTTAACATTCCAGCTTTAGTACTACTTCCTCTTTACTCTGTTAGTCAGAGACTGGCAGGGTCCTGTGAATGTCCCATGTTCTTTCGTGCCTTTATGCCTTGAATATGATCCATTTCCCTTCCTTAGCTATTGAATGCTTGCCCATTTTCTCAAGTACTTTCCAAATATTACCTCTTCCAGAAAGCTTTTCCTGTTGCACTCAGGAAGTTATGTGATGTACGTGTTATCTCTCCCTTCAGACCAAAGACAGCACTTTGTTTATTCCTTGGTGTTTACATGAGACAGAATGCAGCACTTCGTGTCAGGAAGACCTTTTCAATGTTCTCTCAGACATTTGCTAGTTGTGTGACCTCAAGCCAATCACTTCATTTCCATTAAATTCAATTTCCTCATTTGTACAATGGGGGCAATAACAGTACCTATTTCACAGGGTTGTTGAGAGGTTCAAATGAGGTAACATAGAACCCCAAAGTCTTAGTACAATTTTAGACATTAAAGCTTATTGAAGTGTCCAAAATACTCAAACACCTTAAAGCACCATAGACGTACTAGCTATTCATTTACTTAAAAAAGCAGTCTAATTGCATTTGTGTCACACTCCATGAGGATATTGATTGTGTCTTATCTAAATTTGGTATCTTTTCCAATATCTACCATGGTGCTGTTCACTTAGAAAACATTTAATAGATATTTATTCAATTTGAATGAATTGGTTTTAATTTGAAACAAGAACATTAGAATTAGAAATTACCTTGGAGACTATGCACTTCAACTCCCCCATCTCAAAGTTGGGGATTAATAGATCCATGCCAATCCCAAGGCAGGTGTCTAGTGGCCGTAAAATGACACTGTCTTCAGCCTTTATTCTACTAGACATTTTAACCGATCATTCAGATAAAGCAATGAGATGACAAAGCTATCACATATGCAATGGCAGGAGGCTGAGATGGTTAACATATTGGATGACAGAATAAAGAGAGAAAAAAGATCTCATATGTTCATGATACACTGAGAGTTACTGCTGGAAGAAGCCTTTGACATCATCTAGTGCTGATAAAGGAATTTAGGATTGCAATCAGTAGGTGTGATGCCGCTAATCTAATAAAATAAGATAGAAGAAGGATAAATGAAATACCTATAGATGGGGGACACTGGACAGTGCAAATACGGAATGAAGTATCAGTGATCAGACAATAATTAGCTCATGTGAGATTGGCAATGGTTCATGTGAAAAAATTCCAGGGTTCAAGGTAAGTCAGGGTGTGATAGCAACCAAATGAATAGATGTACAATCTGTTGAGATGGGGCAGAAGGACTCTGCTAGAGACAGATCTACAGTGAAGTGTGCACATGTGTGTGTGCATATGTGTGTGTGCATATGTGTGTGTGCATATGTGTGTGTGTGTGCACTCATGCTCTGTCACTGATAATTGGTGCAGGATGTAAGGACGGAGGGAAATGAGTCCATCAACTTTCCATTCTATCAATGGGAAGACTTACCCACATGAGTTGTACCTAAGTAGCTTTTCCTATTTCATATCCAAACTGATTAAAATTACTGCATATGCATTGTGGTCATTGATGCAGTGATATCCCCCTATTCAATTCAGAAACCTTGTTCTCAGTAACTTCCCACAAACCCTAATACTGCAAGTCTCAGGCCTTAAGTGAATAATAGCCTCCCCTTCTGCAAATGGTGGGGACCCACACCTTACCCTTTCTCCATCTAAGAGCAAATGCACACGAAAAGTCATCAGTTCATTAATGACGATTTCTTCATTCCTGTACAAGATTTGAAATATCCGGCTGTTCACAGTGTTGTCTTGGACACTTGCAGAACCCAGGTTGGAGACCTCTGCAAAAGAAAAATGACAGTAAGCTACAGGAATGATTACTTGTTTATTCAGGCTTATAGTGCTATAGTTGAATCTAAGCAGAAGAAGGTTGCCATATAGGGAGAATAAATGTGATGTTGTGGGAACAAAGCCAGTCTCCGAGCCAGAGAACAACTGCAATCAAGTCTCCCAACTGATTTATACTGACTGTGTGACCCTGGGCAAATCACTTAATCTCCTAGGCTAAGAAACTAACTCTGAAAGTTACGAGGAGGTACATTAGTAGAGGGAGTTTCCTCCCCAGGAATCTCCCTCTAGCAGTGAAATTATTGGTTTAGCTTCCACTTATTATTATTAATAATAATAATAACATCTACCATTTATGTAGCACTTTTTAAGATTTTCAAAGTGCTTTATACACGTGATCTCATTTATTTTTCACAATGACCATGTGAAGTAGGTGATATTTTACATATTTTTAAAAAATTGAGGCAGAGAGGATAAATGATTTGGCCAAGGTTATACATTCAGAGAGTGTCTGAGGCACTATTTGAACTCAGGTCTTCTTGATTTCAAGTCCAATGATCCATATACTATGCTACCTAACCATGTCATAAATACAGAAGAAATTATCGAAGAGAAAAATGAGTGAGACATACTTATTTCACCAACATATACTGAATATTATGAGAATTTTGCCACTGCAAGTACCTAAGAAGAACATACAGTTTTACCTGAATAGAAATCTTTGTAACATTTCTGACAAGTGTTCGCCCAGCGCTTACCTGAAGAACTCATTTGTAGAATGGGGGATAATAGCATGGACATCACCATATCAATGTGAGGTTCAAATGAGGAAGTGTATCGAAAGCGCTTTGCAAAATTTAAAGTATTGTATAAATGTGAACTATACGCATATACACATATTAATTCTAACAAGAAGACTGTGAATATTGATGAAGTGTATGATATACACTTGTCCCCTGAGATGGCCAGGATGGGTACAGAACAATGCAGGCTGGCATTACTGGTGCATACCCTTTGAGGTCATTTAGGTAGTATAACAGGAGTAAAATATTTTATCATATGAAAAAGACATGCTTCTGAAATGTTGACCAGAGATTTAAACTAACTTTGTTTTTTATTCAAGTCCTATTATATTTCTCTGAAACCATAATCTGTTTTGTTTTTTGATGTTCAGTTCTGTCAGTCGTGTCCAACTCTTTGCAACCTCATGTGGGGTTATCCT
>CM053580.1:513243249-513308172 GCA_028627135.1 Pseudochirops cupreus
AAAGCTTTTAGCATAGTGCCTGCCACAAAGTAAGGACTATATAAATATTATTATCTTTATTATTATTTATTATGATTCCTCATATAGTTACACCCTCATCTCTTTTCTGTACTACTGAAATAATCTCATAAATGTTGTCTTACCATCCAGTCTCTCCATTCATCCTCCACAAAGCTGTTAAACTGATAGAACAGAACCAGCATAGGGCTCTTCAAGAATTTTCAGTGGTGCAACATAGGTAATACAGAAATGTTTTGCGTGACTGCACACATTAATGTATATCAAATTGCTTGCCATTTCAAGAAGTTGACAGGGGAGAGAGGGAGAGAATATGAAACTTATTTTTTTTAATGTTGTAATTTTTTCTTCACATTTAATTGAGAAAAATAAAATAAAAATTAAACGTAAAATTGTAGGTAAATTGCTTTGCAAACATTAAAATTATATATAAATATTGGCTTTCAAAAAAAAAGGAATCTTCCAATGGTTTCCTCTTGCCTCTGGACTTCCCAATTAAAGCCTACCTTTCCAGGCTCATCAAGGGAAGAAGGAAGGGAACCAGAATTTATGTAGAATCCATTATATGCCAGGGACGATGCTAATTGTTTTACAAATATTATTTTATTGGATCTCCTCACAATAGCCCTACAAGGTAAGTATTATTCTCATTTTACAGATAAGGAAACTGAAGCAAACAGAGCTCATATCCTAAAATTGCCTAGCATCCCACAGCTAATAAATATCTGAGGTTGCATTTGAACTCAGGTCTTCCTGACTGCAGGCCCAGGGTTCTATCCAATCTGCTTCAAACTTCAGCCTCATTATCATACTTGTCTTTCTTTTACTCAACATTCTAGTTCCTATTTTTTTTACAGGGATTAGTATTCCCAGTCTAGAACTTTCTCTGTTTTCACTGCTGGCTCTTACAACTCCTACCTTCATTTAAGTCTGAGCTTATGTATTATTTTCTTCAAGAAGACTTTCCTGATTCCCCCTGCTGTTAGACCTCTCTCCCCACCAAATCATTCTGTATTTATTTCATATTTATTTATTTGTGAACCTATCCCCTTAATGAATGTAAGGTTTTTGAGGGAAGAGGATTTTTCGTTTTTGTCTTTATATTCCCAGTACCTACAAGAGTGTCTGACCCACAATAGGTACTTTAAAATGCTTGTTGATTAAGTGGATTTAAAGTCACAGAACCTGGGTTTGAATCCCAGCTTTGTCACTAATTGCCTACGTGACTGTGGTCAAATCATTTATTCTATTTTGAGCTCAAGCCTCTCATCTATAAAATGAGAGGATGGTACTAAATGACCTATAGAACTCTATTATCTCAAAATATATATAAGATTGTTACCTCATCCAAAAAACCTTGTATACCCTTCATGCATCATTAGAAATATTATAGCCAAAGCATCTGATCCAGTGAGGCCAGCTCTTTTTACTGGTAAATCCTTGCTGCTACTGCAATTTCCCAGCTGAAATAGCCCCTTTCAATCTTGCTTCCTAACTCCCAAACACACCATGTGTGAGCCTTCTGAGAATGAACATTATGCCAGTGCCTAATACCAAAAACCATAATTCTAAAACATCACCAGGAGAGACAGAAAATGTTATGCAAAGAGCCCTGTTTATCTGACTCACGTTTTTCTTGGCCATCTGTCGAAGCCATATGCATCTGAAATGAGAGCTAAGTATAGCCCTCTTGCAACTAATCAAATATTTGTAATTGTCACAACCTTCTAACTTTCATTTTCCTGCTTTTTTTGAAGGAGCCCAGCTCCTTTCCCTGTCCCACAAAGTCCTTTGTGACCTGCTGCATAAGTGAAGTGGGTGGAGGTTTGGGGATGAGGTGTATCCTGGGTAGACCAAAAAGAGTGACCTTGGAATAGACACTTTGAGAATCTGGTAACAGCCTAGGATGTTTCCTGCTGATATAGCAGAGGACAGAATCCTGATGGAATAGGACACAAGCTGACCTTTACCTCTTCTTGAACACCCACCTCAGTTTAGCCTTGTCTAATCAGCCTAGCCCACAATGAATTCTCTATGGTTGGGTTCTGATTGGGTCCTACAGTGAAAGGTCTGGGTACTTAGGATTCCTAGCATCAAGGAACATAGAGAAGGCACTCCAATGGAGAAGGGCTAATATCCTAAAAGAGCAAGGAAAAGATGGCAAAGATCAGCTTTCACCCCTTGAATCTTTGCCAAGAACCAACTGTTCTGAGTAGCCAGAGGAGGAATGTGCCAGGTTATATTATAGTCAGGTTGTGTTATGGATTGAGGGCCCTTTAAAATAAGGTATAGTTGAGGATATAGCCTGACGAAGCATTTTATCACAGAATTTACTCCATTGATAACTGAACTGGTAAAGAGCATTGAATCTGGGAACTGAAAGCAGAATTTGGCTATTTGACTTCTTGTGTGACCTTGGAAAAGTCATGTCACATCTTCAGGACTCTTCCTCATCTGTGAAAGAAAGGAAGCTTGACTATATGATTTTTCTTGTTCCTATATGTCTCTAAGTCAGAGCTTCTAAAACCTTTTCTACTGGTGACCCCTTTGTGTCTGAGAAATTTTTATTCAACCCTGGCTATATAGTTATATAAATAGGCAAACAAACCCAATATTTACTAATAATAAATCATAAAGTAATTTTTTAAAAGAATTCTTTGGTATACATGATGGAAGCAAACTTGTGTACTAATGAGATGGAATTTTTTGTTTATTTTTACACAAAGAATGAAATCTTGGTGGAATATTTGATACTGCGGGATATAGAGCATCTTTAATGTTTTCCAGAGTTGATCAATATTTTGATTTTATAATCATCAATGCTGTCTGCAGAACCACGGCTGCAGTGAAATCACAAGAGCAACCAGGGAAAGAGCTGCCAGAAACACCTCAGATTCATTATGTGTTTGATTTTGAATGTTACATGTTCAGAGACCTTTTCCTGTAGCCAAATTTTTTGCAACCACTACATTCAATTAAGTAACCCCATATGAGGTTGTGACACACAGCTTAAAAAGCACTGGTCTAAGGCATAAGATAAATTTGGATCTTAGATATATATAGCTAGCATGAACCTTAGAGGTTACCCAATTTAATCCCCTATTTTACAAATGAAGAATCTAGCCCCTTAGAAAGGTTAAGGGACCTTGTTCATTGTCATATCATTAGTTAAGAGCCAGAATTGGGATTTCAACCCAGGTCCCCTGACTCTAAGTTCATTAATCTATCTACTTGGTCTCATGGTGAATGAATAGTTGTGCCCACTGCCTCAGAATCAATTTTTTATGTTAAAATTTAAGGACCTTGTTCTTGCTCCTATTTCTTTGCATTTTCATTTATTTGTGGTAGCAATGGGCAATTATTGCATCTGTGGTTGGTTTAATCTGTCCTTCAAAGTTATTTGTGACAATACTAAACAGCACAATAAGGTAGCATTCTAGATTCTTGCAGACATAGAGTATTATGATTTGCCTGAGTCTGTTATGATATATCAACATGATGATTTATCTTTGGACCTTAAGAAAGTACAACTGCATTCAACAGAGAAATTTGGGAAAACTTGTTTGAAGTGATGCTGAGCAAAGTGAGCAGAACCAAAACCATGTACAGGGTGATCACAATAAAGGAAAACAATCCTGAAATATTTCAGTACCCTGACCAATGTAATGATCAATCATAACCTTAGAAGAGTAACGATGAAGCATAGCTCTCATCTCTCAGCAGAACAATGATACAGAGAAAAGTGCAGAATGAGACATATTTCAGTTGTATCCAAAACATTTATTTTATTTTTATGTAATCCATAAATTTAATCAGAATTCCATCTAGTCATTGAGGTAAATCTTTGATTAAAATATTTAATGTACCAGAGCCCTGTTCTTCTTCAATAAAAATTACCACATCTCTCACCCCTAGTTTGACACTGATCATTAATAAGAATCCTAGGGGCCCAGTCATGCAATTCCAAATCTGCTACATTCCCCCAGACTTGTATTAGTCAACTAATGAATTAGCCATCTTTCCTATTGATGTATCACCTGAAAATATGGTCATGTCCCTGATGCCTTTAAGTCATGTGCAGCAATGTGGAATAGCACCAGGCCAAACACAACCTTCTGGAGCACCCTACTGGTGACATCCATACATTAAGAACAACTCATTGAATCCATCTATGTAACCATTGAAAATTCATCTAATGGCTTTTTCTTTTAGTCTAAATCTCTCAAACTTTTCTACCGGAACAAGGTTAAAAATGTTCTGCTAAAGCTTTGCCAGATTATATCTAAGGCATTCCCCTGGTCTACCATTTTGCAATTCTGTCCCACCACTACCACCACCAAAAAAAGATTATTCAGGCATGACTCATTCTTAAGGAAACCATTCTGGCCCTTCATAATCAGTGCTTCTATTCCTAGATGTGACCAAAACAAAATCCTTAGTTTGGAAATGAAGGGATTTAGCAAACAGGTATATTTGAGGAATGGTCATGATCCATAGCTACTTCTAAGTAAAAGCCTGTATGTAATGATGGAATGCTAGGTGATTCATAATTAACTGTCCTAGTGATCCGATTATTGAAATTTTGGAACTTACAGATAGTTATGCTGATATACAGAGCTAGAGAATTGTAGTGTCCAAAGCTTCATCCTGAAATAAAATAAAGCTACCACAATTACTCCTCTTATTCCTCCTCATTTTAGTGCTATTACAATCATCCCCATCATCACCACCACCAAACTACTTCTGCCACTTATATGTATAAAGGAAAATTCAAGAAAGGCGTAGACCTATTGCTCAGAGCAGTTGGCTGATAATACATAATGATGATCTACTGAGAATGATAAATGAAACTAGGAAACAGAGAATTGAAACCCAAGAGAAATTAGAAGATCTTTAGAGAATCCCAAACTTCCTTCAGTGAGTTTCAATCATCAATTCAGGAAAAATTAAATCTCATGGTGCTAAATGAGAACTAGTAGGTTTTATGGGTAAGCCTCTGCTATTGCCCTCGTAAGGAATACCATTTAATGGGAGAATATTAGAGAATTAGAGATACAAATGTTCTGATTTTTTAAAAGTGGAAGATCATTCCAACCCTAAGCCAATGATTTTGACTTTTATTGCTGAAATTCTAGAAGAGTGCTTTAAACAGAGGATTTGTGAGCATTTAGAAAAAGAAACTCTAATAACAAAGAACCAATATGGATTCATTAAGATCTCATGGTAGTATAAATTCACTTCCTTTTAGGAAAAGGTTACAAAACTGATAGATCATAGGAATGTTGTAGAAAATGTCCCTGGATTCCAGAAAGGCATTTGATAGTCTCTAATAACTAAGGTGGTGTATTTTGATTTAATCAGGAGATCTGAGATCAAATACTTGTTCTGAAATTTATTAACTGCATGACCAAGGGAAAGTTTCTTAAGTTCTCTACTCAAAGGAATGAATTTATCTATAAAACAAAGAATATTTTCATTGCATATATCACAGGGGTTATGTGAAGACAGTGATTTTTAAACCAATGAAGAAGTATAGATGTATGAGTTATTTTTAATGTCCCAGAGAGTTGAATGTAAAGAATGTAAATGATAGTTTAACTTGGCAGATTTGGAATTGGGTGACTAGACCCATAAAATTCAAATTAAGGGTGAGAGACGTGATAATATTTATTGAAGCAGAATGGGGCTCTGTTATATTAAATATTTTAATCAAAGATTTACATGAATGACTGGGTGGAATTCTGATTAAATTTATAGATGACATAAAAATAAAATCAATGCTGTGGATACAACTGAAAATGTCTCATTCTGCACCTATCTATGCATCATTGCTCTACCAAGAGGTAAGAGTTATATTTCCGCATTACTCTTTCTAAGGTCATGATTGATCATTACCTTGGTCAGGGTTCATAAAATATTTCAAAGTTGTTTTCCTTTATTTTGATCACCCTCTACATGGTTTTGATTCTGCTCACTTCACTCTGCATCAGTTCAAACAAGTTTTCCCAAGTTTCTTTGAGTTGAATATATTTGTATCTTCTTAAGGTCTGATGATATAACATCATGTTGATATAATGCAATTTTGGGGGAAGTTACCAATTATGAACACTGCAACAAAAGGTGCTGCTATAAATATTTTGGTAAAGTAGATTTTTCCCTCTGTCTTTGCAACCTTCAGGGTATAAATCCAGTATTGTTATAGCTCGATACGGTTTCATTACATTTTGGTTATTTTTGAAATTGCTCTTTAGAAGAATTGGATCATTTCACTCTTTTACCAACAGCGCATCTAATGCACTTTTCATGCATTATTTTGAATTGTGACTCTTTATGCATATATTGTATCTCCCAATAGAATATAAGCTTTATGAGGTCAAAGGCTATGATATATATAAAAATTCATTTAGATCAAAAGTTAATCAAAAGGAAGACAACAAATGTTGAACTTTTCTTGATCAAATATTAGGACTTTACTGTGCCTTGAAGAATATTCTTGGAGTGGAAGCCTCATCAATCAATCAGCAAATCATTTATTAAGTACCTTCTAGATGTCAAGTCCTCTTCTAGATGCTAGGGATGCGAAGTTAAAAATTCAACAAGGAGGACCATCAGATTACATTTTATCATGAGATATGGCTATGGCACACATACACATACTAAAAACAAGGTGGATAAAAGGTAATTTTGCCAGGGCAGACACTAGAAGATGGGAGTATTAGGAAAGGCCTGATGTAGGAGATGGTATTTGACCTGGGACTGGTAGGAAACTAGGGATTCTAAAAGAATGCAGAAGGAGGAAGTGCATTCTGTGTAAAGGAATAGAGATAAGAGATGGAATATTATATGTGTAAGGAATAGAAGAAAGGCTAGTTGGCTGGAACATGAGTGTATTAAGGGGACTAATAGGTCATAATCCTGAAGCTCCTCAGAGTTTATTAGAGTTTGGATATAAAGGATTTTATATGCCAAACAGAGGAGTTTGTATTTGATTATAGAAAATATTAAGAGCTTTTGAAGCAGGGAGTGATCTGGACAGGCTTCTGTTTTATTAATATTGCTTTCAAAGCTTTGTGAAGATGGATTACAGAGGAGAAAGACTTGAGTTAAGGAGAAAACTTAGGAGACTAGTCCTATAGACCAAGTGAAACATGGTGATTGCCTAATCTAGAATGGTGGCTCTGTGAATAGACCTATGGTAAATAAATAAAATTCTAATTGAATATCAGACAGGAATGAGAAGTCGGGTAAACGTCTTGAGGTGGGTTGGTTTCCTCTAGAATCCAAAAGTCATACTACATAGGCCAGTTATGCTTTTCAGAGAATCATATTTTTTTAAAGAACAGATTCACTTTATTACATTTTTCCATTAAATTCCATTGGGGATATTCATGATATTCTCTCTGAAAAAGATCAAGGTGAGATCAGGTCTAAAAGCAGTTCACCCTCCTCCCCTATTGCTTCAATAATACAATGCACTGGTTCTTTCAGCCAAGAAAAGCACAAGGGAATTACAAGGGATTTTTCATCTCTCTTGCTCCCAATTCATTTTCTGTCTTAATATACCAGCCAGAGTCAATGGCTGTTGGTCACTCTAGACAATTATTATTACTAATAGTAATAGTAGGAGGAGGAGGAGGAGGAGTAGCAGTAGTAGTAGTAGTAGTAGTAGTAGTAGTAGTAGTAGTAGTAGTAGTAGTAGTAGTAGTATGATTTGGCAAGCAGAGCTCTAATACATTTGGTGCAGGGTGGTTGCTGAAGACTGATGACTGTGTAGGGAGAGTTGTGCCTTCCAGTTAAAGATTATGAAGAATAATGAACTGTACTTTAAAAAGCTTCTTTCACCTAACAGTTCCAAGGAATCTACAAGCATGATACATCAACACTGTTTTCCTTTGCCTCCTCCTTTTTCTCCTTTATCTTCAATACTATTCTTATACCTTCCACTTGTATAGAATTTTATACTTAGAAAGCATATTCATATATGTTTAACTCACCTCACTTCTCTTCCATTCAACCAAATTCAGCTTCATTCAAATTCACTGAAATCAATAAACACATACTAAGAAACCAATACCATGACATTTGAACCTTGAGCTAAACCTTGAAGGGGAAAAAAAAAACCAGTAAGTATGGTTCCATCTTACACATGAGAAAATTAAAATGTAGAGAGATAGAAATTATTTGATTAGGATCACTTATGATTGGCAAAGTCATACTTTGAGCCCAAGTCTCCTAAATGGTTAAGGTTAGAATGTTCTTTCTTCAACAGGGGTTCTGTTACCCACCTGCTCCCAAAATAAATGAGGTTATGTCTCAATCAGAGTATTTCTTTTGTTTTCTATTATTTTTACAGAAACTGGGCAAATCCATGGATTCGTGAATTAAAATACAGGTGCCAGATTCAAGTACAAATTAAGGATTTGCTAATTCATAAGAGTGGAAGAAAGTCTATATGAATCTATGAAAATTATAGAATGATTTCAAATATATACAATGGTTCAAAAAAGGCTAATAATAATTTCTAATAGTGGTACTAATGGTCCTGCCTTAATGACAAGATGACAATGATATGGAATTATCATACCAACCATTTTAATATAAGCCTTTTTTTCTTCCATGCTTGAAAATTACTTCCTAATCTCCCTGAATGATTCCCTCTACAATATTGCTTATACTGTTAATATGGATATCCCACTGAGATGTCATATTCAGTGAGTGTAAAATCAAGTTAAAAATAATAATAACTCCTTGTCAAGAATTTGGGGTTTATTATAATGCATTCATCTAAAAAAAAGCATATAACACAAGTAGATAATAATCTCAAATATCATTTCTCCTTCTAAAACTCAGATATTTTCTTGAGTTTCCTTTTTGTGATAATGATTGCAGTTATGTGGGACAATAAGTCACTGGACCTCTCTGATCCTCAGTTTTCCATGCAAATATAGGTCAGTGACATATTTGTGTACTTTACACAAAGCGCTTCTTTCAATTAAAAGAAAATTTATTAATAAAAGAAAACAATATGTGGATCGAAAATCAACAAGAGTGTAAAAGTAGTGAGGAGGCAAAGCAACTTAATATCAATTGGGTAATTACTGAATAAGTCACCTTAAATCATCATTACACTTAGTTATGTGTTTAGTGGTTTTGCTGATTTTTGCAAAGCTTCTGACTCTGTTATGCAGTCACGGCTTAATGATGAGCTGCAAAAGTACAAACTAGACATAGATGTAGTAAAAATACTTGAGTATCAGAGATTCAAGTGGGAAATTGCTTTCTATTTAAAACTTGCCACCAAGAGAATAATGTCAACAATGACCAATATAATAGATGGCACTTTTCAGGAAGTCAAGTTAAACTTATAACAGTTCTGCCTTGTAAGCCCATTATCATCTCTCCTTACTGTTGTTGCTCAGTTTCAGTCACGTTCTATTCTATTCTTCATGACCCCATTTGTTTGGGGTTTTTTTTGTTTATTTTTTCCAAAGATACTGGAGTGGTTTGTTATTTCCTTCTCCAGATCATTTTACAGATGAAGAAACTGAGGCAAATATGGCTAAATAACTTGCCAGAATCACACTGTAAGTGTCTAAGCCCAGATTTGAACAAAGGTCCTCCTAACACCAGGCCTGGCATTCTATCTACTCTGCCTTCTAACTGCCCATCGTCTTTTCTAAATAGAACTAAATATGGCTTCAAAAAAAGCATAAAGGAAGAGATTCAAATACAAATATCTTATAAATATACATATATACATAGATAACATGGATATACATTTCCACTGAAAAGGGCCTTAGGCAGTTATTTCATCTTATGGAATCTTTTTTTCTAATAACAAAATTCTTAACTTATGTAAGCCTATGATTTAATATTTAATTTGGAAGTCACATTGAATCAATGGATCAAGGCAATAGATACAATTTTTTTATCCTCCAGACAAGACATTTCAATCAACAAGATATCAAAAAAAGCTATGACTGATTAAGAGATTCTATTCCTGAAATCGAAGCTTAATCAACAGAGTACATGTAAAGTAATAAAACCTATATAATATTAGTCACAATGTTATATTTTGGGGACTACAAAATTCAACATAAGAGATATGGAAAATATCCTAACAAAACAAAGTAAATTAATGAATCACAGGACCCATCACAACAAAACAAGTATAGAAAGATTAATACTTTTATCCACAGAAGAAAGGAAGAAGATTAATAGGAATTTTTAAAGCACATTTTAAAAGGTCAGAAACCTACAGAAACAGTTCCAAAACAAGTGGACATAAGCAACTGGATTGACCGAATGCAACCAAAAATGGTTTATCTCTATATGGAAGCCTGTGAAATGACAGAGATGCAAGAATGGAATCAAAAGAGCTGTTGAGGCCATTGAGGTCAACATCCACATGAACTCATCCAATAACATGTTAACCAAGTAATGTTGAGTAAATCACTAAATCAACTGGGTTTGTTTGTATAAAAAGAGGGTTTTATGATATTGATTCATGATCAATTCACTGCCACCAAAACTTATAGAAGGAAAATCCTAATAGATCTCAGATATAGTAATCCATTTTGATAATGCAAGGAAATGATAGAAACTGTTAAACACATTACTACAAGATATAAAAATTTAGTATCTAGTAAAATACTTAAGAAAACATGACCTGATTGTCTAGACTTATACATCAGAAACTCATTATATTATTTTTCTATAATGACAAACAACAAATCCCCACATTACCCATATAAATTTCAAAATATCCTGAAAAACTCAATAAATAACCTGTACTCGAATCAAACTATTACCAGCAAGATGCTGCCCTTAATTGCTCAGACATAACATTCGTATATTAATAATAATAATAATAATTAATAATAAAAACAACGTATAAGCAACACTTTTAGTAACAGCACTATACTCTTCAAGAAACACAGAATGAAAAAAAATGTTCAAAGAATAGAGACCTATCAGAGGAGATGAAAATCATGAACAAGATAAGAAATATCACCCTTGTCTTTTCTGATACTTGAGTTGTACCAAGAATGCTTTCAGTTAATTTACTGAGGATGAATTTTCATCCTTATTCTTTTACTTAACTACAAAGTGCAATTATTTTATCCACCTATGCTACAGTCTGCAAAACATTAAATACAAAGGAATAAAAGTAAGAGTAAATTGGCCAGTTTCTGTATGAATATCATTGAAAAGGATCAGATGAGTAAGTCAATAAGAACTACTACTATTAAAAATTATGGGAACAAGGTAACAGTAATGACAACACTAATGCAATGGCCATTATATAATTTATTATACATGCTATAATATATGATATGAAGTATTACATCATCATTATTATTATTACACTGTTTCAAGTAAAATGTTTTATATATATATATGTATATATACACATATATATACGTATATATATACACATCTTATCAATTTCTCAGGAAGGGTGTCGAAAAGATTTTTTCAAGTATTTGAGGATTAAGTGCCCACTTGGGTTACTTCCAGTTCGAATATTCTGTGATTCCCCGAATTCTTCATAACTCTGTGATCTGTATTAATGTAACAATCTCAACCTGAGCCTGAAATCTAGCACTGCATAAACAGCTTCTGTGATCTGTGTTCATTCTCAGATGACCAGTGTAAATCACCAGCTGTCTCTTCCTACTAGGGCAGAAAATACATAACTTCTGTGTAATTTCTGTCTCCAAAATGTCAGCATTTTTTTCTACTTAAGCACTAGTCCTTCTTTAGCTTCTCACACTGTACTGAGGAATAATTGCCCACTATTCCCAGCAGGTTGTGCCACTGTGGGCCTGTTAATCTTTTTTAGAAGGGGAGAATATGGGATCAGAGTAGTATTCATGTTTATGAAATTGAGATAAATCTGGTTTCCAGGTGGGTTAAGATTATTGTTAGTAACTCAGGGGCACCAACTGACAATGAGGAAGCTGGTAGCAATCAAGAGGAAGTTGAGAGATACTTTACTGAAGTATCCTTGAAATGAAAAAAGGAGAAAGATTTGCTTAGGCAGAATACATGAATTTCTCATTGGTGTGCCTTATCAGAGAATCAAGGAATGGTAGACCGGGCAGGACATTAGAGAATATCTGTTCCAATTTACAGATAATATATGTGAGAAAATTGAGGTCTGCAAAGAGAGAGTAACCTTCTCAAGGGCAATTAAGAGTTTATCATAGTACTGGGACTTGAAGCCAAGTTTTTTTTTATGCTCAATCTAATTCACCAGCAACTACTTTTCCATGTACAAACTATCAATTTATCAACTAATACAAGTATTTATTAAGCACCTGTTACTTGCCAGACACTGTCCTAGGTACCAGGAATGCAAACATAACTAATACAATGATCTCTATCACCAGTTCAGTCAGCATTGGTCAAGAAGACTTGGTATTCTTGTCCTTGGTGGCAAAATCAAGGATTTAATGAAATTTGTTAGGTAACTCCCACCATTATTCCTCCCTTGTTCCTTCCTTCCTTCCTTCCTTCACTCATTCATCCATTCGAGAAGCATATATTAAAGAGTCCCTAGTCTCTAACTTATTTTCTATGTAACCTTGAAGAAGTCATTAACCCTCTCTGGGTTTCAAATTTCTTCATCTGATAAAACAAGGGAAGTGGACTGGATGACCTCTGAGGTCCATTCTAGACCTATGATCTTAATATGTACAAGTACCTATACTTGACAGTGAGGGAGATGCATTAATTTAATTAATCACCAAGTATTTCTATCTACTATGTGACAAGCCCCATGTTAAACACTGAGGATAAAGAGAAAATAATGAAAGTCCCTCTCCCCCAAGGAACTTAATTATAATAGAGAAGTGGTGACAGTTTATGAAAAGAAACAGAGATGAAAAAATACAGGTGATTATGAAATAGCATACAGTCTACTTGGCCTAGATTGGCAGTTACATTAATGGAATACCATTAATTGGGAATATAGTTGGGAATGATGCTAGAAATCTAAGTTTGGTTAAGATTAGGGAAGACCATGAATATTGGTCTCAGGCAGGGGTGGGGAACCTGCAGCCTCAAGGCCACATGTGGGCCTCTAGGTCCCCAAGTGTGGCCTTTTGACTGAATCCACACTTTACAGAATGCCCTTACTGAAAAAATTTGTAAGCATATGGTTTTGTCAACCTCCAAAAGAATAAACCTGATGAAATTATTCACGCAAAGTCTAATGCCTTAAAGAATTACCTCTCCCAAGGGTATTTACACTTTCAAAAAATCGTCCATGAAGAGGGCATTATTTTACCCAAGGAAATGGTCTGTAGTGTTAAAATTGTAGATACTGTGGCCCATTCAAAGGCAGAAAATTTGATAGATGGGTGACAAGTCATTGCATTTTCAACCTGGATATGGTTCACTAATTTCAAGTTCCCTGTACACTATGGATTTTCCCGCACTTTCAATCCAGCCCAAATATTTAAAAAGCATGCGTCTCTAATCACAACAGGGATAGAGCTGTAGAAATGGCTCAGTGATAATCAAAGCTCACCACCATTGGCCCCTCAGCCCACACTGGAATGTGAGCACTGAGGTCTTTATACAGGAAAAACAGCTCTATATTTTCCATCTTCTATTGCTCTATACATGCTTCACCCAAACTAAGTAAAAATATAAAATGAAAAATAAATCTAAATAAAATGCCAAGAAATCTTGTTTCTTTTTCTTGACCCTGTGAAAACCAAACCACAGGGAACTCTTCACATCCACCCACTTGGTTGTCCTTCACTTACTTGCTCATATGCCCAATTCCTACTCACTCAGTTTGGATTCTAACAGCTCAAGTCACTTTCTGCAGGTTTCACACTGAGGCCCACCCCTGTTCCCTTCAATTGAAGCATGGCTGAAGTTGAAACAGAACAAACTATGGAGACAGGAAGGACTCTGGGCCTTAGTTGAGCATCCTGATTTAGGACAGAAAGCCACCTTGCATACTCTGTCCCTAGGTTTTAGTCAGGACAAGGAAGAGAGGTCAGATGAAATCAACAGAAAACAGCATGCAATTAATTAAATCAATCAAAACACATTTATTAAGTACCTACTATATATGAAGCACTATGCTAGGAGCTGGAGAAACAAACATCAGGATAAAATAGCCTCTGTCCTCAAGCAGCTTAAAGTATATCTGCATAGACAACAGATAAGCTTAGACCACACACACACACACACACACACACACACACACACACACACACACACACACACACACACACCATTCTCACTCTCCCTCCTTTCCTTCTCCCCACGTCTCGCAGGGTGATTTATTTGGGAAAGAGAACTCCAAATGAAGGAATTCCTTCTACCAATGGAGACCACAACTTGCTCTGAAATTTATGTCCTTAGACATAAGTCTAAGTATCCTGGGACATAAGTGTCCTGGGCCACTAAGATGTTAAGTGACTTGCCCAAGGTCACACAGTACAGAATGTAAAAGGCAGAACTCTAATCCAGTTCTTTCTGATTCTAATTTCAAGTTCTCTGTCCACTATTTTATCTACACAAACTATATAAAAAATAAATACAAGGTACTTAATTTTGAGGTGATGGAAATGAATTGGTAGGTATTAACAGCTGGTTGAGAATCAGGAATTTACATAGGAGATGATATTGGAGGAGTTATTCTTACATTATGCTTCCTCCCTTTGCAGTGGGAGAGTGAGTTCAAAGGGTAATTACCCAAGAGCTGGACTAGTTCCTCAGGGGGTGAAGCTTTATTGTTGTAAAAGCAAGCAGAACCAAGCAGTGTTAGAAGACTGGTTGGTTGGGTGGAAGGGGGAGGAGAACTTGCTCATATTGGAGCTGAAGGGGGAATGACTTATGGAAATTGGCTATGATGATATAATCTTTGTGCTGTGCAAGTAAAAAGACTTGCACCTGTGCTTATTGGGTCTTCCAGGTGGTTATAATGAAACAGCTATACTTTCACTCTTGGGAGTCCCTTCATGATCATATTAATGAAATGTTAATGGGGGCTTTGACATCACATGGGAAGTGAGAAGTCTCAATATGCTTGTGTGGTCTTGGGAAAGTCTCTTGACCACAAGGTCACTGGTGGTAGGGTGGGCCATGAGTGGTGAGGTTGCCTGCTCAGCACATGGGGGAAAGGATAAGGCCTCATTGTTCTGGGGGAAAGGTCGGATGTTGCTTCCCCTACTCCACCTTCATGAGCTCCAGTGGCCAAAGAAAAGTTATAAGTTGGCACATGACTTTGATAATATTGATTATGACTGTGACGATGATAAAACCGTTAGTAACACCAACAACTTACCCAGTTGGCTATTCCACAAGCATCCAAGAAATGTCAGATTTTGGGAGTTCAGTTCTAGCGAGGCAAAGAAAAAACTAAAACAGTTTCTGCCCTCATAGAGCTTACATTCTAAAGGGAAATCCAGCATGTACTTGTATAAATATAAACCAGATACATACAAAGCAGATGCAAGGTAATAAATCAGGAAAGCACTTTTAGCTGGAGAGAACAAGAACTGTCTGCTACAGAAGAATTCTTTTGAGCTGAGTTCTAAAGGAATCTAAGAGGTAGAAGAGGGAATGAATTCCAGGTGCTTTCACAGAGTAAAGACACAAATAAAAGTGGCCTATAAGAAGTGCCCTGAGAACTTATTATCATAACTTATTATGACCCAGAGATCCCCAAACTGCTGCCATCTCAGATTCACTGAAAGAGCAGCTCATTTCACTTTCTTTTTTTTCATTTTCATCTTCTTTCACATGTCCCAGGATCATCAAATGTAAGGATCTAGAGCTTGAAGAAATCTTAGAGGTCACCTTGTCCAACGCTATCATTTAACAGATGAGGAAGTTGAAGCTGTCAGGAGCAGAGGAGTTTATCCCAAGTCACACAGATGGTCCATGGCAGAGCTCCCATGTTTTCTCTATTACAATACAGAGCACTGGGAAGGATTTTGGTAGGTCATGTTCGTTTTGATGTTCCTCCTCCCTTCCTAATAGAATAATAATAATAGCTTCTGTCAAAGCATAACTCAGGTTTACCACCAACATGAGGTTTTTGCTGGAGCCTACAAGTTTTCAACTGTCACCTGTTAAAATTTTGTTGCTGTTGTTCAATCGCCTTCAGTCATGTCTGACTCTTTATGATCCCATTTGCAGTTTTCTTGGAAGATACTGGAGTGGTTTACCATTTCTTTCTCCAATGCATTTTACAGATGAGAAAACTGAGACAAACTGGATTAAGTGACTAGCCCAGGGTCACACAGCTACTAAGTGTCTGAGAACAGATTTGAACTTAGGAAAACGAGTCTTTCTGATTCCAGGCCTCCCCATCTCAAAAATAATTTGTATGATTTTGTATATACTTTGTACTTTGCAAGTGCATGCATTTAAAGGGGTCTATCAGTTCTTGTTATTATTCTTAATATTTAATGAATTTTATAATTTAATATTATTTTAAATATTTTCATATTTATTAGTTCTTTTGTATTTGTTGTAAACCTTTTCCCATATATACTCTATGCTGTCTGCACACCTAAAAGGGGCTATCCATACACCTACTTATCAAGATCAGCAGGGAGTTCAGTGAGAACAGTGCCACAGCATCAGAGGTGATCACTAAGCCTTAAGCATTACAATCATAAACTACCCCTTCACACATAAGCCTTAGACGTGAATTTCTTATGTGAGTCGCCTCCACAATATACCCTAGTCACCCATATTCCCTGTCTATATATGCCTCTCAATGCATGTCCCCAATGTACATCTACTCTTCTTGCAGATGGTATGTGTATTTGTAGAAGAGGAGACCCCAAATTTATGGGAGAAAAAATTACTGTTGTTTTTCTTCCTACCTTCCCATGCAATTGCATTAAATTCATTTGAACTGGTTGTATTCTCTGTCTTCCTACTAAATATAAACTAAATTAGTGAGGGCTTATGAACTGTGGTTTTGAGTAGTTGCAGACCCACAGAATAGCATGAATCTGGAGTAGCTCTGTTTGGGGGGATCCGCTCTACATATTTCAACCATGTACTAAATTACTATTCCAATACATCCAGGATATGTCCAAGTTTCTATCCTAGCACAAACACCAAAGTTTGTCAAACAATTATTAATATGAATAGATCATTGATGTTGCTTTGGAAAGAGCCCAGCTCATGATAATCTGGAAGGATGAATTGGAGGTGCCGAGCTCCATGATAGTAATGTATGCTTCTTTATGCCTCCAGGAAGAGTCCTTGCTCACTCATACTGACATCCCACTTTTGTGGGACAGTGAAGAAAGCGCACTGACTTTAGACTTACGAAATCTTGGTTCACATCTTGCCCCTGATGCTTACCTCTGTGACCTAGGTCCAATTACTTAGTCTGGGCTTCATTTTTCTCATTTTTAAAATGAGAGATTTCACAGGATCATAGATTTTGTAGCCAGGAGGGATTTCAAATATCATTGAGTCTATATCTTAGTCTTCTCACTTTACAAATAAAAAATCTGAAGCACGGAGAGGTTACTTGACTTGCTTGGGATCACAGAATCAATCAGCATCTGACTAGGTTCCTTCTAGATCTATACCCATGATCCAATTATAGAAATTTTATTATAGTATCAAGAAACTGGGGTTCAAATGTTGTATCTGATACATACTAGCTGTGTGACCATAGGCAACAAGTGACTGAACTCTCAACCTCAGTTCTTATCTGGAAAAGGTAAATAATAATTTCTCTACCTACTTGACACTATTAATTATTTTTCACCTAGCATATTTCTGCTTCTCTCCCTCCTATCAAAAACAACAAACAAACAAACATACCTCATAACAATATATGTAATCAAGCAAACATATGTCTCTCTCTGGACCGTAGGTCCATCATCTCTGTGTCAGGAGACTGGTAGCATGTCTCCTCATCAGTCTTTTGGGATAGTGCTTTCACTTTTCACTTTGAATATAATTTATAAACCATAAACCATAATGAATTATTTCTTGAGAACAGTGACTAAATTTAGTTTCTTCCTATTTCTAGCCCTATTACAGTGCCCAGCACATTGTAGGCACTTAATTCTCTTCAGTTCGAATCTAATTGAATTACTTGTTGACAAATATGACTGTTGTTACAATCCAGGTTGATCATCTGATCTCTTACCTCCAGGTATCTGTCCTACTTAACAGATCATAGATGGACATTTTAATATATCAAAAATACCTGTTTCTTGAGCTTTCCAGTTGGTAAAGTATGAGATAACACAGACTTTATCCTCTATGGATTGATCAGAAGAACTCATAGAGTGGTATTGTAAGCAAATGTCAGTGAACATAAAAAGGAATAAATCATCTCTGAGTTGAATACCTTTGATTCTGATACCACATGCATTCTAAAAAGCCTTTATTCTCCAGTCACCTCTGGTGCTCCCAGAGTACCATGCATTTCTGTTTCCAATTTTCTTTCTCATGGTGAATAAAAAAGGCTGGCTTTTAAGTCCCTAAATGGCTCCTCTGAGCTCAGCCAGACCAACAATCTAGTTTTATAGACCTTATTAAGCTGAACTCATTCCCACAATTATTATTATGCCTACCAATAATTTATTTTTCTACCAAGCTTTGCATGGGGAAACACTGCTACCCACAAGCCTGTGGAAAGCCACTTAAAACTAACACATTGAGGTTCATGGGCAACTGCTTCATAGATAAGGAAGGTGAAGAAAAACCCTGCCCAAGGACAAAAGGGCAAATCTCTAGTCCTTTAACAAGTCATTTATTTCATTTATTAGTACAAACAATTTTGATTCAAGGTAGTTAGAGAAGGACCTCAAAAAAGCTTAGCAGTAGAGTTTCAAAATGATAGAATTTTAGAGGAGGGTAAGAGCAAAGTATTAGCATTTTAGATATGGAAGAAACTTCAGAAGTTCATCTAGCCGTTCATGTGATGAATTCAAAATCAGCAAAGCATCCGCAATAAGTAGTCACCCTTTTGGCAGTATAAGAAAACCAACATGGTATAGACAGCTCTAGTTTTATTACCAAGTTTTAGACATCTTCACTATGAATTTGGCAAAATGGTTATTTCCATATATAAAAACAGGACAAAAGAGAATTGTATATGACCACACACCTCTATTATGTATATGACCACACACCTCTATTATGTATAACTTATTTTGAAGTTCAAATAAATTTAACACAGGTTGAAAAACTAATTTCGTCATCTGTGATACTTTCTAAATTTCCTTCTGGTCTTTTCAGTACATTTTAATAATGTTGCATGGACACTTTTCATTCTTTTATTCTATTTTGACATCACTATGACTATGCCTTTTCTTCTATAATTCTTTCATCCTCTCCCCTCAAAAGCTCTCCCTTATAACAAATAAGTGTAGTAGATCAAAACCAAACCAAACATTAACAGTATCTGAAAATGTATGTCTCCTTCTGCTCCTCTAGCCTATCACTTCTCTCCCAAGAGGCAAGTAGCATCCTTTAATATTGATCCCTTGGATTTGTGGTCATTCATTGCATTATTCATAGTTCTCAAGTATATTTTGGTGGGGGGGAGGTAAGGCAATTGAGGTTAAGTGACTTGCATCTGTCAGCATCATCACACAGCTAGTAAGTGTGATCAAATGTCTGAGGTCGAATTTGATCTCATATCCTCCTAATTCCAGGACCAGTGCTCTATTCACTGGGCCACCTAGCTGCCCTGTTCTTAAGTATTTTTAAACTCTTCTCTTTCACAATGTTGTCACTGGCAAACTGTTCTATAATACTGAATCCTTCACTTTGTATTAGCTCATAAAAGTTTCTTCATAAATTTCTTGGAATCCATCTATCACTTTTATCATTTTAAGTGCAGTACCATTCCACTACATTGGAATGCCATTAATTTCTTCAGTCACTCCCTAGTTGATGGGCATCCCACCCTTTGTTTTCCTTTCTGTTCTATAATGAAAAGTGGTAATATAAATCTTTTTGTACATCTGGATTCTTTCCTTCAGTTTTTAATATCTCTGCAACATACACCTAGTGAGGCAGTTAGGTGGATAGAGCACCAGACCTGGGTTCAGGAAGAGATGAGTTCAAATCTGGCCTCAGACACTTGTTCATTGTAAGATCCTGGGCAAGTCACTTGAACCTGTTTTGCCTCCATTTCATCAACTGTAATATGAGATGGACAAGGAAATGGCATTCTGGTATTTTTGCCAAGAAAACCCTTAAATGGAGTCATGAAGAGTCAGACACAGCTGAAAGCACCCAATAACAACAAAAATATAGCTAGCAGTGTTATTGCTGCATCTATCAAAATGCCCAGCTTAATGAATTTGGGGGCTATGATTACAAACTACTTTCCCAAAAGGTTTAATCTATTCATAATTCCACCAACAGTGCTTTGGTGTATCTATCCTGCCTGTATCACTCCAACAATTGTCATCCAGAGAAGAGGCATTACAATCCCACTCCACTGCAGACTATTGCTTATGTGGCACAGAGTTAAATTTTCTGACCTATTCCTTAATAACATATCCAGAAAACATTCTCATCTTAGGCAGCTAAGTGCAGCTGTGAATGGAACACTGTGCCTGAAGTCAGAAACACCTGAGTTCAGATGCAGCCTCAAACACTTTCCTCATCTGTAAAATGGGTTTAAAAGAATCTACCTTGCAGGATTGTGGTGAGGATCATATAAGACAGTATTTGTCAAGGACCTTAGCACAGTGACTGGCATGCAGTAAGCATCATATAAATGTTTATTCCTTTTCTTCTTTACCCTCATCTCAATAACACAAGATACTCCCACTAACTTAAAATGGTAAAGTCTCCAATTAGTGATATATCAGCTCTTTGTCCAAAACTCTACAGATTTTTGAGCCCTAATAGTCTCTAACCTTTCAACAAGAGCAAAAATACCAGTGCTTAGTTACGTGTCCTGAGATACTTTACCATGTGTTTGGATTAAGGGCAATGGAGGCCAAACACTGGGAAGGATTGCCGTTGGCATCTGTTTTCTACCTCTCCTTGTGAGCAGCAATACCACTTCATTAGCTGGTACCCTGCTCACTCAATCCACTTCCTTCCCTTCTGCAGTATAAGACCTACCCCCTCCACCTTCCTGGTATTCCCAAACTAGCCCTTTTCTGGAATCCCCAATACATGAGACAACAGCTAATAGTAATAGATAACATTGACATAGCATCTACTATGTGCCAGGCATTATGCTTAGTGCTTTGCAATTACTATTTCATTTGAACCTCATAAAAACCTTGGCAGGTAGGTGCTTTTATTATCCCCATTTTACAGGTGAGGAAACTGAGGTAAACTGAGAGTAAATGATTTGCTCTGGGTCACACAACTGGTAAGGCAAAATTTGAACTTTGGTCTTCCTGACTCTTTGCCCAGTACTCCATCTACTATGTCACCTATCTCTCCCTATAATATTTAGTACCCAGAAACTTTCATTCTTCAAATTTCCAACATCTTACCTAATCCTGTCTCTGATGTCAATGGTGTAAAACCAATCAGAGATGGGGCATGGATCTAGGAAGCCTTGCTCTTCTTTACAAAATGTTTTTTTCCTCTTCAGCTTTCCTGATCCATCCATCCATCCATTCGTCTGTCTTTGTCTCTGTCTCCTTCAATATATCCATACCTCCACCCATCTATTCATCCTTTCATCTATTTATCTATCCATCTCTTATATATGTATTTATAATATATATGTTCCATATATGTGTATACAGAAAGAGAGATGATGACGAAGATGATGGTGATGATGATGATGATGACAACCACTATAGGCCCAGTCATATCGTTCACTTACTGATCTATACCTCTATGGAATTGTTCTCCTTTCCACTGCCTGACAACCAAAGACCAGGATATATGAGGCTTTCTGACAACAATACCAGCTTATCTCGTCCCTACTTCTTCCTTATTCATTACTCACAATCATGTTCCATCTTCCATCTCCATGGCCTTAAACCGGCTCACCTCTATCTCCTGGAATCCTTGATTCTCTTCAACACATCTTAAACACCCCCTTAAACATGAAGCCCTTCTTAACCTCCTTCTCCTCTCCACCTCACCACCCAAACTGTTTCCATTCTGTATAGATTCCTATATGTACTTGTTCACATCACTAAAATGAGTTCATTGATTAGAATACCTTGGGCGAGAGGGAGGGGTGGTAAAATGGTTTCACTTTTGTTGTTGTATCCCTAGACCTCAACATATATGAAGGACACCTCATAAGTGCCTAATAGATGTTTGCTGAATGACTGATTGACCTTAGTCCCAGCCTCAGTATATTTGTGAGTATCAGGGAGGAGGAGATAGGATTCATGATGTCACACTGGCCACTTGCTGTTCCCCAAACAGGACACTCCATCTCTCAGTTCTGTCCTTTTTCTCTAGCTGTCCCTCATGCCTGGAGTGAACTCACCCTTCATTTCTGCCTAATGGCTTACCTGGCTCCCTTCAAATCCCAACTAAAATCCCATCCCCTTTCTCAAACCCTATTCATTCCAGTACTTTACTTCTTTAAATTAATTCCTATTCATCCTAATATGGCTCATTTGTACATATTTATTTGTTGTCTCTTCCATTAGTGTGTGAGCTCCTTTAGGGTATAAAGGTGTTTTCCCTGTTTTTGTATCCTTAACACTTAGCACAGTGCCTAGAATATAATAGGTGTTTAATAAATATTTACTGACTAATTGGTGTGCCCTGGCTTTGAAACTGTCAGCTGTTGCCTGAGGTTCATAAGTACATGATATCCTAGTACATTTCTCCTGTCATCCCTGTATCCCTCTCTGTGCTCCTTTTGATGTTTCCAGTTAAACCATGTGGCTTTCCTTTAAAAGCACCAAATCAAAGGACCCACTGCATTTAGCACTGACTGGCTTTCTGTTTCTCCTGCATCGTCCCATTAAGTATTGGCAACAGATGCTTCATGAATTTCCGTAATCAATGTGAAGTATTATATTAATCCGATCTCATCCCATTAAATTACATTGGAGTATATTATATACCTGTCATCTGAGTAATTTATGTGAGGCTCATCTCCTCTCCCCAAAAAAAAACAGACAAAAACTTTGGTCCCTAGGTTATTATAATGATTTTCTAAACAGAGGAACTCATGAACACCATCTCCTAAGATGCAGAAGAGTCACAATCTACAACTTGTAGTAGGAGTAGCTACATTGATAAATCATGGATCTCTCTGAAACAACGAAATATTAGATGAACCCACAAAACATTTGAGAGGGAGGATGAATTTAGTCAAATGATAGGTTAAAGACAAGCTTTTGGTCTATAGCCCTACAATATCACAGAATGATTAGAAACCTTAAAGATTACTTCAACCTGAAGTATTGTTGTCTTTCTTCCCAGTTTTGTGGTCTCTGTACACTTTGCAAGCATATCTCCACCCTCACTCAAGCTATTTAGTTTTGCTTTTTAAATAATGAACAGAATAATTCTAAACATAGAGATGATATTTAGAACTGGAAGGAATATTATTCTACCAGCCCATCATTTTATAGATAAGCAAATTCTGCTTTAAGCTCAGAATGGAGAATGAGCTTATAAGGTTCAGAGGCAGAATTCCAATCATGGTGCCCTGGTCCCAATTGTAGCAATGGTTCTGCAACACCACACTGTCCGATAGAATTGCATATATATGTTGGGGAAAAGGAGACAGACTTATGTGCCTTACATCTTACATCTCTGGAAGATCAAAAGCTTCATATAAATTATTTTATCCTTAAACCAATTACAACTAATGCCTTTCTGGGACAGATTCCTCCTAATGCCCCAGAGTTTTATGTGTTGATCTCTCTAAATGTGCAAGCTGTCCATACAACTCAGCCACAAGATACAGAATGTACTGTTTGTTCACTGGTTCCCTCAATTTGATTCTGGCCACTCCTAATCAGCTTTTACATTCCCCTCATTTAAATTCTCCTCCATTTAAACTATACCTATTATGGGGATTGAAAGCCTCTGGCTCATGCCATCAGTGTCAAGTCTGACAAGCTATATCAGGGACAACACATTTGGCTCCAAATCCAAAATCCCATTAACCAGCATCCATCATTCTCACCTGCCTTTGAACAACCAATGGCTTAAGGCCTTTCTACTCTCACTTGTCACTTGGATAGACAAGTAGGTATTAGGAATCTGGTAGCCATGGATGCAGGGTAATGGTCTGGGGTAGTGAAAAGGGATGGAGAACCAGCAGAAGAATGATGGGAACTGAATATACCCACTTGCACCTTTGTCTCATGGGAGATTGATTTTTCTTGCAGAGGAAGGAAGGAAACAAGGAAGGAAGGAAGGAAGGGAGTAATGGAAGGAGAGAGGGAGGGAAGGATAAAGGGAGGGAAAGAGGAAGGGAGGGAGGGAAAAAGGAGGGGAGGGAGGGAGGGAAGAAAGGAAGGGAGGGAAGGAAGAAGGGAGGGAGAAAGAGAGTGAGGGAGGGAGGAAGAGAGGGAGGGAGGGAGAGAGGGAGGGAGGGAGGGAGGGAAGGAAGGAAGGAAGGAAGGAAGGAAGGAAGGAAGGAAGGAATTTTAAAACATCTACTACATGCCAGGCACTGTGTTAAGTACTTTACAAATATTATATTTGATCTTCAGAACAACGCTGGGAGGTAGGTGCTATTATTACCATCCTTTTATAGTTGAAGAAATTGAGGCAGTAAGAGTGACTTGCCCAAGGGTCACATAGCTAATAAATGTCTGAGACCAGAATTGAAATCAGATTTTCTCAGCTCAGGGCTCCATCCATTCCATCATCTAGCTGCCTCTGAGGAACTGGCATGGAGTGGGTGCTGTGAACAGTGAAACTAGCTTCCTCCTGTTATGCAGCTATAGGATACAGGTCTAAGTGAGTTGAATCTGGGGGTTGGATGGGGCTGGAGAAGCAGGCTGCCTAATAATGATGCTGAAAGAGGCATGCAATCTTGGAGAGTCCTGGCTCCCTTATCTCGTACAAAGTTTTTCTGTGCCTCATCTAGATCATTGTATGAGCCCCTCTAGGTATCATAAGAGTGTAGAATTAAAACCTAAAGGGACCTCAAAAACCATCCAGTCCAACTCCATCATCTACAGATGAGAAACTAAAGGCCCATTTGCTGAAATGATTTGCCCAAGTCCACCAAGAGTAGTAAATAAATGAGCCGAGATTCAAACCCGGGCCCCATGTACAGTACTCCATGGGCTGCTGATCCTGCAGACCTAGATGAGCTTACAGGACTGCTTTCTGGAAGTGATTTTTCTCAGGGACACTCAGAACGGAGCAGGTGATGGTAGGACTGGACATAAAGAACGCTTCCCCTCAGTAAATTAACTCCAGCTTACCCTGCACATGCCTTGGTCAGACATACTTGTTTCCACGAGAGCAGGGTCTGTCTTTTGCCTTCCTTTGGTAACCCAGCACTTAGCACAGTGCCTAACATAGTATATACTTAATAAATGCTTGATGAATGACTGATTGATTTAAAAGTATATATAAAGTGGACATAAAAGGCACTCCTATAACCAGGCTTCTGACACCATGGGGTGTACCTGTGCCTATTTCCCCTGTACACAGCAATATCTAGGGATGCCAATGGGTATATCTGACTGACTGCCATTCATGTGACACAGCCTAATTGTAGTGTTCACATTCCCCAAATCCTCAGGCTTGATCAACCTCAGTCTACTAGTTCATTTATAAAACTGACAGCCTTCTTGAATTCCTTGTAATGCCCACTTGTTTCTGATCCATTAGCATTAGGGATGTGACCACCCTGACTCAGCCTGTCTGTCAGCATTATAGCCAGCTCTCTTATTCTCTTTTTGTAGATGGGGAAACTGAGGCTCATAAATGTATTGTTAGATCCAAAATCATATCAGCAGTGAAGTATAGGGCCAGAATTTGAGCCCAGTTCTCATAATTCTTTGCACTAGAAGGCTCAACCTAACAAGAGGTCTAATAATGGAAGGGACATTTCTAGCTGGGGGAAAGGCAGGCTTTATGGATCAGTTAGGTCAGAAAGGATGAGAAGACTTTCAACATACAGGAAAAGCATGGTAGGGAGGACAGCTTTAGCTTTGGGAATATGAGTAGAAGCAAATGTATATGGATAGGAAAATGTGAAGAGTCAAAGGAGAACAGTGGAGCCTAGTTTATCAGATAAAATTATGGAGAATGACAGGAAAGTTAGAGTGGAATCAGGTTTTTAAAAGCCTGAAATTTTAAGCCTAAAACGATTTGACTTTATTTAGGAGATAATAGGGGGGTACTGATGAGATCTGGGTTTTGGGGGAGGTGGGGAAGAACAAGGAAGTGACGTGATCGGGTGAAATATTAATCTCTTAGTAATCATCTTATTTAGAACTCTCTGTTCCCTACACCATGCCCCACATCCACTTAGCAGTGAGGAAACTAAAGATCAGAGGGGTGGTAACTTCTCCAAGTTTACATAGTTAGGTAGGAGCAAAGGTAGAATTAGATCATAAATTGCCTGACTCAGAGTGAAGTATTCCTCTCCATGTGCCAGGATGCTTCTCTTGAGTATAGAATGTAAATTTAGCATTTTGCTTTGCTTTGTTTCATTTTCTTTCACATGTAAGTCACTGTTACTGAACAGAAAAATTCAAAGCATAAATAGGCTTGAACAGAGTGTTATCCTTGGAAATAGGTCAATGCAATTCTCTCTTGACCTACAAACGAAGAGAAAACTAAAAGCCCAGATGTTTTCTGTTTGTGTCAAAAGAAGTTGGGGTAGAAAATAACCTGGAGAGATATTTTTGAGATTTTTTTTTAATGCTAAAGTTCCAAATCAAAGAATGAGGAAATTAGCCTTGGGAGAGAAAGAGAAGCTTGATTACAAGGGGAAATTTTTTTGCAAAGAAAAAGACTGGATTACAGGACAGGCGATCTAGGTTGTAATTCCAGCACTGCTAATTACTATTGTGCAACTGAGCAAGTTACTTAAAACCTGCTGATGAGAAAATTTAGAAAAGACTCACAGGCCTTCAAAAGAAAGGCTGTCATGTGGAAGAACAGTTAGATATGGTCTACTTGGTCTAAGAGGCCACAAATAGAAAGACTTTGTGGAAGTTACAGAAAGGTAGATTTCAGCTGGATGTAGGGGAACATGTCTTAACTACACAAAGGCTTAATGGTCTGCCTCTGGAGATGGTGAGTTCTTCCTCTCTGGAAGGTTTCAAAGTATCGTAGTGAGGAGAGGTCTCTCCTTGGAGTCTAGAAGACCCAAGTTCAAACCCTGAAACGAGGTGAATATTAATTGTGTGACCCTGGGCAAATAACAACCTTTTTTTAGCTTCAGTCTTCTCATATGCCAAAAGGAGATAAAAGTAGCACCTACCTTTATAGGGTTATGAGGATCAAATTAGCTAATGCATGTGTAGGAGCACAGAAATGCTCACTATTGTTAGTAAGAGTGAATAGCCACTTTTTGAAGATGTACCAAATGTTCATGTAAGAGTTGACGAGATAACTACTTGGGTCCTTGCCAATCACTTGTGTTTGGGACTTTGTGTTTCTGTGTAGCCAGGTCTCATCCAGTCCAGAGCTCTTTTGGCTAATCCCCACTTTTATCTGAACTTCTTATCCTTGGTTGTTAGTAAAGTCTTTATTGAAGACACTAACCCATGTCTCAGAGGGACAAAGGAGGAGATTTTCATCTATGTCTTAATCGGTAAATTATGGAAGAATTAGATAACCCAGATGCCAGCTTGGGCTTAGTGACTAAAACAGAAATACAGCTGGTACCACCCCTCAAGTTCTAGTGTGTTGGTCTTCAAGGGCAAGGTAACAAAAAACACAGATGGGGATTAAGTTAACTGAATTAGCTAAACCAAGTCCCAGATATCTTGCCTAGCATTATTTTTAAAACATTCAGAAAGCTGATTGAGCTATAGTACTAGAAATATTAGCATTTTCAGGCAAAACAAAGAGGAAACCTTACTGTGGCCTTCTAGCCCTAGTGTTCTTGAATTCTGATCATACCAAGTACAAGATCATTCCCTGGGTGACCTTGGCCAAGTCACTTCATGTCTTTGAGCCTCAGTTTCCCCATTTTGAGGGGACAATGATATTTGCAGTACCTGCTTCACTGTGCAGTTGTGAGAATCAAGTGATATGAAGAATATGAGGAAGTTTGCTAATCCTAATGTGCAACAGAAATATCAGCAATATTGACAATGCTGCTGCTGGCGTGAAAGATATGATTTAATGGGAAAAAGAAAACACAGCATTGAAGTAAGTAGCCATTCAAATGTAATAGTAGTATTCAAATCCTAGCTCTGACACTTGCCTGTTGAGTGACCTCTGTATGAGGCTCTGTTCCTTGATTTGAACAATGGAGAGAATGATACATGGATGACCTACCTCATAGGGTTGTTGAAAGGAAAGTACTTTTCAAAAATTAGATAAATGATGTAAGTTATTGTTGTTATTAGTTTTCAGTGTTCTGATAGGGAGCCACCCATTTCCGATTTTTTTTCTCATTACAGACAATAGTTGTATTTAAACACATTATCCATCAAGCCCATGACATCAGGAAACACTGATTTCCTTTTCCCTCTACTCTACACTCCCATTCTCACCCCTCCAAAATGGGGAGTATACTGTTTATTCATGGGAAATTCCACTGGCATAACTTAAACTAGCACAAAATAAACAGGACTGTCTAAGAAGAGAATTCAGAGGCACACAAAGTAAAAATTCCAAATCCAGATAACATCCACCATATTCGTCATTGACGATATGAGTATCATTAATGATGGAGAAGGAAAATCATTAAGTTAGCCTTGTATAAATGCTTTAACCAGAGATTCATGAAACATGATAAATGGAAGAAACAACTTTGAAGGATATTACAAAATACATTGTGAAGATGATTTTTCTCCACACAAAATGAAGTTGTTTTAATAAACAAAAAATAAGATTTTTTTTCAAAGACTCATGACTTTGCCATCAAAAGAATTCCTTACATCATATATAACACTCTTTAAAAATTGCCAAGTGTGAAATTCTTCATTTGATAGGAGATGTTGTTATTTAGTCATTTCAGTCATGTCTGACTCTTAGTGACCTCATTTGGGTTTTCTTTACAAAGATACTGGAGTAGTTTGCCATTTCCTTCTCCATCTCATTTTAGAGATGAATAAACTGAGGCAAATAGGGTTAAAGGACTTGCCCAAGGTCACACATCAATTAAATGTCTGAGACTGGATTTGAACTCAGGAATATGTCTCTTCCTGTCTCCAGGCCCTGCTCTCTATCTACTGGGCCACCTACTGCACCCTTGAAATGGCAAGCAAAGAAATAATTAAAGCTTTGTTTCAGCTATTTAGTTGACACCTTGTTTCAGTTCTTGCCCATGATTACATCAAGTCTTTTGTTAAGAAACAGAACTTGTGAACCCCTGTTGCATCAGCAATAGGAAGGGGTGGAACAGGAAGGAGCTTAATGACCATAAATAAGGAGAAGCCCAGACTGGGAGGGAGCAGAACTAAGACAACATATGTGGTGGCAGCCCTCTGTCTCTTCTGTCTGTATTGATTTTTGTTTGTGATGTGTGTTGAGTTCTCAGACCTTGTTGGTGGGTCTGTGTTGATTTCACAAGCAGATAGTGAATTGATGATGGTGCCAGCAATGTTCATGAATGTTATTGTGGTTTCTTAAGCTTTGTCTTCCCAGGAACAGAAAGTGTGAAGGACTTGAGGTGGACTGGACACTGTGAGCTTCAATATGGAATGGGAACTGGACAAGGAACAGGATGAAGAACTGGATAAGGAGCTGGACAAGGAACTGAGAGCTGCCTGCCCTTTATTCCAGGTGACAGTTGGGTAAGCAGGAGCTGGGACCATGGAAGAGGAACCATGGAAGCTGATAGCTAGCCTGGAGTCAAAATGAAAAGACCTCTCCTTGGGTATTTAATGCAAACTGAGAAGATCATGATTTACTGTGACCTAGGGGTGGGAGGACTTTGTGCTCTGTACCCCTTAATGATGATTGAGTTTAGGATGATTGGAAACTAATCTCTAATTAAGAAGAAAGAAGACTTTTTGACTGAGAGATTAAAACAATGTGCCATAGGGGTGGAGAACTCTGACATTTATACTTTGTATCCCTTAAAGAGGCTTGTTTCCTAAAGATGATTGTGTTAAGGATTTACTGAATGATTGTACTTTGTGTCCCTTAAGGAGGCTTGCTCCCTAAGGATGATTGAGTTAAGGACTTACTGAATAATATCTTTTGTTTAAAATTATATGGCTGCTTTGGTGAAAACTATGCGGCCAATTTAGTGATAACTTGTTATGTCATAACATTGTGAATGCTGTACTTTGATTTCTTTCAATGTTTTGCCTTAGTTTATTACCAAATAAATAGAGAGTTCACTATACTATGTAATCAGAACCTTGAAGCTATTCACAGCAGCAGTCCTCTGGAAACTGTGCTTGGCTTTATAGCCCTTGATAAGAGATACACTGGTGCAACCGGCAACTACTGATATAATCAAAATAATGTTTGCTTTATGACCAAAAATAAATAGCTTTTAATGGTCCAACTTGCAGACCACAAGGTGGAAAAGAAAATTTTCCACCTGTCAGAAAACTTCTGAAATCAATTGATCAGTCAATTAATCGGTTGAGAAGATAAAATCTTCCTGCCTTACATTGCTAGTGAAGTGAGCTGTTTACATGTTCGGATGGATATTAAGGAAGTTGTTGTTGTTTTTTTTAATTTGCAAACACATTGAAAGTAATGGTAAATCAATAAACATTTTCAAAACAACTCAGACTTTTAAATGAAAAAGAAATTACATGGGGATTGCACTGAACTCAGTACTGGCAGAACTCAATCAACGTCAGTGTGAGACGCAGGTCTACACACACTACATAAAGGCAAAGACTTTCATATAATCTGGACACATTGCTTATTTCACAGACAACCAACTATATTAATAAACATGAGGGAAGTAGTATATAAGATTTTTCTAGCTCACATAAGAGCATCCACATTTTGTAAAGTCATCTGTTAAAAAGAAGGATCTATGCAAAACATCTGTATATTTTAAAACTCATTGACTTCTTTCTCTCAAAGCATTTTAAAAAGGTGTTTGTGCTAAAACAACTTATCATCTTGTGATAACAATAAATTCATTTTACAATACCACTTTCCTCTTGAAAGTTTCATACTTGGTAGATTTTTTAAACAAAGCATTCTAACTAAATCCTGAGTAAGTCAAAGTCCTCCAATTCATTCTCAGATCTAAAATGATAGTCAATGTGTTCATGAAAAACTTAGAGCTAGGGATAATACAAATGCAAAATGATGTTTTATATGTTTTCTAATTTTAAAACTGCCCTGGAAATAAAGTAGAGATAAGTAAAAGTCTGTTTATTACTCACATGACCAGTTTATAGAAGCAATTTTCATTTTATTCTAAAGACTTAGTTATTTCTACATACAAATGGATAAGGAACTCATTTGCCTCAGACATATATTAAGTCTTACTGCATCTGAATTAAGAAAAATCTTCATAAGCTGATCCCTTCATATCATTCTAAAATTCATATACATTAACCCCAGAGTTTGGTACACTATCTGACAAATGTAGGTTCTTATTAAATGCTTAATGATGTGTTGAAACAATTTGAACTTTAAAACCTAGTAACTCTTTACTTCGTTGTCTTTTAGTTCTGATTAAATCCTGACTAAATCAAATTCCTCAAATTCATTCTCAGATCCAAAAAGACAATGAGTCTTTCTTTACCTAGGGATTTTATTGTATTTCAGCTATTTGAAGACAGTGGTCATGATTACTCACCACCCTCTTTTCTGCAGGTTGAACATACTGAGTCCGTTAATAGATCTTTTTAAACAATGGAAATTCTTTCCTTTCAGTATGTTAAACATCCATCTCTGGATGCTCTCCATCCTGTATTTTTTTAAAAAATATCTTACTCAGAAGAGACCATGGGGATCAACATTGTGATCTAAACAGATTAGAGTACCAAAAGGCAAAACCATGCCCTTACTTCCTCCTTAACACAGCCTAAAGTCACATTAAATCCTTAGATTGCCACATCACGGTGGTCCAAAGAAAATTATGCTGCTTTTTTATAGGAATTGTCTAGTAATAATGATGACAACTAAAGTTTTTAGAACTGTTAAGTTTGTAAAGAAATTTGCATATTTTATGTCATTTACACCTTAGGATTCTGGGAGGTAGTTTGTTGTTGTTCATTTGTATCTGATTCTTTGTGACTCCATGGATGATAGCACTCCAGGTCCTTCTCTCCTTCACTATATCTCAAAATTTGTCAAAGTTTATGTTTGTTTTCTCCATGATACTATCTATCCATCTCATCCTCTGCTGTCCCCTTTTCCTTTTGCCTTCAATCTTTTCCCAGTGTCAGGGTATTTTCTAATGACTCCCTCTTCACAATTTATTAAGAGCTTATTATCCCCTTTTACAGGTGAGTAAAATGAGGCTCAAAAAGGTAAATTGATATCAATGTCCCCACAGCTAGTAAAATTCAGGTCACCATTACCCCAAATCCCAGGCTCCACTTTGCCATATTCCAACACCATCCTCTACCTTGATTTTATACATTTGATGATTTCAACCCATGTGTAGAACTTTATATTTATACCTACAAAATTTAGACTTATGAATTTCAAAGTACCATTTCTGTCTACCAAGATATTTTGGAATCATAGTTCATCAGTCAAGATTTTAGTTATCAAAATCAGCTGCATTTAATCAACACATTTGAGAAGTATGTTGGGTATGTCATGATCTAGGTCATCAATATTTTTAATATAACAAGGTCAAAGACAGAACATTATACCCACATATGGTGACATCCCTCTAGAATGGCATCAATCCACTAATCACTATATTGCCTCTAATTCACCTTACTATACTGTCATCAATTCCATGTTGTTCCATCTTTTTCTCAAGGATCAATGATTTAGAGTTGGAAGGAACCTTAAGACATCATAGAATCTGATCCTCTCATTGTTCATATAAGGCTCAAAGATGAAGTGGCCTGGAGCCACACAGTATGTATTTGAGTTGAATTTTCAGCCCAGATCTTCTTGACTCCAGGTCATATGCTCTATGACACCGCATTGAGTTTTGCTAGATCACACTTGTGAGATACTGTCATATATTCTTAGTCCATCAGTTCATTTACTCCATTCCCTACTTCTCTCTATCCCTATCACTTTGTATGATGTGCTGAACCCCTTTTTCATAGTTCTATTTTCGCTGGAGAAAAAACTTCATATAAAGCTCATTCATATAAAATTCTCACTTAGCTGTGTTAATCTGGGATATCTGTGACTTCTCCTCCATACCCCAGGAAGTTTATTATTGGAATAACCTCATCATCCTGTAAGATCTCATCAACCTTGTACTCCATATCATCACTACCTCTGCCACTCTGACTGGAAGGCAGGGCCATGAAGTCCAAACCTCCATTTAAGGAGAGAGCTCAGTGCAGACATATCCTCATGTCTCGCCTGGCTACAACACTCAGATTTCTCTGACTATTCCATCGTGCCCCAGCTTCAGATATCTTCCTATTCTCTCTCTCCCCCACTACTGTGTGTGTGTGTGTGTGTGTGTGTGTGTGTGTGTTCCTTTTGTGTGGTGTCTTGGCCCACTAGATTATAAACTCCTTAAAGGCAGAACCTATCTTTCTTTTCTTTCCTTTTTCTTTTCTTCTTCCTTTTTTTCTTCCTTCCTTCTTTTTTCTCTTCTTTCTTCCTTCCTTCCTTCCTTTCTTTCTTTCTTTCTTTCTTTCTTTCTTTCTTTCTTTCTTTCTTTCTTTCTTTCTTTCTTTCTTTCTGTATCCCCCATACTTAGTATATTGTCTGGTACACAGTATGGGTTTAATGAATGTTTATTGACTTTTAACTTACATAAAATGCTTTCTACGAACATCTAACCTGTGAAGGAAGCAATATAATACAATTCACCCTTTTAATGGTGACAACATGCACTTGGAAAGATTAAGTGACATCCATGCTCAAGGATGTAGAGAGAGTCAGTAACATCATGAGGCTCAAACTCAGTCCTTTAACTTCCAGCCTGGAGCTTTCTGCCTCTCCAAAATGGGCCTTGGTAAAGGAGACCCCTGTTTCCTATGGATCACAAAGAACAATTTCAGCGAACTCTGTGCTCTTTGATGAACCTGGTCCCCATTGGTTCATCTTATCTAACATCCTGGATATGAGAAGTAGGCCAAATCACAGTGAGCACATAACTACATAAGCAGATACCACTTATGACTATGACTAATAGGATTCCCACTCCATGCCCCCTATTGAAAAATTGTGTTCCTTGACTTATTTTTACTTAGAAGAAATCTTTCCCTCTCCATGGACTAGCCTGAGACAAAATGACCCTCAAATGCCCTTTTACCTTAGGTATGAGCTTTTGTACAGCAGCCAAATGTTCCTGGGCTCTCTCAGGTATTAGGAGATTTATCACTCCTCCTGGAATGAGCTTAAAAATCAAAATCCCTTTTTATGGACAGACATTGGAGAAAGCATTACAGAGTATGTAAATCAATGGCAGTGGGATTAAGAGACATGACTTGGAAATATGAATCTATTCAATCTTTACAAAAGATCGATTCATTTCATAGGCCTCCAATGGTATCAGCACTCAGTAATAGGGAGGTCCTGTAGCTAGCAGATGCTCAATAAATATCTCTTATCTGATTGGTTGTTTGACTGATTCACTGACTATTGTCCCCCTGGGTTCCATTATTTTTCTTCTTCTGCTTTCTATGGTGGGATTTTATTTTTCCTTATTTACACCACTGCCAGAAGGCAGGAAGGGGAAAGGTGAGAAGACAAATACTCAGTTGTTATTAGAAATAATGCAACAGAGACAGCTATAGTATAGTCAATAAAGACCTGACCTCAGACTCATAAAGGATTAGGTTCAATTTATACATCTTATAAGTGCCATGTGTCTAATTGTCAAGTCACTTAAGCTCTCTGATAATAAACTGAAAAGAAAGTATTGACCTTGATCAGTGTAGGGAGTTTCATTGCTAACCCATCAATAAACATTTATTAACCAAGTACTTTGTGCCGGGCGTTGTACTGTGGTTCTGGGCTATGAAAGGAGGAAAAAGACAGTCCTTGCCCTCAAAGAACTTACAATTCAATGGGGGAGAAAAAAATGTAAATATTTACAACTAAATTTGTATAGAAAAACAGGAAATAATGGATGACAAGGACTAGAATCAAGAGAGATTGGGAAAGGCTTCCTGCACAAGATGGGACTTTGGCTGGGACTTAAAGGAATCTAGCAAAGGTCGGCAGACAAAGATGAGGAGAGAGAGCTTTCCAGGGATGAAGGACAACAAGAGAAAATGTCTGGAGCTGAGAGATGGAGAGTCTTGTTCATGGAACAGCCAGGAGGCCAGTGTCACTAGAGGGAAGAGTACATGGCAAGGAGGAAGGTTTAAGAAGACTGGAAAGGCAGGAGAAGGGCTAGGTTATGAAGGGTTTTGAATGCCAAATACAGCATTTTGTAATTGATCCTAGAGACAATAAGAAACCATGGACTTTTTTAAGTAGAGAGGGTGATAAAGTCAGACCTGTGCTTTAGAAAAATAATCCTGGTTACTGAATGGGGAATGTATTGAGTAGGAAGAGACTTGAGGCAGGCAGACCCATTATCGGGCTATTACAAGACTGTTGATATGGGGTGATGAGGGCCTGTACCTGGCAACAAAGGAGGAGACAAGGGGGCATAATTAAGAGATGCTGCAAAGGTGAAATTGACAGGCCTTGGCAAGAAAAATGGACATGGGAGTAAGAGATAGTGAGGAGTAGAGGACAGACTCTCAGAGAGCCCAGTGAGATGGGAGAATGGTGTTGCCCATACAGTAGTAGAAAATGGAGAAAGGGGAGATTTTAGGAGGAAAGATTTCTGTTATGGGTCATTTAAAAATCAACTAGATAAAATGTCTTCTTAAAGGCAGAGATTTGAGACTGTGGATCAACAAAGAGATTAGGGCAGGATTGATAGACTTGAGAGGTAACAACACAGAGGTGGTAATTAATTCCATGGGAGCTGATGAGATCACAAACTGAGGTAGTATAGAGGAAGAAGATAAGAAGGATAGAGACAGATCCCTGAAGTACACCTAAGATTGCAGGACAAGATCTGGATGAGGATTCAGCAAAGCAAACTGAGGAGTGGTCACATAAGTAGGAAGAAGATCAGGACAGGGTAGTCCTGAAAACCTGGAGAGATGAGAATATCAAGGAGGAGAAGATGATCAATGGGGTCAAAGTTTTCAGAGAGGTTAAGCAGAGTGAGAATTGAGAAAACAAACAAACAAACAAAAACCTTGGATTTCGCAACAAAGACATCATTGGTAACTTTGGAGAGATCCGTTTTGTTGGGGTGATAAAGTCAGAAACCAGGCTGTAAGGGATTAAGAAGAGAGTGAAAGGGGAGAAAGTAGAGGCAGCTACTGCAGGTGGCCTTTTTGAGAAGTTTTGTTGCAAATAACAGATGAGATATAAGATGTTGTAGGGGGTAGGAGGATCAAGCACAAATTATTTTGAGAATGAAGGATACATGGGAATATTTGCAGGCAGCAGAGAATGAGCCATCATCTAAGAGTTTCTTAAACCAATGAAATCATAGATTATTTGAATAATAACTTAGTCAAATTGTGTTAAATTGTGTTTTACAGAATAACTCTACAAAATAGGTAGAACAAGTATTCTCCCCAGAGAAACAGGGTCCCAGAAAAGTCAAGTGACCTACCTAAGATACACAGTTGTTTGATGATAGAACAGTATTCAACTAAGTTCTTTGACCTTAATTCCCTGTCCAGTGTTCCTTCCATTTGCACCACAATAATGAACTACATTAGACTATAAATAAAAATGTGTTGGGAGTGGCTTTTGCCTTTGTTTGCTTTACTAATTATAGACTTGCATGACATCATGGATAAAAATATAACAACCGAAAGCAAAACACAAAACAAACACAAAGCAACAAAAAACACCTGAGCTTCCTTCAGTCAGGCAGACTGTTGACATACTGTCTATGTGACTATGGAAAATCCACAATGCCTTGTACAACTCTCAAAATTTTAGATTGAGGAAGAGTAGTAGATCTGCAATGATAGAGATAATTTTCTACACTCCATTCCTTATGCCAATGAAATTACATGCATTGATGCCCTCAAAATATATCATACAGACTATACATGAGTAATGAAGGACATCACAAATGGAATTATAGCTTGAAAGGTAGAAGAGACCTCAGAGGCCACTCAATCCAAACCTCTCATTTTATAGAAAATGAAACTGAAGTCCAGAGAAGTCAAATGACAAGCAAAGTTCTGTTGCTTCCATATCTAGCATTACTTTTTTAAAACATATTTTCATTTAAATATTTACCTATTACATTTTTTAAATTGCCATTCATTTCTCCCTCTCAGTCTTCCTTCAATCTAGAGAAGGCAAGAACTAGGTAGTTTATACATGTGAAGTGATGCAAAACATATTTCCATATTAGTTATGTTGCAAAAGACACACACAAACACACACAAGCCCAAGAAAAAGAAAGTATAAAAGGTATGCTTCAATTTTCATTCAGAGTTCATTAGTTCTCTCTCTGGAAGTGAATAGCATTTTTGATCATGAGTCTTTTGGAATTGTCTTGGATCAATGTCTTGATTAGAGTAGCTAAGTCATTTATAGGTGAACACTCTTACAATATAGCTTACTGTATAATTGGTCTCCTGGTTCTGCCCACTCCATTTTGTTTATACATGTCTTCCCAAGTTTTTTGGAAACCATCCTTCTTGTTATTTCTTATAGTAGAATACAATAGTATTCAATCACAATCATATGCTACATCTTGTTCACCTGTTCCCCAGTTGATTGGTATCCCCTCAATTTCCAATTCTTTGCCACCACAAAAAGAAGTACCATTAAAAAAAAGAAAACTTTTGTACGAATAGGTGGTATTTTGTGTTTTTTTTTTTTACTTTTCTTTGATCTCTTCTGGATACAGACCTAGTAGTGGTATTTTAGCACTACTTCCAATTAGAGATTCTGTGTCCCAGCACTGGAACTGGTTATATATCAGGATTAATAATGGAAAATGTGAAACAAGGAAGAAAAAGATTCAGTAGGGGAAAGAAGGAGAGAGAAAGACAACCCAGGAAGGAGTTCAGAGACAATACTGGGATAGTGGTGTAGGGGTGTGTTTGGGGGTGAGGTGAGAAGGGAATGAAAGAATCAGGAGATAAGAGGAGGTAACATGTCTAAGTGCACATGGTATGTCATGGAGTGCAGAGTTAAAGTAGAGAAGAGGGAATAAATGGCAGAACACAGAGCTTACACAACACTAGCTGGAGCTATGAGGCAGCCCTAATGAGAGAAGATGGTAAAGGGAGAGAAACAGTAGGTTGGCCTTTTAGAAAACAGTTATTCTCAGAAACCAAATCTCAAGACTAAGGCTAGCACTATTAAAGGTTAATTATGTTAGCCATTTACATGTCACAAGAAGAGAGGTGTCCCATGATATCACCTTCCTAAAATATCTGTTCACTCACTTGACAATTGTCCCCTTTGTTGTCTCCCTTTAAAATCTACCAGGCACCATAAAATCACGCTAATGATTTAATTTTACTCTCTGTTTCTCCTACCTCTCTATGGTTTGGTTCAGTTCAATGAAATGCAATTCAACCAATATTTGAATAGTCATAGACCACAGTGATGTTTGGAGTAAGATTACTTCAGAGCAGGGGTGTTTAACCATTTCTGTTCCATGGACCCCTTCAGCAGTCTGGAATGTTTCTCACAGTCATGTTTTAAATGAATTATTTTTTTTAAACATATAATTTTTAAAGAAAAATACATATTGATATACAGTTATAAGAACACTTTTAGGTTCATAGACCCCAAGTTTAGCAGCTTGGATATACAAATATTCTATAGGAATACAGAATTGTCACATAAAGATCTTCTTATTCCTTATCCCTATTAGCCTGGGAAATGAAATTATAGCAGGCTAGGGACAGAAGAAATAATAGAATAGGAAGTAATCTTCAGGGAATAGAAGAACCAATAGGAAGTATAATATCTACATCCCTGAAGAAAAGGAGAAATTTGTACCAAGGAGGTAACTATTTCACTCTGAAGAAATACACAAAAAAAGGAAAACTAACAATAGCCCCTAGGCCTGTAAACACCAAAAGCAGAGTACTGCCAGGATCAGTCAAAAGGCTACAGAGCTTCTAATATCTTCCCAGTGTGATTGATTAGGAGCAAGGCTATTCAATGGTAAGAAGTACATCAGGTGCTGATGAATCCAGACCAACTGCATTGAATGGGGAAAGCACCGCAAATCGAGAAGAACCCCTGCTCCCAAGGTAACAGGGTACCAACCATGCATGTGAATGGTTGCAGCTCACTAGGATTACTTTCTGTAGGGTTCAAGGTCTTGTCTATATGTTTTCAGAAGCATGAGCTCAGAGAATTATTATGTCTTATATGTCCCTGTAATGTAACAAATGAACTGGAGAATGAACCAGCCTTTTTGGTTCTCAGAGATAATTAGTCCAGAGATGTAAAGATGCCCAAACTCCAAGTATTTGATAGAGGCTTTCTCTCCCTAACCGTTAGAGACAGTGCAGAGATAGGGAGCCTAACTATGACCCACCACACCTTTGGAATGAAGCATTTTCTCCAGGAGATCTTTGTTAAAATTAATATATTCTACTAGGAAAGGAAACACATTAATGTATTTGAACCTACTTAGCTTAGATTTAATTTATGAAAATTAGTCTTTGATCTTCACTGATCAGCCCATCAATGTGTTACTACCTTGATGTACTTATAATAAGTTCTTTTTAACTATAAAAAAAGAAAGGAAGAAAGTCAACTTGTCATCATTTAAAAAGGACTAACAGGGACAGAACATAGGAGGGATAGGTATCAATCTATGAGTGGAGAGGTTAGGGAAGGCATGAGGCATGTGATCATAGATTTAAGCACTAGAGGACACTTGAGAGGCCAACTAATCCAACTTCCTAAACTGGTTGATTAGGAAACAGGCTGAGGAAGATTAAATGGCTTTTTAAAAAATCATATAAGCCATAAAGGTCACAGAAAGGAGTTGAATCCTATTCCTCTAACCCTAGAACCTTGGCTCTTTCGCTGTGCTATGAACAAGTTTGCCTCTGTAGCACAACAATGAGGGTATGTGAGTAGACAAGAGCAACCCCAAAGTATTGGTTGGAAAGCTTAATGTTCCTCTGTAAACCAGGAATTGTCTAGCATGTCACCATAGCATTTCTGAACAGACAAAAGACCTGGGTTCAAATGCCAATGTGATAGCTGTGTGACCATACACATATAAGTTCAACTCTTTCAGCCTCAGTTTCCATATATGTATAACTGTCCTCCCTGTGCCTTGAGGAAGTTGTGAGGAAGATATCTTGCAAGTCTCAAATCACTATGTAAATGCAGGCTACTGTTATTAATCATTTTTTTAGAGCTTATCTCCCTACAAGACTTTATTTTAGGGATGAAGAAATTGAAGTTCAAAGACTTGACCCAAGATCACACAGCTGGGAAAAAAGCTGTGACTATTAGGGAACAGCAGAAAGAGTCTTAAACGTAGAATCAGAGGACCAGAGTTCAAGAGCTAGCTCTGATGCATGATACATATGTGACTTTGGGCAAATAACTTGCCCTCTGTGGGTCCTGGATTTCTCATGTAAGATGAAAGAGTAGGGTTATATGTCTTTTAAGGTCTTTTTTCAGCTCCTGGTCTGTGACACTATGATCTCATGTGAACCCTTCCAACTGTAAACCTAAGGTGCTATAACACTAACATAAATTCCTATGACCAAAAATATACCACTGTCCCCTCCTCCTGCCCCATTCCATACATGCTCACACAATAAAATGACAACAGAAAGGAGAATATACTTTTGACCAAATACTAAGGATGCTGCAGCTGCCTCAGGCCTTCTGACTCATTAATTACTGTCCCTACAACTAGGTGGCACAGTAAATAGAGCACTGGTCCTGTAGTCAGGAGTACCTTAGTTCAAATTCGACTTCAGAGACTTAACACTTACTAGCCATGTGACCTTGGGCAAGTGTCTTAACCCCAATTGCCCTGCATTCCCCCCTCCAAAAAGAAAAAAAAATTCTGTCCCTAAAATTCACCTCAAGTCCTCATCAAATGCTATCACCACCACATCCTATCACCATCAAAATTCATTTCTACCTACCACAAAATCACTTCCATATTCTTTCTAGGATTCCCAAAGAATGCCCAGTAGTAATATTAGAGCAATCAGTAATTCCTAGGCCCCCTCACAGCAAGGGTATGAGGTGTGATAAGAAACTTTGCCATTCTTCACATAGAAAACACCTGTGTTAACCCTTTGCCTCCTAGGTCTGTGGTGCTCCAACTTCCTAATATCATTGATTGATCATTCATACACAAAGTTCTTCTTCTTTGGACTAAAGTTCCTACTTGACTATTTTCCAGTGGGGAGAGGAAGAGAAAAGTGGGGAGTAGAGCAAGATTTTAAAATATCACTCTATCACAATTTAAAACTTCTAGAACAGTATTTAGGCAGAATTTCTAGCATATTTTAATATTCTAATTAACAATCAATATTTTCTAACTATAATTTTTGTTTGATTTTCCACAATTTGGCTATTAACCTGTCATATGACCTGGTGAATGATAGTACTGGAGAGGTGTTCTCTTACTCAAAGTATATGTGTATTTTGGAACTGCCAAATGAATTGGGAAGTCCTTTGATAGTACACAGAAATGGGACCAGATGGCCTTAAAGGATGACTAAAATGCATGTGTTGCTGAGATAAAATTATCTAAGAAATGGAAGGAACTGCAGTACAATGTGACCGATTGTGGCTGATCATACCAATGTGAGCTCAAAAAGCTCTACCACAGGTCGGGCACAAATAGTCCACATGAACATTTGGAGTGGAGATATCTCTAAATTTGCTCATCTGACATTTCTTTTGAGCTACTGCAATTTTGCTTTGCTCATCGGGTATAGTATCTTCCTTGATGAGGACACACCATGCTGGTTGGTCTGGTACCTGTGTCTCCAATGTCTCACAATCAGTTCCAAAGTTCTTCAGAAAGACCCTGGGAGTGTCCTTTTATTGCTTCTTCTGACTTCCATGGGGGCACTTGCCTTGTGTGAATTCTCCATAAAATGCTCTTTAAGGGATATGTACTTTCGGCATCTGAAAAACGTGCCAAGCTCCTTAGAACTGTGCTCTCTGCAGTAGAGTTTGAATGACTGACAGTTCATTTTAAGAAAGGACTTCAATATCTGGTACCTTATCCTGCCAGGTGACCTTCAGAATCTTCTTAAGACAATTCAAATGGAAGCAATTCAGTTTTCTTGCATGGCTCTGGTAGACTGCCCAAGTTTCATAGGCATACAACAATGAGGTCAGCACAATGGCTCTGTAGGCCTTCAATACGGTAGTCAGTCTAATACCTCTTCTCTCCTACATTTTCCTTTGGAGCTTCCCAAACAGTGAGATAGCTCCGGCAATGTGTGAATCGACCTCATCATCTATTTGTATATCCCTTTAAAGTATACTGCTAAGGTCAGCAAATTTATCCACAATATTCAAAGCTTCTCCATTTGCTGTAACTGATGGTTCTACATATGGATAGTGTGGTGCTGGCTGACGGAGTACCTGGTTTGTTTGTTTTTTTTTTAATGTTGTTAGGCCAAAATTAGCACAAGTAGAAGCGAATTGATCTATATTTTGTTGCGTGTCAGCTTCAGAGTTTGCATAATCATCTGCAAAATACTTATAGGGTGCTTGGCCCTTCCTGAAGCCACACTAGCTCTCAGGTAGATGGTCATCTTCCAGGATGAGCCTATTAAGGAGGACTCTAGTAAGAAGCTCTCTCTCTTAGTCATTGCTAAAATAGTAAGAGCTATGTGGGATTATATAAATATATGTCTATGGAAGGGGTAGAGGGGGAAAAGGAATAAGCATTTATATTTTATCTACTATGCACCAGGCACTATGGTAAGCACTTTTCACAAATATCATCTTGATTCTTAAAATAACTGTGCAAGATAATTGTTTGTATTATCTCCATGTTACAGCTGTGGAAACTGAGTCAAATAGAGGTTAAGTAATTGGCCCAGAGCCACACAGTTAGCAAGTGTCTCAAAATGGGGATATAAACTCAGGTCTTTCTAATTCCCAGCCCAGCGCTCTATTGTCTATAGCACCAGGTGCGTCTTGACCATCAATTATTGCTTTAAATTCTGAATATGCTAAATGTACTGGGGGAGTGACTTTGCATCTCTGGGATATAACATTACTAGAAATCCATTTACTGAGGGGAATAATGTATGTCTTACCTACCACTAAGGAAACGTAATGATGATATGATGAAATACATTAATGATGATGATGGATGAATTGATTTGTGCCTTTTTATATACTCTTTATTGCCAAGCACAGGACCCTTTATATATGTTTATATATGTAGAGACAGATAGATAGATAGATAGATGGATAGATAGATAGATAGATTGATAGATAGATGGATAGATATTGAAATATAGGTATGTAGATATAGATATATATCTCAGGGGGCTTAATTAATGGTAGTTGAAATGAAATAAATTACTCACCTTTATATCCCTCTTGGTCCTGAACTGAGGGTTTTAAAAATTTCAGTCAATTAATGTCTCTTGAACTAAACTAGATAGTAGGAAGATGAAGATAAGTATTCAATCACAGCTGAAGGACTTTCCTCACTCAGAGATTTGCTACCAGGAAAAAAAAAAGATTACAGTTTGCCAACTCTAAGCCAGTGAGTTTGATTTCAGGTCTTATAAAAATCCTAACTGAATTGTTAAAGGGATAGTTAGTGAGCATCTAGAAAAAAGAGATGTTGATCACTAAAAATTAGCATGGCTTCATCATGGACAGGCCATACCAGACCACTTGTTTCCATTTCTCAAAGGGTTATTATGTAACTAACAGATCAAGGAAGTGTTAAAAATATAGTTTCTCTAAATTTAATTTTAAAAGTCTCTCTATTATGCTACCTAGCTGCCAAAAGTCTGATCACTTCCCCTCTCTGTTCTTTAGTTGCATCCTCTGCAAAATAAGGGGGTTGGTTTAGATCATTATGGAATTTTAAAAGTGGAAGTAATTCGAGGGAGCACCTCGTTCACAGTCCTCAATTTCAAAATGATGAAAAAAATGGGAAGGAAAGGCTGAGTGATTTGCCCAAGGACATGCAGATTGTCAGTAACTAAGGTGGGATTTGAACCTGAGCAGGATTCCTCTGACTCCAAATCTGGGGCTTTCCCCACTGTGCCACATTGTCTTCCTTGAGGAACAGCAGGAATTAAAATAGGTGCCCTGAGACAGAGAACAGCTCCTATTATTTGAGCTCTTTTTTGCTGACTCTGTAATAGGAAAGGAAGCTCCATAACTGTCCCCATTCAAGTTGCCTGGAAGTATGCAAACTGACTAATGAAAATGAGCCACCTCCTGCAGTGTGTATGCCATGGCTGTGGTTTTAATTACCCGAAGATATAATCATTATGTGCAGTAAACTAGAGAGGCCTGGGTCACACCCCCTCTGCATTAGATAAACACAGCCTTTCAGTGTGTGCAAAATTAGTGGTGCCCCACAAACATATTCATTACTCTGAATGCACAGCTACCAGCCAAGTGAGCAAGCTGGCATATGTTGAGAAGAATCTCAGAGACGCAGGTGATCTCCAACACCAGGAAAGTGGTAAAGGCATCCAATGTTATTTTTCTTGCACTTCCTTTTCCCCCACTTTTACAGCAAAGGTAATGTTTCTCCTATTATAAAAGCCAAGCTTTAGTGACTTCCTTGCTCACCTTCATTACTCTTATTAAAGTAATAAAAAAATAAATAGATTTTGTTGTTGTTAGGTTGTTACAGTCCTATCTGACTCTCTAGGACCCGCTTTGGGGTTTTCTTCACAAAGATACTACAGCAGTTTTCTATTTCCTTCCCATCAAAAAATAATAGATAGCATTTATAAATATTTAAATGCTTGTGAAACACTTTATACAATTTCTAATTTGGATCTCACAACAGTCCTGTGAAGTAGGTGCTATTAATATTCCCATTTTAGAGAGATTTCTGGGTCACATGAGCAACAACATAGGGGACTAAACATTTTCTCTAATGCTCCAACCTCTCAAACCTCTCCAAAACAGAAACTATGAAACTTTACACTGACAATACAGCAACTATAATAGTATCCACAGTTTAGAACACTTGGAAAAAGAAAGATAAAATAATTTACCCTCACCAACTGACCCTCAACTCAGTAATTTTTGAGATGAGGAAACTGCAGCTCACAAGCTTTAACTTGACTTGCCTATGGTTCAGATCAGTCAGTCATTTTTCAGTGTTTGACTCTTCATGACCCTATCTGGGGTTTTCTTGGCAAAGATACTGGGCTGGTTTGCCATTTCCTTCTCCAGCTCATTTTACAGGTTAAGTGATTTGCCTAGGGTCATACAGCTAGTAAATGTCTGAGGGTAGATTTGAACTCAGGTCCTCCTGACTCTAGGTCCAGCCCTCTATCTACTTTGCCACCTGTAGCTCAGATTTAAAGCAGGAACAGAACTGAGGTTTTCCTGACTCTTAAGTTCAGTTTTCTATCCACTATTCCAAATACTTGGCTGAAAAGCCCCTGAGTAGATTGTGATGATGGAGCCTTTAAGACCTGGCTCTAACATTTACTAACCTGTATCACTGGACAACTCATTTATGCTTCTGGAGTTCAATTCATCCTCTCTCAAATGGGAGTAATGATAATGCCTTGCCTTTGGAAATACTATGAAAATTAAGCTCCATATGGCTAGGAACCTCCACTGAAGGCTCATTGTGGGGTGCAGGTGGTCTAGAGATTTTTTAAAAAGTCTAGAATAGGTAAATTCTGAGATGCTCCTCACCAGCTTGGTTGAAAAATAATAAATTTTTCAGCCACAACTACTCTTTTGGGCAATCTAATGAGTTATAGAGGAATTACAATCTATTTCTATGGAAAGACAAATCCTATTCACAAAATTACCAGCCCTTAATGTGCTGATGATAAAGTACCTATCTCAGGGAAATGTAGACATTAATAGTGACAGCTCACATTTGTTTGGTACTTTAGATAACTTTCTTTACAACAAACCACTATGGCCTTTTATGAAAGTATCATAATAATCCACATCATGTTGCTGAGAATGTTGATAAAGAGGCTTGAACCAGGTTCTGCATCAGTTCTTACCCTATTTTTTTTCTGAATCAAGGGAGTTAAGGACCCGTTGGGCAGTCTGGTGAAACTTTTGCAGGATGTTTTTAAATCATAAAATAAAATACATAGGATCATAAAGGAAGGCAACATAAAGCCAAGCACAAGCAGCTTTCTAGAGGACTGCTGTTGTAAACAGCTTTCAAGGTTCTGATTACAAGCACAGTAAACTCTCCATTTATTCAGTAACAAATTAAGGCAAAACATTGACAGAAAATCAAAATACAGCATTCACCATGTCACAACTCAACAACTTAACACTAAAATGGCCACGTAATTTTCACCAAAGTGGTCACATAGTTTTAAACAAAGTACATCCCTTTAGTAACTCAATCATTTAGTAAGCCCTCAATTCAATCACAAAGTGCAAAGGTTAAAGTTCTCTTTTAAACAAGGTGCATTTATTTAGGCAATCACAAAGTCCACCCCTAGTCACACCATCTTAATCTCTTCAGTCAAAAAATCTTCCTTCTTAAAGTACATTCATTTAGTCAATCACAAAGTACAAAGGTCAAAAGTTTTCCACCCCAGGTTACAACTAAATTATAATATCATCAGTCACCACCAAGCACCTTCTCAAGAGGCACTGGAAAGCACAAAGGCCATCCACCCCTAGGTCATAACTACGTTACAATAACATCAGTCAGCATTAAGTACCCAAGGAGAGGTCCTTTCATCTTGACTTGAGGCAATTTCTCACCTTCCATGATTCCCCTTCCTACAATTTCTGTTCCTGGGAAGACAAAGCTTAACAAAGCCACAATAATATTCATACACATTGCTAGCATGCTCAGTAATTCACTTTCTGACTGTGAAATGAACCTAGACCCAACAACAAGGTCTGAGGCCTCTATCAACAAACAAATCTGACAAAATAACATCAAAACAGACAGACAAAGTACCGGCACCACACTCATGCCTCCACAATTCTCAGCATCTCCAGCTGGCCCTCAGAAGTCCTGGGCAGCTCTCTCTCTTAGCAACTCTGGCTCCTGGCAGTTCTCTCTCTTTCAGCATTTTTGTTCCCAGCAGTTCTCGCTCTCTCTCCAGCAATAGCTGCTCTGCCTCCACAATCCTGATCCCAAAAAATTCTGGCTTCTCTGAGCTTGGGCTTTTTTCTATACATGGCACCAGATCTTCCCTGTTCATCCTTCTCCTGTCAACGTCAACAAGTCCATCCCACTGTGGGATTCACAAGCTCTGGGTCTTAACGCTTAACCTGAAACCAAGTGCTAAGTACCTGTTAGCTTGCCAATACAAGGGGATCTCCAAATTCCATTAACATTACAGCCAATTAAAATAAAATGAGACCATCAGATTTTTTTTAAGTTCATAGACCTCAAATTCTAGAGGTAGCCCTCTTTCACTCTCCCTGCTGCATGAGCTTAGAAACTAAACACTAAAAGGCTTAGAATATAGTTCCAGCCTTCCCCAAATTGGGGCTTCCCATTGAAAATGCTTAGTCCTGATGATTTTCCAACTTTAATAGTATTTTGTGGTTGAACAAGGCAGACTAAGCCACAGCTAGAAAAACAAATAAACTAACAGAAAACATGTTCTCCTTTGACAGGTGACCTCTTTTATTCCAAGCAATCCTGTCAGTTGCAAGCCTTACGCCCCTTATTTTTCTGCTCTCTAGTTAGGTTGGCCTAGAGTTTTTTGTTGTTCAGTTGGTCCAGTTGTGTCCAACTCTTTGTGACTCCATTTGGGGTTTTCTTGGCAAAGATACTGAAGTGGCTTGCTATTTCCTTTTCCAACTCATTTTACAGATAAGGAAACTGAGGAAAACAAGGTTAAGTGACTTGCCCAGGGTCACACAGCTGATAAGTATTTAAGGCCAGATTTGAACTCAAGTCTTCCTGAGACCAAGTCCAGCATTCTATCCTGGAATTACTTGCCTCATAATGATTCTAGTTTTCTTTACTACTACTGAATTCTATTTAATTTGGGTCATTTTGACAATGGAATATTGGCCAGGAAATGTCTCCTTCTCCCAGTCCTTGTCACTAGTGCCTCTTTTAAAATCATCATACCTTGGTACACAGTAGTACAGTGGAAAGAACACAGGATTAAGAGTCAAAGGACATTGGTTTAAATCCCGCCTTGATCACTTTCTACTTGTGTGACCCTGAGCAATTCATTGTTAGCCTCTCTGGCCCTCAGCTTCCTCATCTGTGAGGTGAAGGGAATCAATTATATAACCTCTAAGTGTGGTCCCTTCTACCTCAAAATTTATGATGTTATCATATTTTAATAGTGGTGATTAAGGCATCTCTTAAAATTATTTCTAGTGAGAGCTAATCTCACACTTCCCCTGGGGAGTCAAGTACTACTATTTCAGAGCCAATCATAGTTTTGTTACGTGACACAGCATGGAAGAACCTAAATGAAAAGTGTTCAATTCAGCCTTCTTTTGGGGGATGAGTACTTTTCAAATAAATTGTTGACTCTGCCCAAACCCATCCATAGGGAAGACAGGGCCATGAATTCTTTTGTTCAGTTGTTTTAGCTGGGTTCAACTCTTCATGTCCCCATTTAGGGATTTTCTGGGAAAAGCTACTGTAGTGGTTTGTCATTTCCTTCTCTGGCTCATTTTTACCCATGAGGAAACTGAGGCAAATTGGGTTAAGTGATTTGCCCAGAGTTACACAGCTATTAAGTGAGTAAGGCCAGATCTGACTCAGACTCTATCCACTATGTCACCTACCTGACATTGAAATAAATTGTGACTATCCAACCCATCCATATAGGGAGAAGAGGATCGTATGTTAGATAGATTTAGATATACAGATAGAGAGGTAGGTTGGTATGTAGGTAGGTAGATCAGTAGGACAGACATTTTATCAACATATGAGAATTAATTATGAACTTACTATGTGCCAGGCACTGTGAAACACTGGAGCTACAAAAACAAAAATGAAACAATGCCTTTCCTTAGGGACCTTGGATTCTGCTGAGAGAAGACAAGAAATAAAGGGCCGCAGGAAAGGAGGGAGGGATTTAGATCTGGTGTCCACAAGGCCTGTTGCCAGACAGGATAAAGCTCACCTATCATCCTCAGGGTCAGTCTGGCTTGTATAAACGTGGCGGTGGGAAGGAAGGGAGGCCAGGTGATGGCCCAAAGATAGGAGTATAGCTAGAGGGGATGAGAAGTTTACTATTTTATTTAAATACTACACATTTGGTATTAAATCTAGCTCTTTGCATAAAAGCTTTCAGGCAGGGGGAGGCAATATTGGAAGAGCACAAGAATTGGAATCTTGTTACCCAGAGTGAATCTCCACTTTGCCGCCTAACTGTGTGATTTAGAACAAGAAAAACTCATCTCTGAGCCTCGTTTTCCTCAGATGTCAAAGTAGGATCATAAGAGCAAAGATTCAGAGCTAGAAGGCATCTTAGAAAACATCCAGGTAAACCTACTCACCTGCTAGATTAGGGAGGAGGGAATGTGTGCATGTGTGTGTGTGTGTATGTGTATTGTCTGTTATGTACCAGACATTGGGCCAAGTGCTTTTTGTAAATATTGTCTCATTTGAGCCTTACGACTCAGTGAGGTAGGTGCTGTTATTATCCCTATTTTACAGGTGAGGAAACCGAGGCAAAAAGAAATTAAGCGACTTGTCCAGGGTCACATAGCCACTAAGTGTCTGAAGCTTGATTTGAACATAGGTCTTCTTGACTTCAAGTTCAGTGCTCCATCTACCACAGCACTGGCTGTCCCAGACTGGGACGCTGAGATGCAGAAAAGAGTGATAATGAGTAGAACATTGGTTAAAAAACATTATTATCATTGTTTAATTTTTATTATTATGGTGGGCAGGATTACAAAATTCTAATGACAATTCTAAACTTAGATCTGGCCTGTTAGCAGTTAATCAACAAGTATAGACACACAAAAATATACACAGATACACACAGATACAGACACACACAGATGCACACAGATACTGATACACAAACACAAAGACACACAGATATAGACACAAAAACACAAAGATACACACAGATACAGACACACATAGATGCACACAGATACTGATACACAAACACAAAGACACACACAGATACAGACACACAAACACAAAGATACACACAGAGACAGACACACATAGATGCACACAGATACTGATACACAAACACAAAGACACACACAGATATAGACACACAAACACAAAGATACACACAGATACAGACACACACACATATATGACATTGTTCTAGGGTACACTTCATCAGCATAAACTTATTTGAATAGATGACATTCTGTTCCCCCTCCACCATCACTCCCCTTAAAAAACAAATGGAAAAATTACTGAACATGAAGACTAGAATGAACCACATAAATCATTTAGTCCCAATTGCCTCATTTTCCACATCAGCAGACAAAGTTTCCAGCAAGGATTGTAACCACTATACTACCTATGCCAGCACCTTATTAGAAGAAAGGCTGGTCATTGTGCTCAGGAGTTAACTGAAAGGAAGGCAGAGTAGGAAATGAAAACACTGAAGTGAGGGGTCTGTAGATCTGGGATATAGCTCCAGATTTGCTACTCCTATTGAGTCTTAGTTTCCTTATCTCTATGATATGGGGATTATAAACAAATTGTATGACATGATTGCATCTCCCAACTCCATGCCTATCTTCTCCATTGGGAAGGCAATTTGGGATTATACCCAAAGGGCTATAAAACTTTTCATACCCTTTCATCCAGCAATAACAGCCCTAGGTCTATATTCCAAAGAGATTTTTTTTAAAGGGAAAGGGCCTATTTGTCCAAAAATATTTATAGAAGTTCTTTTTGTGATGGCAAAGAACTGGAAATTGTTGTGATGCCCATTAATTGGTGAATGGATGAACAAGTTGTGATGTATAATTGTGATGGGATACTATTGTGCTATAAGATATGAAGAACAGGATTATTTCAGAAAAAAAAAAACCTGGAAAGACTTCTACAAACTGATGCAAAGGACTTGTGATGAAAAATGCTATCCACATCCAGAGAAAGAACTGATGGAGCTTGAATGCTGATCAAGGCATACTATTTTTCACTTTCCTTATGTTTTTCTCATTTTTTTCCTTCTTTGATCTGTCTTCTTTTACGACATGACTAATGTGGAAATATGTTTAGCATGATCGCACATGTATAACCTGTATCAAATTGCTTACTGTCTTGGAGAGGAATTAAATTTGGAACTCAAAATTTTTAAAAATGAATGTTAAGACTGTCTTTACATGTAATTAGGAAAAAACAAAACACTATTTTTAAAAAGTCAGCTCTTTGAGGCAGACTCACTTTTGTTTAGGAAGCACTAGGGCCTAGCACAATGTCCACACCATAGCTAGCACTTAATAAAGGCTTAGGAAATAGATCATAAGAATGGCAGAAAGAGAATCTCCTGGACATCCTCTATGTCCAAAGTACAACAGCTTGAAATTTCTAGATTAATTTTTAAAAATGAAGTAGGCATAGCTAATAAACATTTCATCTAAAACAGATTGTGCTTGGGGAGGGGTATTAATTGACTACAGTCTCAACATCAATCAACAGCATGATACTCTAGTCTAGAGTCCCTTTGATCTCACTGATGTGTGCTTTCTCTTGAAAGATTCAGATCACAACCCAGTGATGTCTGCCTATCCTCTGCAATTTTTGTCCATCTCCTCTCATACATTCATCATCAGGAATGAACTCAACATGTCAGGACCTTCTTCAAATTTGTTTGAGACTTTGAAGATAACAATGGAACACCCAATCCATTCATTATAAAATGGATATCTCTCAGTCTCATCATGTGACCATCCCATTTTATTTTTTAATCATAAAACTTTCTTTCATGGTATGTTATATATAACTTGTTACGCATAGACCTTGTTGGTAATGAATTGTAGCCTGCTTACAGCCACCATTATTCTTTCTATTGTTCTTTGAATAATTCCCAATATCAGTTCTTCTAGACAATTTTATTCCATGTCTTGCTGATAAATAGCATCATGGGAAGAATACTGGTGTTTAAAAAAAAAAATGGACCTTTGTTTCATGGAAACCCAAATTATTAGATTACCCAAAGTCTGTTCACCTCCAATTCAATTCTGGCAACAGCATTTTAGCCCATTTAACAATGGCATGGTACGGCAATCAAAAATTAAATGTGATCTTGTTGTTTAGTCATTCAGGTGTATCTGACACTCCATGACCCCATGAACAATTCTGTCTTGGAAAAGATACTGGAGTGGTTTGGCATTTCATTCTCTAGCATGTCCCCATTTTATAGATGGGAAACTGAAGTAAATGTGGGTTAAGTGACTTGCCCAGGATCACAGTGCTATTAAAGTGTCCAATGCTGGATTTTAACTCAGATTTTTCTGATTCCAAGCCAAGTTTTCTATCCACTGCACCACCTAAATGCCACAAAATGTGATCTTAAACTACCTTAAAAGAGGACTAATGCAAAGGATTGAGTGAGCAACCTCATTATATTATGTCTTAGTTAGAATGTGTCTTGTATACTGTGTTCAATTCTGGCCACCACATTTCAGGAAGAATATTGATATTCACCAGGATGATGTATATCTTGAGGTCAAATTAAAGGAACTTGGGAAGTTTCATCTAAAGATCAGAGAAGATTTAGGTAAGAAGATAGCTGTTTTTCAAGTGCTTGAAAGGGTCAGAGACTGGTTTGTTTGTTTTGCCTCTCTTCCTATCCCTATCAATTCGCAGAACCTGGCTCTTAGTAGGCATTTAATAAATGCTCCTTGACTGACTGCCAAATAAGTGTTTGAATGGATTAGACTTGTTTTTCTTAACTCCAAAGGATAGAATTAAGAGCAAGGGAGAATAATTACAAAGAGACAAGGGCAGGCAATTGTATCAAGGTGGGGGAGGGGTAAAGGAGGGGGTGCATGCCTAATTACTAGAGCTATGCAAAAGTGGATTGAGCTGCCTTAGAACATACTGGGATCTCTCATTAGAACAACAACAACAATAATAATAAGCATAATCTTAACTAACATTTATTTAATGCTGTAGATTTGTACAGCACTTTGCAGATACAATCTCATTTGATCCTTCCAATAAACTTGGGAAGTAGGGTTCTATTATTTTTCTCATTTTATGGATGAGATAACTGAAGGAGGCAGAGATTAAATGGTTTGCTAAGGCAGGATTTGAACTCAAGTTTTCTTGACTTCAGGTTCAGCACTCTGTTGAGTTGCCTCTCTGGAGATCTTCAGGCTGGAAGACCAGTTATCAGACATGTCGTTTATGGGATATTGTTGTTATTCAGTCATTTAAGTTATGTCTAACTCTCTATGACCCCTTTTGGGGTGTTCTTGGTAAAGATACTGAAGTGGTTTGCCATTTCCTTCTCTAGCTCATTTTACAGATGAGGAAACTGAAGTAATAGGGTTAAGTGACTTGCTCAGGGTCACACAGCTAATAAGTGTCTGAGGCTACCTATCTGACTTGATGTTAAAGTAGGATTAATTGGCATTTGAGATCCCTTTCAAGTCTGAGATGGGATTCTGTTCATTGAAGTCCTACTTTTCAAAGGCTAATGTGGCAGTGATTTGTATAATGAATTGGAACTGGGAACAGATTGGAAGCAATGCATATCTTTGGCCTTCAATCTCCTTATCTACCAAATGAGAGAGTTCTACTATATGAGTTCTAATATTTTGTGAATCTGCACCCAATATTATCCTTTGAATAAGTTCTTCAAAATGTTTTCAAGGTCAATTCTCAAAGCATTAGGACACATCTTTAGAAGCTGGATCTATTTGACTCAAATCCATCTCTACCCAAACCTTGACTCTATGATGCTATAACAATGTTATCACAGAATCATAGAAGCTCAGTTAGAAGAGTCCTCAGTGGCCAAATAATCCAAATATCTGAAATCCATAACTGAAAAAGAATCCTCCCCATATTATACCCACAAGTGGTCATCAAGTCTTTTCTTGAAGACTTCCTAGGAGAGAGAACCGCCATCTCCTCCCAAGGTTGCCAAGGTTATTGCATATGCATATATATATATATATGTATATGTATTGCATTTTATGTATACAATTATATGTATAAAATTATGTATAAAATTGTATGTGTATATATATATATATATATATATATATATATATATATATATATAAAATTTTCACTGTGCTCTTTCCATATCATGATGCCTCCCATTACTAAAATATGTCCCTTTCATTATATGATTGTCTAAATAACTTTTAGTTTCTCATTATTGTGATCATTTAAAAGGTTCCACTTTAGAAGAGGATCCTTTGTTTTTGTTTTGTTTTGTTCCCCTCCCCCTCCCCGGAGAAAGAATGTCCTGTCATGCCCCTAAATTATAATAATAGATATAGAATGGATTTATACCATACTTTAGGATGGGCAAAGCATTCCACAAATATTATCTTATCTGATCCTCACAATAGCTCTGAGAGGTGGGTGCTATTATTATACCCATATTACAAATGAGGAAACTGAGATAGGTAGAAATTTGAATTCAGGTCTTCATGATTGCATCCCCAGTCTAGCACTCCTTTTTTTGCAAAAGTTAGCTATCCTATCTTTAAAATAAAACTCTAACTATCCACATATCTCTGTTCAATGAATATAATAAAAACTCTTGTTTATACCGTGCTTTACTGGGCCAAAGCACTGACCTCATCAATAGTCTTCTGAATCAGCCAGTATGTTTGTTATTATTCACTTATTACAAAAAAACTGAGGTTGAAAGAAATTGAATGACTAGACCATGAAACTAGTGACAGGCAAGGTCCTTGAACTTAGTTCCACTGGGAATAATCCATCAGCAAGCATATCACTTTACGCTATTATTTTGTGTGCAGATACAAAAAAAAGCAACAGTACAAATATAGCCACTGTACCCAAAGAGTTTATGCCCTAATGAGGGAAACAGTATGCAAATTAATAAATATATACAGAATGGGAAGGCTCAATTGAGTGGGAGAATTGAAAAGATTTCTTGTAAAAGTTAGCACATTAACTGAATCTTGAATGAAGTCAATAATGTCCAAAGGCAAAGGTGAAGAGTGAAAGCATTCCAGGCATGAAGGACAGCTGTGCAGAGGCATGGAGATGGGGGACGGAATTTGAGAAAATATTTAGCACAGGTTTTGGTAGATAGTGGGTGATTAATAAAAAGCTTGTTGACTTCAATTTTGAGCAGCAATCAGGAAGCTTTCCCTAGACTGGAGAGTGTGTGGAATAAGAGTGAAAAGACTAGACTAGGTTGTAAAAAGCTTTAAATGCCAGAGGACTTTACATTTGAACATTCACATAGAGTCAAACCAGGTGTAATGCTCAAAAAAGATCTTTTGTACTAAATTGGAGTGGCTAAATTTGATTCGTTATTTTTTTAAGTGGGGTTGGGTAGGTAATATTCCTCATTTAGGTCCATTTTGATTAAAAGCCAAACACTTCAAAGATGATTCCTTTATCTGAACCTCTCCATGTGGCATTTCCAATTAGCTAGGAAGAAGAATTATGAAGAATCATATCTGAAACTCTCCAGAGTCTCTCTGAAGAGGTGAAAAGCATGATGGGAATTTCCTATTAATTTGGATGTTTAAAAACTGCTAATATAAACACATCTCCTCTTTTCACTTTTTCTCTGTAAAGCAGGAGCCATTTGATGGATGAAACAAAAGCTGACTTTGTTAGTACAAGTGAGCTAGTTTGTATCCAAGGACATTCTAAGTAAAAGTGTCATTCTATGTTACTAGACTTTCTTATAATAGATTTCTGTTAATAAACCAACTAGTGTGTGTGTGAGAGAGAGAGAGAGAGAGACAGACAGACAGACAGACAGACAGACAGACAGATCTGTGACATATTCAAGGTCACCCAATGAGTTACTGGAAGAGCCAGGGCTAGGACCAATATCTGACTCACAGGCCAGTATATATCTCAGTGAGCAAAGTGATTTCCTTTCACATTTGAATAGATGTGGTCAGGAGTAGACCAACATAATTGATCAATTCATTAAACATTTATTAAGCACCTACTATGTGCCAGGTTGTGATTGTGGTTTGTCCTTCATTCCAGAAGAGGACCATGACTTGCAATTGAATTTGCTTCGAGTGAGAGAGGGCTGTGCAGTCACCTTCCTCACTTTCTCCTCCAGATCTCTCTGGGTCCAGTAGTTAGATATTGATCAGGATGACTAGAGATGTCCCAGGATGCAATGGGAGACCTTGGCCTTTTTAAGCTAAGGATTTTTCAAGTTCTCAGTTGGAGTGAGGCAATGCCTATGCAGTGAATAGGTCTCTTTAAGAAATGAGTCAAGGGATGGCTCCTTTAACAAAATGTGTGTGTATATACATATATGTATATACACATGTATGCATGTGTATATATGCGTACACACATACATACATATATACACACAAAAAAAAATGGGAGGGGAAGACCCTCAGGGTGCCACTGTGCTAAAGAGGAAATAATTTATACAGTTTGGCATCTTCCTATAGATGACTATAAGGATCTTCTTCCCTAAGAAAATACCCATCTTGACCAGAGTTAGATCTACACAAAGGGAGAAGGATATTGGGTTTGGAGCAAGAAGAACTGAATTGGATCCCATACTATCTGATGGTACCTTCTTTGAACTTTATGGTCTTCATCTGTAAAACAGGAAAGATGATGCTTACAGCACCAAATTCAGAGTTTTTCTATAAATCCCAATGCACTCTATATGTTCTCATCAGAAAAGTTCTGCTTCTCTCCCTCCATTTCCCATCATGGTTATTTGTCTATGCATTGTACCTTTCTATCCAGCAGAGCTACATTTCAATCATTCTTCCATTTCCCCAGTCCTTAGAACAGAGGCTGTCTGCACATGGCAGGCTCAAGGAATAGCTACACTGCGGATCACAGGAGAACTCAGACATCTCCTAATCCAACCTAGTCATTAAAAAGACAAGTTTGTATGACCTTTTGCTGAACTGAATTTAAGGTTTAGTAATCACTTAGCTGGAGCAGCTAGGTGGCAAAGTGAAAAGAGCACCAGCCCTAGAGTCAGGAGGACCTGAGTTCAAATCTGGCCTCAGACACAACACAAAACTAGCTGTGACCTTAGGCAAATCACTTAACCTCAGTTGCCCTACCTTCCCCCACCTCCAAAAAAGAAAAAAAAGAAAAAGAAATCACTTAGCTTTTAATGCCCTATTGAAGTAGGAAGTACACAGGTGATTATCCTGATTGGGCAGCCTTGGTAATTGAGGTTAAGTAACTGGCCCCCACAGGGTTACACAATTACTAAGAGGTTCTAGGAAGAGACAGAATTCAAACCCAAGTCTCCACCATCTAGGTTCAGGATTGTTGTTCCTTACTACCCCAGAGTGGTGGTAGTGGTGGTGGTGATTAATTAGTCTCCCCATCATATCTGGGGCCAACAGTGATGCAGAGCTATGAGAAATTATGTCAGAACCACAATGGTAACACTGTCAAAGATGATGATGCTGAAGATGAAATAAACTATAACAATATTTTAGAAATGAATTTCAAAACCCTTTTCCAATATTACCACTTTGAAGCCTCTCAGGAACCCTGTGAGGGAAGTAGTGAAGCATCATCATTCTCATTTTTCAGAGGAGGAAACTGAGGCTTAGAGAGGATCTTAGAGGTAGTGGAAGAACCTTAGACACCTGGCTTCAACTCCAAAGTTCCTTCCATTACATCCTGACCTGTCTACTTTATATGGATATAATCAGGGAAGCCTCAGAAGAGTACCCACTTCCTTCTTCTGGCTTTGGGTCAACCAAGGTACAACCCCATCCTGACTTCCCATCTCCCTCACCCCTGCAGGCAAACCATCCACTCCCACCTTGGTAGGTAACCTTTTTAGGTTATTACTGATATCCACAGCGAATGTTTCACCTGCCTATTTCCCCTCTATGAAAACAAGCCTATTTGGTGTTTATGTAGTCTTAATGGTCCAGGGCGGTGGAGAAGAAAGGAATTAGATTATATTCATTTTAAAATAAATGTGTCTTTTCCACCCCCCAGAACCCAAGCCACCTCCACTCCACCCTGGTCCCCTATGCTTCCAAATGACTAAATGTTTCCACTTAATGGAGATGGAAATTACCTCTCACAACATTATGGAGACTAATGACTACAATTTTTCTACATTGCCCAGTGATTCTCTGTGTTATCTTTTCTTGCTCCAATGAGCAGTGACTGGCACATGCTTGTTTGATATTAAAAGGTTTACGGCAGGTAACCTTAACAGGCAAATGCTTTCTGTTTGAACTCTGGAGGAAAACCTCTGTTTCCCTACGGAAAGCTATTTTTATAATCCTTAAGTAGTAGGAGGCAGCACACTCTACTAGACAGCATTGTCCTGGCTGAAGAACACAGCCTAGGAGAAGCACGATTGACTTTTCTTCCCTGACCTGACAGAGGTTCAAAAGACTGGGTCCCCAGTGGGGGCTTATGGAGAGAAAGGCAAAGGGATGAGAATAGCTTTGGCTTGATGACTTTTCTTTCAAACAGGGTAAGTGGAAAATCCACAGTGGGGCAGAGAATACCTGTGGAGGAGGCTCTGAGGGAAGTATAATTTCCAGTGACATAATTTTCAGACAGATTAAGTTCTAGGACTGAGCCCCCAAATTCCATTCAACTAGTCTTTTATCCAAAGCAAATTATGTAAAACTGAATTCTAAAACCAACTCCCTGAGATACTGTAGAGATGTTGGAAAAGTCATTCCTCACTCTGGGACTCAGTGTCCTCCTCTGTAAAATTAAGGGGTAGAATAAGATCAGGTGTTCTTAACCTAAAATCTATCAACATAAGTAGCTAGACAGATAAATAGAAAATAGATACAGAGATATATACACATATACATTTATATACATACATTTTTGATAACTGCACTTCAATGAAATTAATTTCCTTTGCATTTCCATGTATTTTATTTTATGCATGTTAAAATATTATTCTGAGATGGAGCCCATGGACTTCACCAGATCGCCAAACGGATCCATGACACACACACGAAAGGTTAAGAAGCCGAGAATAGATAACCTTTAAAATTATTTCTAGCATTAATTCCATAATAATACTTTGACTGAATTCCAGCATAATAGAACCCTCAATTAAGGATTTTGGAGATTATCTAATTTAGCCCCTTGAAAACTCAAATGATGATCCCAAATCTCTCCTAATTCTCACAGATGTGAAATAAAGGAGAACCCAACAAGTCTCCAAATTCATGTGGCATAGTGAATAGAAAGTTGGGATTAGTGGCAGGAACCTGAGTTTTAAAGCTACCTCAAATACTGACTAGCTGCATGATCTTGGATAAGTCATTTAATATCTCAGCCTCAGTTTCCTCATCTGTAAAATGAAGATAAGTTTAACACCTATCCCATAGGGCTGTTGTAAGGATCAAATAAGATACTCTGTGAATAATACTTTGCATACTTGTGATAATTATAAAATTAATATCATTTGATGTTATAGTTATCAGGATAAACCTCCAATATAGGGACACTTAGGCTAAGTGCTCCTAAAACATATGATAGCACACAGGCAAAAACAGCTTATATTTTTCCAATGCTAACTCTTTTTGATTGTACCCTTACACTGCTGCAGGGACCTTGAGTCATTCTCTTGCAGCTTTAGTTAGACATTAGATGTTCCCTTCAGTTTGTGATTCCAATAAATTCCTCCTACCGGAGTTTCACTTGAGCCTACAACTGGGATCAATTACCTATTCTCAACCAAGGCAATTGTTAGGATGCATATCTTGCCACCTGGATCCCACCTTTAAGCATGTGCCCATCCCAACACATCTTCACCCTCAGGCTGGAGTGAGTTCCTTGAACATAGGGACAAACCACTATTTATATAGCCATAGTTTGTGCATATGTTTTTATGTTGCCCACCTTCTCTATCACATACTAAAACTCATGATTGTATCATCTTCCTGAGTACTAATTTTCTAGAAACTCTCAAACCCAGGTATTTGCTTTAACCCCAGCCATGAAACCAAATAAAGCAAAACCTTAAAATATAAATGTTAGCTTTTATTACCACTGCCTCAGATTGGGTTGACTTACTGAGCTAGGGGCAATTGCATACATTCCCCCTTAAAGGTGGAGTGACTCCTGTACACTACAGAGGCAAGGGATCAATTGTACAATCAACAGTTATTAAAGACCTACCATGTACCAGGAACTATGCTAAGCACAGGGAAATAAAGACAGGAAGGGTACATTCCTTATAATTCCCACATTAAGACCCTTGCTTTACCCACACACATGGAACATGCTACAGTTGCTTCTTAGTGAGGTTGGGAAGTGACCTTTTAGCATCATCTGTACCACGCAATCCCCAGAAGCACTAAGAGACCAGCAGGCTATGGGCTTTGATGTGAGGCCAAAAAGTGAATATATAGGCATGAACAAAACTGGAACCTATAATAGGTGATGTATACACCTAGGGTCCTTTTTCCCCCCACAGAGATGATAAGACTTGTCACGTAGGAAAAGTCTAACTGATTAACTGTTTACACACATCAGTAACATATCCAGGCTGAATAAGGTGTTTGGACCAATCTTCAGCAGAATTGACGGAGACCAGTAAATATATCAAAGATATCTCAGTCAGCAGGTATTTAGGTACCTACCATGTGCTCAAAAGTATACCATATATAAATATGGATCACAGATGCATAGCTTCATAATGTATATACAAAAAGTATAACAAAAGCATAATATATGTTATGAATGACTGATTCTTTTAAAAGCACTATTAGGTGCTTAGTGTGTGCCCAGCATTGTGCTAAGTGCTGGGGATCAAAATATACAAGCAAAGACAAAGTAAATACAAGGTTAATAGTGGGGGGGGGCAGGGGATGGCAGGATATTAGCAGCAAGAGAGATCAGGAAAGGCTTCCCAGTAGGATGTGTCATATGAGCAAAGTTATGAAAGAAACAAAGAATTCTAGAGGAAAAGGTTAGGCAAAGAAGCAGGTTATGGAGTACTTCTAGCATCAGGGAACCATCTGAGGACCAAAGCAATGACATACAATGCAGAGGGCACTTTATGCAGATCACTTCGTTTCCTCAGTCATGACTTTAACCTTTTTCCCCTCAGTTATTTTATCTTTCACTTACCACAATATGTTATTATGAGCTCTAGGTTTAAAACCTATTTCTGGCATGTTCTAGCTGCATGACTGTAGTAAAATTACGAAATTTTAATAACTGAGTAAATTTTACTCAGTAAAATTACTGAGTCTCAGACAACAGTGAAGGAGTTCGAAGACCAATAAAATCACCTGTTCTTTATGAAGGGACAGAGAGCCTACCTTGGATTCAGGAAGATCTATGCCCATGTCCTATATCTGATATATACTGGCTATGTGACCACATGAACATCCCATAACCTCTTTATTGTCCTAGACAACTTTCTATGACTATAAATTACAGAGAATGTGCAGAAAGGCAAATGCAGGAGTCTTACCAAACAGTTCCCTTTACCAATGTAATTACAGCTCCAGTCCCTATCCCTAATAACAGTATATGACCTAAATCACAGAGATATCAGTATGCTCATGTACTGAAATGGGACAGTGAATTCATTGATTTGGAAACTCACTCCAATAAAAGTTTGTCAGGATGTATGGATGTGGATAGCTGGTCAGTCACATAGCTACAAAGACAGCATTTTTTTTAAAATTTAATCTGCTTTTAGAAATGTGGGGTGTGGAAAGATGCAAAGGCAACCAACCTTCATTAAGCACTTACTATGTATTGGGTGCTGTCCTAAGTGCTGAAGCTAAAAGAGTTCTTGTAAAGGAGGGATATGAGCTGACACTCAGGGAAACCAAGAAAGCCAGGAGGCAGACATAAAATGGAGTATTCAAAGTGTGAAGGACAGCCAGTGAAAATGTTTGGAGCTGAGAAATGGAGTGCTTTGTGCCAGGAATATTAAGAAGGTTGGTGTCCTGAATTTAGGAATATTAGAATTTTAGATTTAGATTTAGAATATTATATTTGGAATCAGAGGACCTAAGTTTGAATCATCAATATGATGGCAGTCCCTTTCTGTCCTTAGATGAGTCACAACCTCACTGGCCCTTGGTTTCCTAATCTTAAAATGAGAGAGTCTGACTAAATGACCTGTGAGTTTATTCCAGCCCAAGATTTATGATCCTACAGGGTAACATCTGGCAAAGTGTTATGGTGTAGGAGGGAGATACAGGAACTGGCTTCAAAAAACCTGGGTTTTAACCTCAGCATAGCCACTAACTCTCTATGTAATCTTGTCTAAGTCACATTTCTACTTTGAACTTTTTCCTTGTCTGCAAAAAAAAAGGATGAAATCTATCCTTTTTAAGGTCCATTTCAAAGCCAAAATTCTCTTATTTTAGAAAGGCATCATGGCATATTGCTAAAGAGCTGGACATGAAATGATGAAGACTTGGGTTCAAATCCTGCTTTAGATACATAGCAGCTGTATGACCCTGGACGAGTTATTGAACCTATATATGGGTATCAGTTTTCTCATGTGCAAAATGATGAAGACAATTCCTCACAGGTTTACTGATCAAGTGTAAAGCTCTCTGCAAACTTTAAAAAGGAACAGAGATGAAAGATATCTTCACTATCATCATCAAAAAACTTTTATTGAATGGCACATGGTTGTGATCAAGCCACATAAATTCCTGAGAGTAATCTGATTGCCCTGAAAGAAACAATGATTACAAAAGAATCCAGAATCCTGATATGTAGTCACATCTATTCAGGTAAATAAAAGAGGAACATTGATCAGATTTTCAATTAATTTAATCAGCATATATACTTAGTTTGAGAAATTTAGCTTAGAAGATGCATTTAACTTGTTTTTAACAAGTCAAATCATTGTTGTCTTGCTTCTCTGTGTATCTGAATCAACCCACCATATAAGAAATAGATTCAGTTTAACTAAACATAGTTCAACAATCAGCAGCTATATGCTGTTTTAGTTCTACATTCTGTTCGTTAGCATAAATACATTACTTAATGCTGTAACATAGAACTATAAGATGCCATTCTAGTGCCTAGGGAAAGTAAGGTGAGGGAGCAGGGTAGACTATAGCAGGCAAGGGTGTAAATTGGGTAGAGTGCTATCTATAGTTGAAGTCAAGAATGCCTGAGTTCAAATAGTGCCTCAGACACATTAATTTTGTGTCCCTGTACAAGTGAATTAATCTCTTCTAACCTCAGTTTCCTCATTCGAAAAATGAAGGAGTTGGGGGGGAGCCAAGATGGCAGCATAGGAGCAGCAAGGTATGGCAGCTCCCACACAACCACCTCAAAATACCCATAAAATATGACTCTAAACAAATTTTAAAACTTTAAAAACACACACAGATATACTTCCCGCTAAAAGCAGCTCAGCTAGGAGGGACCATCTCAGCCAAAACCAGTACAGCCTGAAACTGTGGCTCTGATGAGCCAGCCACAGCTGGAGCTTTAGCAGAGTGGATCAGAAGCAGCTATGGCAGTTTCCAGAATTATCAAGCCTTAAGAAAAAAGGACTAAATGAAAGGTTAGTGGATCTTGGCTAAAATTGGAGGAGAAAAGCAGGTCCAGCCAAACTGCCTCCAGGGCAAGGAAGCAGCAGAAGCACATTCCTGCAGCCACCTGCACATAGCTGCTTCAGAGCTCATGGCCTGCAGACTACAGGGGGGCCAAGTGATCATTCAGAGGCCAAGTGCTCTTGTGTAGAGCAGCCTTGATCGTAGTCTTGGGTGGTGGTTCTGGGGTGTGTTTTCAGTGAGCCAAAGCTGGTGGGGTCTGTAGCAGCCTCCTAAAAGCACTGCCAGTAGGGAAAACCCCAGTGATTTGGGACAGAGCTTTCCCCTCTGGAACCAGAGTTCCACAGAGCTAAAAAAATCATTGACTGACCAACCATGAGCAGGCAAAGGAAGCAAAGTAAGAACAGCAACCAAACTCTAGATTCCTTCTTTGGGGAAAAGAAGGATCAAAGCAGGGAATGGGAGGAAGATAACACAGTCAGAACTCCTGCACGAAAAGCTTCCAAGAAACATGAAGACTTCCTAAAAGCTAGAGATAAGCTTCAGATGGATTTTGAAAACCAAATGAGAGAAGTGGAGGACAAATTGGGAAGAAAAATAAGAATGATGCAAGAAAATCATGAAAAGTGAGTCAACAACCTGACTGAAGAAATTAACACCTTAAAAAATAGATTAACTCAAATGACAAAAGAGGCCCAAAAAGCCAATGAGGAGAAGAATGCCTTAAAAAGTTGACTTTGCCAGATGGAAAAAGAATCTCAAAAGCTTTCTGAAGAGGATAATTCCTTCAGAATTAGTGTGGAGCAAATGGGAGCAAATGACTTTATGAGAAATCAAGATACTATCAAACAGATCCAAACACATGAAAAAAATAGAAGGCAATATGAAATATCTCCTGGAAAAAACCACTGACCTAGAAAACAGATG
>CM053580.1:513308672-513339602 GCA_028627135.1 Pseudochirops cupreus
TTTTGTATCAATGCACCTACAAAATAGGTGCTTAATCTATGTTTATTGACTATATTTATTGACCACCAAGGGTAATTCTGTCTTTCAGAAGGCCTATCCTATGCCTTCACAATGCAATTGACAATCCTCCTCAAAAAAATTTTAAATGTGGATGGGACCAGAGGAAGCAACAGGAAAAGGAATGGGGGTGAAGAAGTATTCCAGAGCAGAGTAAGAATCTATAGCAGATGCAGCAATGGGACTGGAGAACCAAGGGAAAAGGTAGGAGGGAGAGGGGTAAGGCAATGGTTTTGATCTCAGTTTTGAGGTCCACGACTCAGAAGAGGCTGCAGGCCCATGAATGCAAAAGATCAAGGCATGCTGCCAGAAAAGGAGAGCAGTTCAGAAATATACTTCCCCATATATTTGTAAAACCCCACTTCATTAATCCTACTTATGACACTTACATGCCATTTATACAATGCTTTCAAGAATCCTATGAAATATGTTCTATTATCCCCATTTTATAGTTAAGAAAACTGAGGTACATAGCAATGAAATTATAGAGCTAGCAAAGACCTACAAGATTATGTAATCCAAATTCCTTTTATTACAGACAACAAAGCTAAATCCTAAAAAAAGGTAAAATAACTTTTGAAAGTACCTACAACAGGTTAGTAGGGGAAACAATATGAAAATCTTCAATATCCTACTTTTTTACTGACTCTGACATCTAGTATACCAGTATACTTTCTAATATTCCATATAAAAGTAGCTGAAATATGCCTTTTCATCATGGCCTTTCATATCTATCATCCTTCTATCCATCCATCCATCCATCTATCTATCTATCTATCTATCTATCTGTCTATCTATCTATCTATCTGTAAAGGACCACAGGCCAGTGGGACTCTGACCCTGATGGCTGAATAAGCCCTCTCAGCTGAAGAGCCTGCTATCAGGCCTGGATCAGTTCCCCATACCCCAGGAAGGAGCTCCAACACACAGGTATGACCATTATGTCCTCGAGATAAATGTGGCATATACCCACTGCCTGGGAACAAAGAAATGCACAATGTCCTCAGGGAAAAACAATTAGGAATTGTCCTATAAAAGCTCTTATGTGAAGTAATAAAGACGGCTCTACTTTCCACCACTCTAGGCATCTCTTATGCATCCTTCTCCCAGCCTCTGGATAAGCAACTCATTTTCAGCCCTGCTGTGGGACAGGCAGGGCTCCCCACATCTATCTATTTGTCTGGCTGGCTGGCTGGCTGGCTGTCTATCTATCTATCTATCTATCTATCCATCCACACTCTCAGAGAAAGCCAGACAAGAGGAAAAATGTGTGGCGATAGCTTTGCTGTAATTCCTAAGTATGGTATTTTTTTTATTCTTATCTGAATAGTCATCTATTCTTCTTTAACATTTCAAAATATTACCTCTGGAAATTTCTTTCACCAATACAGACTTCAAACCTCCATGCCTCCTGGGTGTGTACACTTGAGGGGACCTTCAAGGTCTGCAATTATATGTGCATGTATATATGTATATGTATATACACACTATATATGCATATGTGTGTAATTGAATATATTATATATGTGTACATATGTGTAGATAGATAGATAGATAGATAAATAGATAGATAGATAGATAGATAGATAGATAGATGGATAGATAGATAATCAGTAAGCTATATGGGGCATTAAGGTCTACTAGGAAAAAAAATTATTTCATGGATAAGCAGGTATTCTAAACTCAAGTCCTTTGCTAAGACTTCATCATGACACAGAGGTTACCCAGAATTCCCAAAGCTTATGCTAGCTCAGGCCTAGCAATGGATAGTAGCAGCTGAAGGACAGAAGGAATTGTCAAACAGCTAGTGACAAGAAAACTATGGAATATTTAGTAGTATGACAATGAAAAAAATCACTTAATCTCTCTGACCCTCAGTTTCCTCATCAACTAAATGGGAATAATATCAGTAACACATACATAAACATACACACACACACACACACACACACACCTCTCTCTCTCTCTCTCTCTCTCTCTCTCTCTATATATATATATATATACATATATATATCAAAGAGTTATTGTGAAGCTGAATGACAAAAATGTATGTAAATCATTTTGAAATCTTTAAAATAATATATAAATGCTTATTATTAATATTAATAATTAATCTACATTATTGTTTATTATCTTCTCCCTTTCAGAAAGATAGAACTAGTTTGTTAATATTCTTTTTAAAATTCAGTGTTTTATATACTCTTGCCCAGGTGAGCAGAAATAAGTTTTTTTCAGTTGAATAAATGCATTAAGATGTAAGGTCATCCTCTATAAGCACAATGATAGTATTTGATACAACTCCAGTAGCAGATAGGATTATGGGGATGATATGTCCCCCCACCCCAATCCTTTTCCTGGCTTATTTTGATCTCCTCTCCTAGCTTTCAATTTTGAAAGCTTTTCATTCCAAATTGTTTGGAGTTTATAAGTATTGAAATTGTTGCCAAATTTTTAGCGTATACATTACTATGACTATCTTATATTATTGTCGTTCTTATTATTATGAAGTTATAACTTTGGGAGGCACAGAAACTTATGGACTCATCTCTTAAGGCACAGAGGGTTTTAAGTCTGTATTGGTGAAAGAAGCATCCAGAAGAAATATTTTGAAACATTAAAGAAGAATAATAGATGAATATTCAGGAAAAGGATTACTAAGAATGCCACACGAAGAATTAAAGCAAAATCATCTCCCACATATTTTTTTCTCTTTTCTGGCTATTTTTTTAGAGTGTGAGTAAGCTACCTTACTACCTTCGGTGGAAGAAAGAACCACTTGGAAAAACCAACCTATAAACAACATTTGTTACCACTTGCCTTTTCTTTTTTCAGTCCTTTGCTTTGGTATAATTTGAAAAATAAAAACAGATCAGCTTCAATACACTTCTTGAAGGTTCAAAATTGATCCTTTGCTAAAAGTCATGTTCAAGGCCTTGTTTACTTTGGAACCTTTGTGATTCTAACTCATGTGCCTAGATGGCATAAGGCACATATTTCTGAAGATGTATTCAAATTCTTCCTCTTTTGAAAGACCCTGCAATTGGCCTTCCACACAATGGTCCTCCCCTCCAGATCCAGGTCATTCATTCCTGGATGTACTCACTGACCTCTTTTTCTTTGCATGCCCAGACTTACCTGTCTGCCCACCAATCTTGACACTCAACCTGTGGGGAATTCTTGAGGGGACCTTCAAGGTAACTCGGACTTGGTAATGCCTATGGACAAAGGAAAAAAAGAGTCTGCTGTCATAGGATACTGACTTGTGGTCATCATTATGAAGAGAGAGGAACAAAACCTTGCCTCCCTTATATCTAATTTAGCACTGGCATTCATAATCAAAGGATAGTTAATGATATGTCCTATTAAATATGAGAAACATACTAGTAAAAGATGTCCATTATCATTACCATCCCTTCCTAATCATTCTTTCCCTCTGCTGGCTCCTTCTACCAGCTGGATAAGAGTTTCTTTTGATCCAACCCATCCTCTCCAGCTCTCATTTTCTAATGATCACATTATCACTGATAACATTCTAAAAAAAAATCAACTCAATTGATCCCTCATTCTTCATTCCCAACTCAATCCTCAATGCCCTATTCTCTGGCTTCCTTCTGCCACCTTAATGAAAATATTCTCTTTGAGGTCACCAGTGGTCTCTTAGTTGCAAAATCTATTGGCTTTTTCTCTATCCTTATCCTTGACTCATCCGCAGCCTCGGACTCTATGGATCAGCATCTCCTTTTTGACATATTTTCTCCCTCAGTTTATATGACATTACTTTCTCCTGGCTTTCCTTGTCATAATCTCCTGCGCTAGACTATCTTTATTCCCACGCTAAATTTATATTTAAGTGTTTCTCAAGGCTCATTTTTTTCTACTCTGTTTTCTCTTCTCTCTCTTCCCTGTTGATATCATTCATTCCCACAATGATCTTATCCAGGGGTGTGCTATGGTTGTCTTTTGTAGGCTGAAGACCTCGTGATAGTTTCAATGTGAGCACATATGCCACAGAAATTGGAAAGGGCTGTAAATTATGGCTTGAGTTATTGTTTTGTTGACTATCTAGACATAAGAAAGTGATAGAGAAAATGTTAAAAATGCAGATTAAATTTAAAAGTGTGTCTTGCACACATTTTTTTTCCTATAGACTTGATTGTTAAACATTTTCGAGCATAATCTCTTCTTATCCACTCACATGACTTCAACTATACCTTGCATATGAATAGAATAAATCTATTTATTGAACCATGAGTTAAAGTTACATATTTTCAACTGTCTGCTAGATATGTCTATATTATTGTCCCACTGGCCTTTCAAATTCACTTGAATTCATTCTCTCTTTTACAAACCTTCCCCATTTCTATTTAGCTTAGTCATCCAAGCTCAAGACCATCCACCCACCATATTTATTGAAGATTTACTGCAAAGCCTTTGACCCAGTTCCATACCCATGGTTTATTAATGTGTTAAAAATATGCTGAAAGGGGCAGCTAGGTGGTACAGTGAATAGAGCACTAGCCCTGATGTCAGGATGACCTGAGTTCAAATCTGACCTCAGACACTTGACACACTTACTAGCTGTGTGACTTTTGGCAAGTAACTTAACCCCAACATCCTTGCCTTCCCCCCTCATAGGTATGTGTATGTGTGTACACACACACACACACACACACACACACACACACACACACACACTGAAAATACTATTGTTTAGCTCTAGTCAGTCATTCCAGTCATCTTCCACCTTAGCACTGCTGCTATACACTGGACTTCCAATAACCACTTTGTGGAAGATCTTGGGAATTTCTGTCCAGGTTAGTCTTATTGGTGATACCTTACTATATCCAGTTTCCCTCAGATTCATTGATGTTTTTCTCATTCTAGCTTCCTTCTGATCTAACAATGCTGCTGCTGCTGTACTTCCCAAGTGGAACTCAAAGAAGCTATGACAAGGTCAAAATTTAGAACTAGAAACAGGTCGTCCTAATTGGCGAAATATCATTATACCTATCTGACTACAAACTTCACCATGCTCTTTTGCCGAATCCATTTTCTGACCTGCTACTACCATAGAGATCTTTCCAACATACCTCCAAACACTAATCAAGAGATTTAGAACTCCATACTTGTAGCAAGAATGTCCTACCTGGTGACACTTCGCTTTATCTAGCCAGCCCCAGGTTCTTTTATGTTCTTCCTCCTTTTGCCTTCTGCTATATATATATTCCACTTCCTTCCCAACCTTCCCTAGGAACCACAATCATATTAATAATTAACATTTTAAGTACTGCTTCCAGAAAGGTCACATAAATTGGCTGCCCTCTTTTGCCACTCATGACCCCTTTGACTTCCCAAATTAACACATCATTTTCTAAACAGTACTCTTTTCTATATGTTGTCTCTTTCTAATACAGTGGTTCTCATCCTAATGCCATGACCCTTTGATACTCGTATGTGGGTGTATCTGCATGTGGGCGGACCCACATGGAAATGGATAGAGGAGCTGTGTCTCGGTTCCTAAGACCATCGGAAATATGTCTTTTCCAATGGTCTTAGGTAACCCCTGTGTCCCCTGTGAAAGGGTCGTTTTACCCCAAAAGGGGTCGCAACCCACAGGTCGAGAACTGCTGCTCTAATAGACTACAAGCTCCTTAAGGGAAAGAATTATTCAACTTGTTTACTGTTGTTGTAGACTTTGCAAAGTGCACAGAGCAAACAATTAATAAATCCTTTTTAATTGCCTTATTTTGTTTAGGAGAGATTATAGATTTAAAGCTAGGAAGAATCAAAATGGGTATCCATAACAAAATGTTATTAAAAATCAATTATCTTTGATATTATTGTGCTGATGGCCTGTTATAGAGAATATTTTTTCCCATATGGACATCACATACTCAATTCTTCTCACTATACTTCAATATGTTTAAATGTTTGCATTAATGGAACAAGATGAGTGTGGAACTGTGTCAAACACTTTGGAATCATTAATAAAGGCAGTGAAAATGCCATGGCATTTTCAAGCAGCTTTATAAATCCCTTTCAGATCAATAATAAGTGGATCTTTACAATGTTGATATTATTTATCACTTTCATTTTGCTCCTCAGCAATAAGTATTATGTGTTCTCATAATTATTTATAGATTCTTTCAGTGACAGAATCTGTGAATATTCTGTATAAATTACAGAAACATGAAACTGGAGAATACATTAAGTTATTCTTACAATTCTCACCTTTTGATGGTGTAGTAGTATGCAAATGAACTTGAACAAATATAGTAAAAATATATTGATTTATGCAATACACTGTTTTCAAGTTTAACATATTTATCTTTTTTTGGCTGAATCTACTTATTTTATCTAATTTGTCAGTGAGTACACAAGATTTTGATAACTATACCCAACATCTTCATTAAGAAACTACATCTTTATAACTGGATATTAAGCATACTTTTGAAAAATAGCCTATTTTTTCAAGGGTTAAAATCAGATGAGTTCCCAGGTCACTAGAGCCTGTTGATCTCCATCTCTTGGTCAAAAAATACGGGACAAATAACATGAAATAATGTGTGTGAAAGACTGTATTGCACTGTTCCATCTCCATTTCTCTAGTTCTATAATTCTGGAGCAAGAAGTCCCCTAATACAGTTTTTCAAAGTTCAGCATTTCCTCAATGGATATGTCTATCATTTCCAGTTGGAATTAAAACTAAAACACTTTTTAGGAGTGAAAAATTTACTGTCTGTTGAAGATGTTCAGATCTTAAAGGATGACACATTTTTCACAATGGTTTTGGTATAGAATTGATAGAAAAATGGAGTTTTTTGTCGTAAAAAGTTATCCTGTGTCCAATCTTCAGGATACTGGTCTTTCTATTGTCTTGTCCATGAGAAGCTATTTTTTTCTTTATAATCAGAGTTAGCAGTTAGGTTTTGTTTTGTTTTGTTTTTTTGCTTATTTGTCTAATTGCTTCAAATTGATCTTCTTGATGTTCTTCCAACTTTACACCACACTGTTAAAGAATCACTATAAATCCCTCCAACTCTTAGGTCTTTCTTGAGGCCTTTAACTGATTTTATGAAGATTCAGTGGTTTTTACAGCAATAATTTGTCACTTCTTAATTAAAAAGAAATACCATGATTTTGTTTACATTTTAGTAACAGTGATCCTTGTTTCATTGTGGGCTTAAATATTATTGAAACACTTGACTTTCCCATTGAAGCAGCTGCCACAATATCTCCAACAGTTATTGAAGAGTACTCACTACAGACTATAACCTTTGCACATTTTGGGGGAGTTACAGCCATACCTAAAAATCACAGAATTCAAAATCTAACAATCCTCCTCCATTTATCCCTAATTTTAGTAATTTTCTACTCCTCAAACTTATTTCTGACCTACTTCATTAATTCAAACCCCTGTTCTTTATTCTTCTAATTGCCTTCTCTTTTCTTCTGCTTCTTTCCCCATGATATTCTTCTATGGAAACTAAAAATAGGATGTCTATCTATCTATCTATCTATCTATCTACCTAACTACCTACAAAGGAAACAAATAAGAAACATGCAGAATATATATATGTATATGAATACATATATGTATGCGAATATGTATACATATGTGTGTATGTATGCATACATGGATAGGTATAGAACATGTGTATAAATACATATGTATGTAGTTTTGTATATATGTATATATATGCATGTTTATATATGTATACAAATTACGGGTACATGGATATATAGTAATATGTGCATATATACATGATTTATATGTGTGAATAAATTTTATATACATTTTCTGCATATTTTATATGTCTATAGATCCTTTCTGCATATTTCCTACACATTTCTTTCATAGGGGAATATGATTTTCAAGTTTTTTTTACTTCAAGTTCCTGAGAGCAAGGATTGTGTTTTTGCTTTTATTTATATTCCCAGGATATAGCACAGTACCTGACACAGAGTAGATACTGAATAAGACACTGATTGACCAGTGTATGAGCAAGACACTGGTATAATCTTCCTATCTTTTTTCACGGGTCTTCAGTAGTTTTCTCAAGCCTCACCTGTCTTAAGGATCTTATGTTCAAATACCAAAATAGATGTGTGTCTGTTTATAGATTCAAGAGTTTGATATCTCTACCCTAGACAACTCTCTAAGCCTACAAGTTACATAGAAAATGCTGACCTGAATTAGTGGAGGACAATTGCTCACCCAAGAGTTCCCTATAGCAATGACTTCACAAGCCCAGTCTCTATCTCTCTTTCACTTTTGGTAGTAGTTCTGATGTCCATGTTAAGTACAGGTAACTATTTCTTTCAAATTCTTTAGCTTTCTGCTCTCAGATATAAGTAATTATTCATTTTCTACTCTCAGTTCTTCTTATTTTGATATAGAAATAAATATATTTCTGATTGTCCTAAAATGATCTGCAGAATTATTGTGTAACTTGGCACTGAGGATATAATTGACAAAAAAGTAGTGCAGTGTCCTTGCCTATAACTACTAAAATCTATTTCCATTGTAATTATGATATGAGGCTGGTGCATAATAAAATCATGTATATTTTCAGTTGATTTCATGGATATTTATGCTCTGTCTGCTTCAGTAGTTAGCATCAAAGCATTGCCAGTGTGTACTAGTAATTCAGATTTGTACCCACCCAAAAAAAAAGCTACAAAACTGTGTATACCTTCAATCCACATTGCCACTACTAGGTTTGTATCCTGAAAAGATCAAAGACAAGGAAAAAAAGGACCTAAATGTATGAAAATATAATATAGTGGCTCTTTTTGTGGTGGCAATGAATTGGAAATCAAAAGGATGCCAATCAGTTGGAGAATGGCTGAACAAGTTGTGGTGTATGATTGTGATGGAATACTATTGTGCTATAAAATGTGATAAACAGGGTAGTTTCAGAAAAACCTGGGGAGACTGGGAAATATGCTTGGCATGACTTCACATATATAATTGAAATAAATGCCCTTGACTTCTATTAGAAGGCAGGAGGAAAGGAAGAGTTTTTAACTGAAAAATTTTTTAAAAGATTGTTAAAATTATTTTATACGTAATTGGGAAATATTTAGTGAAATAAAAATAATTTTGAAATAGAAATATGTAAACAGACTATGTTGCATCAAGAAGAGGAAAAACAAGACACCAAGGTCAGAGAAAGGAGAATTCCCTACTGTGTGGATATCAATAAATCAACAAGGTTTTATTTATGTACATTCTATAATCTAGAAATAGTGTGGATGCCCTATGAATACAAAAACAAAAACATAAAATAAAAAGCACCACCAAGTCCTCCAAGAGGTATACACTCTATCACATGTGCCTATCCATCACAAGGGACAAAGTGTACACATATAAACATATAAGATTAGGATAAGGCATACCTTCTGCCTTAAAGAACTTATTAAAAGAAGCATACCTATGGCAGAGAATTATCCTATATTATCCTAATTCAATTCAAGTCAGTTCAAGAACATTTATTAAGAGAATATCTAACCAATGGGGGAGATACAAAGTTTAGCTAATGCATCTCCTTGCCCTCCTTTATCTTGAGTCTGATGTTAAAGAAGGGCAGGTAAAACACACATTTTTTTCCCAGAATTCATGATTTTATCAGTGTAGGTACCTATTCTCTGGAGAAAACCCAGACCCCCTTCATAATGCTGGATCAAACTTAATTCATGCTGTCTTAGAAGCTGAAATGTCTTCTGTTGATGACCAAGCTTTGCATGGTGAGACACTCTATATGTCAGCTACCCAGAAAAGACATGACTCCATCCCTAGCATGAACTTGAATACTCTTCCAGCTTTGGAAAAGAACTTCCCAGAGCTGTACACATCAAGCAAAGCTTTTGAGAAAGACCAGGCACAACCACACCATAATAATGCATTGAAGGAAGACTTTATTATGGCATATGTGGAAAGATAACTATAATTTGTAAATCAACTATGATCATGAGCACTAATCTTTCAGAGTCAAATCACAGGACCATGGTATATTAGACCTAGAAGACATCTTGTGGATGATACTTTTCCTATTTCCATTCTAATTTGACTATGTTCATTATGTTTCTGCAAAACTTTGTAATTTCATGTAATTAAAATTATCTGTTGTACTTGCCATATTCTTCTCTATCTCTTGTTTGGTCATAAACTCTTCCCTTATCCATAGATGTGAGAAGTACATTTTCCATGCTCCCCTAAGTTATTCATACCATCACCCTCTATGTTGAAATCATTTACTTATTTTTACCTAATCTTGGTATACTGTGTAAGATGTTGGTCTCTACCTAGTTTCTGCCATATTGCTTTCCAGTTTTCAAGCAATTTTTGTGAAATGGTGTGTTCTTATCCCAAAGTTTGGCTCTTTGGGTTGATCAAACACTAGATTGCTATAGTCATTTACTTCTCTATATTGTTTACCTAATGTCTCTTTTTCACAATAAGAAAACTAAGGCCTACAGAGTGTTAGCAATTTGTTCAAGGTCATGTAATTAGTTCATATGATGATAGTTAATACAGGATGTCCCTAAAGTCTGGACACATAGGAAATCTCATTAACTATGCATATTTTCAAGAAATGAAATGAATGAAATATTCAACAATCTTTTATTTAATTAGCATAAATTTTAGCCATGACAATTTCATATTGAGTAAAAGCTTTCATTCGCTATTGGGGACTATTTTCCATATTAATGAGATTAATTTAATTAATGAGATTTCCTATGTACCTCCTATGTCTTTCTATGAAATTTCATTAATCCATATCAAATAAAATGTTGTTGACAATTTCATTCTTTTCATATCTTGAAAATACGCATAGTTAATGAGGTTTCCTACGTGTACAGAATTTAGCAACATCCCGATAGTTAGCTAGGTGGTCCAGTGGATAGAACACTTGATCTGGAATCAAGAAGACATGAACAAATCTGGCCTCTAACCTCTGATGCTCACTATTTCTGGGACCTGGACCAAATCACTTAATGCCTCCCAAGCTCAGTTTCATCATCTGTAAAATGGGGGTGATAATAGCACCTCTCTCCTGGAGTTGTGAGAATAAAATGAGATAATATTTTTAAAGTGCTTTACAAACCTTAAGGCACTACTTAAGTGATGATGATTATTAATGATTCTAGAATAATGAAGTAAAAAAATAGAAAACAATGGATTTAATGACCATGAAATTATGTCATAAAAATTATGTTTTAACAGACAGGAAATGATTTTATTAGTGGTGGCTGTCATCTTCAATCAGCTGTCTGCAGACATACTACCAATTTGTTAGAGCAAAGTTTAAAAAAATACAAATATTAGGAATATCATAAATGAGAAAATAAATGGCATTCAATTAAAACACCACCAAGATATGTGGACAAATAATTTTTACCCCAAACTGGGAAAATTATGGAGAAAAGAACATTGACATTGATTTTTAGCAATTACACACAGTGAACAAGAATTTATTAAGTGCTTGTTTGTGCCAAAGGCACTCTTCTGGTAACAGATACCTAAGTTTATTCAATGCTTCTTCCTTAAACAAAGTCCCTTTTAACACCAATAATCTTTTAGAGATGTTGTATGGGTCTGATTCATGGAACACTAGAGACTGAAGATATGAAGCTGAGAATTATTCAGATGTCATTGGAGAAGACTGTTGGGCATGAGGCTACAACATATTTAAGAAACTATATAAAGTGATAAGAAGGATAACATTACAGAAATAATAATTCAAAAGAAGATGGTTCAGTCACATAGCAAGAGCTTCTGAATTTAAAGAAAGATCTCTAACATGTTGAGTGAACTCCAAAGTGGAAACTATGAGAGACTATAGATGACAGTCACATGATATGGGCGGGCATAGATGGGAAAGGCAGCAGACAAGTAGGATTTAGTTCACACCCAGGTTGGGAAAGCCAATTATTAAATTTTAAGTATGAGCATTTGCACCTGAAAATCAGAAAACAATACAAATCAGGTCCTGAATTATTATTTTGTTTATTGTCTAAACTTGACGATGCCTTTCAGGTGGTGGGCTGGAATGAACTACAAAGATGGTGGTGCTTTATGGGGAAAAACAATAATGAAGTTATAAAAAGGTATGAGTTTGTAAGAAAAAAAGATGAAGAGTTATGGTTTGGACATAATAATGCAGTTTAAATTTAAACTTAAAAGTTTAAATTTAAAAAGTCATGAATATGCTATTAAACCTCCATGAGTATACTTTGGTTGTGATAGTCATCACAGAAAAAAATATTCACACCAGTGAGGACAGTAATCCATTAATGTATTAGGATGTCAGAGTATGTCACTATTGCTACTTATGGGAAGGCTACATTTCTAGGCATTATATACTTCTTCTGCTGTTGCTCCTTTGATACTTCCTATTATGTCCTCCCATACAATGAGTTTTCAAACTGAGTACCAGGCTTTGTTTCCTTTATTTCTTTAGCCTTCTGAACAGGTAAATGGCCTTAAATCTCCAGGTTTGCATGCTGGTGGTGCTTTTTGATGCAACCTGCCTTATCAACAGTATTTATCCATTTCACAGAACTACATTTGGGGCCTTGGTTTCAAGTCAGTTATCTGCTGAGATATTCCTAGTATTATAATTATTTATTCACTTTTTAATTCTCTAGCTATTTAGAGTTTGGGCAGAGTAATGAACCTTTGCCTTCAGTCACAAACAATAAATCTCAGAGAAGAGATCAATGCCAGACCAAGCTACTAGACTAAGTCATAACAATTGCTGACATCTCTACAATGTTTTAGCACATACAAAATATTTTATATACATTATGTCATTATATCTTCATAACAACCCAGGGAGGTAAGAAATGAGAACTCATCCTGTGGCCATCAAAACTTATAAAACACTTTCCTCACATCAACTCTATGACAGTGGTAATACAATTGAGTAAGTATTCTGATCTCCCTTTTACAAATGAGGAAACCAAGGCTCCAAAAAGCCAAGTGACTCCTTCATAGGTCACTTGTTTGATAAGTGATGGTGCCAAGGATGGGGTTGAATAGATTTCAGTTCTGATTATATCCAAACCAACACAACCACAATTAGGGGTTGGTCTCCCCTTTCAGATTTCTTTTCACTGATCTGAAGCCTTGAGATTAGTGTAAGAGAAGGACTAGGAGCTGAGTGGGGAAGGGATACTTGTAGACACGCCCTGTGTAGGAGTGAAGGGACATGATTGAAAAGGTTCTGCTACTGCTCCTCCAGTCACCTCTCTCCTTGGATTGCTGGGAAAAAAAATAGGAGGCAGAACTAAGGAGAAGAATTTAGTACTAGCTTGGAAATGGGCCAGGTCTGTTCACTGCATTCACTCATTAGCATTCATTTATCTTCATTTAATGCAAAATCTCACTCTTCTCATTCAATCCATACACATTTATTAATCAACAAGCATTTATTAGGGGAATACAATATGCAAGGCGTTGTGCTAGGAGGTTGGAATACAAAGGATTATTCAAAGATAATAATGAAACAGACTCTTCCCTCAAGACACTTATATTCTATCAAGGAGGAACAAGACACATAGATATAAGTGTATGTAAAAATATGCATAAAATAAATATAATTTGAGGAAAGAAGCACCAATATATGGGAGCAGGATGAACAGAAAAGGTCTCGTGTCGGTGATGGAAATTAAATGAACTTTAAAGGGGACTAAGGATCCTAAGAGACAATAATGAGGGATGAGTCTATTCCAGGCTTTGGGAAGGGGCAGGGGAGGGGTGTGTGTGTGTGTGTGTGTGTGTGTGTGTGTGTGTGTGTGTGATTTGGTTGATCCCTGGAATGTTTAAAAGGGATAAATATGTTATAAATCAAGAAAAATAAGTTCAAGTCAGATTGTGAAGAGATATAAATGATAAATTAAGGAATTTTTATGTATATATATAGATATTTATATCATATTTAAATATATTTTATATATTTAATATATTTTAATATATAAATTAATTTAATAATAGATATTTAATTAAGATTAATAATTAATATTTTAAATATATTTATATAATATATCATTTATATAAAAGTGATAAATTAAGTAATAGGAAGACATAGACATATACTGGGGCGGGCAGAAGGTGGCAAATTTGTCAAGTTGGGCCTGTTTAGGGATATACAATTTTGGCAGCTGTGTGTTGAATAAATTGGAAAGGAGAAAAATGGGAGACAAAAAGAGCTTATTGCAAGACTACAGGGAAAGAGATGATCAGAGCTTGAATTAGTATGGGGACTATGAGAGTAGAGAGGAGAGAATGAATGTAGAGAAAATAGAGAGAGAGAGAGAGAGAAAGATTTGACGATTGATTGGATATATGGAGTGAGAAAGAGTGAGGCCTTGAGGATGACTTTCAGGTTGTGGGCTTAAATGACTAGAAAGATGGTGGTGCTTTATGGCAAAAAAACAATAAAGAAGTTATGAAAGAAGCAGAAGCAGAAGATCACATCAGACCAAATAATGATCAAGAAATTCACTGACAAACTATAGTGACTTCTTCCACCTTAGTGCTACACAAGAGGTGTTCACCTCCCAGTGACACCAGATGATACAAATAACATATGAATAACTCTATGTCCATAGATGAAGAATGGGGAAGGAAGGAAGGAAGGAAGGAAAGAAGGAAGGAAGGAAGGAAGGAAGGAAGGAAGGAAGGAAGGAAGGAGGGAAGGAAGGAAGAAAGGAAGGAAGGAAGGGATGGAGGGAGGAAGGGAGTGAGGGAGGGAGGCTGAGGAAAGAACTAGAAGGAAAATAAATAACTTAGAAGAGAATATGATCTTATCCAAGTAATGGACTCCCTGAAAACTGGAAATGGCAAAATAAAAATCAATGACTCCATGAGACAGCTAGAAATATTAGAAAGCAATCAAACCACTGGAAAAAAAATAGAAAAAAAAAGTTAAGATTCCTAACCAAAAGGAAAAAAAAAAGCTGACCCAGAAAAAAGATCAAAAGAGATAATGTAAAAATCATTGGAGTGCCTGAACCATAAATGTTATATTTCAGCCAAGCATAAATTAAAACTCCTGACATGTAAGAACCAGAAGGCAAAATAAAGAAAAATTACATTGGTCACTACCTAAATGGAATTCCAAAAAGAAAAGTCCCAGGAATGGCATAGTCTAAATCCAGAGCTCCCATGTCAAAGAAGAAATAACTGTGTGTGTGTGTCTGTGTGTCTATGTGTGTGTGAAAGAGAGAGAGAGAGAGAAAGAGAAAGAGAGAGAGAGAGAGAGAGAGAGAGAGAGAGAGAGAGAGAGAGAGAGGGAGAAGTATTTACTATGTGCCAAGTACTATGCTAAACCCTAGGGATATAAGTACAAGCAAGTGAAAGAGTCTCTCCTCTTTGAAGTTTATATTCTATTAAGAAAAGACATCATACAAAAGGGTTCTGAAAACAGACCGGTGGTATCCTGCTTGGAGGGATGGTGAAGAGACAACAGAAAGCAACATGGAAGCCTGGACATTGGCAAGGTGGGACAAAAGTTCGCCTCTCAGAGCCAGGAAAGTCAGGGTCAGGATCGAAGGCTTCAGTGGGAAAGAGATAAAGATAATGGCAACATTTATACAAATATCTGTAATGCAAGACAGCATATGATACGTATCGTATGACAATACAAACTGGGAACTAGGTTAATTCTTCCAACACAGAGTGTTGGAAAAGTACGAAGTGCTTCAGGAGTATAAAATATGAGTAAGCTAAATTACCTGCCAACTCTAGACTCTTTTCTGAGATTTTAGAATCCATCCTTTTCTCTTAAGTCCTAGAGTCACCATGTTGGTTTAGAATCCAATACCTCTCTTATCTGGACTATTTCGATAGCCCCCTAATTAGTCTCTCTGATTCCAGTCTCTACTTTCTTTAATGTATCATCATTACATTTGCCAGATTCATATTCCTAAAATACAAGTCTCACCATGTCATTTCACTGATTAAAAATCAACTAATTGCTTCAATTTCTTATTTCCTCAAGTAGAAAGTATATAAATTCCTCAGACTGGCATCAAACGCCTTCTGCAATAAGCCTTCAGCCTAGCTCTGCCTCTGACAAACGACCTGTTGGAATTTTTTTTCTTCATGTTCTCTACATTCCAGACAAATTGGCCCCAAAGCCCTAAACATTCCTTTTCTTATTTCCATTTTTTAGCACAAACTCTCACCTCCTCTAAGAATCTTTAGTGTTCATCAAGATTTAGCTGAGATCTCACCTCCCCTACAAAAGCCTTTCCTGACATCTCCCTACCATATTTCTAGCTCCATCTCCTTCCTTATTTGAGTTCACACTGTGTCCCTTTAGAAAAATATGGGCTTCCTAGTGACAGGATTGTTTCCTTTTTTTTCCCTTTGAATCCATAAGACTTAATTTATAGATTCACACATATAAGAGCTTAACAAGTATTTGTTGGCTTGACTTGAATCCTTTCTTTCTGGAGTGCTAATAAGGTCAAGAACAGAACACTCCTTAAACAGAGTCTTATCAGAGTGAATCAACCAATAAACACTTATTAAGGGCCTACTATGCAACAGGCACTGTAGAACAGAGGGACTAGGGAAACAAAGGGCCAGAAGCAGGATTGCACGTGTTGGCTAAAGTGCAGTGGCCCGTGACCAAAGGCTAGAATGGTAATATTTTCCTCTTTGTCCTCATGATGCCTTGACAGAAAGGTAGTCAAAGTTGTCATTAAAATACTTTATTGTGACTAACAGTTTCTATTGGACTGGCATCTTTCCATAAAAGGATGGTGCCACATAATGGAAACCACAGAAAGCCAAGCTCCCTTGGAAGACCAGAAAGACACAATCAAGAATGGCTACTTGCCACTCCAGAAGGTATGTGCTCTGCCTGACTTTGGAAGTCTCCTCACCCAGGACCTTTAGAAAGCCAGAACTTCTTCACTTTCATCTATGCAACCTTAGCACTTAGTACAGTTACTTACACATAAGAGGTATATGATAAATACATGTTGGATGGGACTGGATGCAAATATATTCAAATGTCACCTATATTCCCAACAAGAAGTAAGAGTATATGTTGTCTAGCAATGGAATGTCATATGAAAGAGAAAGGAGATCAATGTTACTACATCACAAAGTTCACGGAGTGGAGTAAGATTCCAAGAAGATTGAAAATGTAGAAAGAGTTCAGATTATGAAGCGTCAAACAGGATTTTGTATTTGACCTTAGAGGACATATACATACATATTTACAAATATGTATGTATGTATGTGTTATGTTTGTATATATGTATGTATAATGTAGATATATATAAAAATATATATGTATATATAGATAAAATATGTGTGTATACATATGTGTATGTATGTATACATATATACACGTGTGTGTGTATATAGTTTTACCTAGAAGTGAAAGGGAGCCACTGGAATTATTAAATAGGAGAGTAACATGGACCTGTGATTTAGGAAAACCAATGTGACAGCGAAGCAGAAGATGAGCTGTAGCAGGGAGAAGCTGGAGGCAGGGAGACAAATCAGCATGTATTTCCATCATTCAGGTGTCAGGTGATAAGGACCTGTGCCAGGGTGATAGCAATGTCTGATAAGGGCAAGGAGATATTACAAAGGTAGAATCAACATGATGTGGCACCTGTAATGGAAATGGGAATTTGAAGATCTTCCCTGCTCCTTAATAGGCCTAAAGGAATTTGAAGATCTTCCTGCTTTGAAGATCTTCCCTGCCTCCTATTAGGCTGAATGTAATCACATGGAACATGTAGTAGGAGGAGTTTGCTGAAGGGTGGAACTGAAGCCACAGGAAGCTCGGAGTCAGAGCAGTTAGAGACAGAGGGAGGAGAGGTTATACCCAAGAAGATAGCTAGGCTTGTGACTGTCTGCACCCTGCTATGGCAGGTAGTCTTGTGAGTGTTTGTGGGAAGACTAAAGGATGCTGTGTTATGATGTATTAACGTCTTTGTTACTATGATGGATTTGACCTTCTGGTTTAGAGATTTGTTTTTATGGTGTCTGGATAAATGTTTTGCTTCTATATGGAGAGTCTGTTATATTTTGTAATTGAGAACTATGGTGGCATATTCATAGTCACCACTGGTACTGTGAATATTGTGTCGGTGCTACAGCACCTGATTGGATAGTGAAAGAAGCTGGGGAGCAGAGGATGATATCTGAGTTTTCAGCCTTGGTAACTGACTGTGGGGATGGTGATAGCCTCAACAGTAATAGGGAAGTTTGGAAAGAGGAGAGGATTTGGAAGGAAAGATAATGATCTCATTTTGGGACATATTAAATTTAAGAGGTCTAGTATCTTAAGATAGCAAGACCTAATGGACCTTAGGAATTGGTAGCAAAGCAGATGGTAAAGCCGGTAGCCTATTATCTTCTTATAAGGATTATAATTGGTGATTCTCTGCTCATATAATTGTGAGAAGCTATATCCTTGGCTCATGGCTGTTGGGAACAGGATAGTGCACTTGAGAGAAAAATGGGAAGAAGGGCTCTATGTAACTTACTTATAGGGTGAAGATGGTTGTTTGTGTCTTATCAGGACAGAAAGGCTAGGGCTTTCTGGAACTAAGCAGTAGGAACATGATAGGAGACGGTCTTGGCAGATGAGGAGATGGTCAGAGGCAGCAAGGTGAGATACTGGATAAAACACTAGGCCTAAAATTAGGAAACCTTGAGTTCAAATCTGCCCTCTGGGAATTACTTCTTCTGTAACCCTGGGCAAGACACAATCACTGTCTGCCTCAGTTTCCACAACTGTAAAAAATAGGAATAATTATAATATCTCCCTTCCACAGATGTTGTAAGGTTCAAATGAGATAATATTTACAAAATCGAGTGTAGCACCAGGTCTGGCACATAATAAGTACTTAATAAATATATGTTCCCTTCTCCTTTCTGACTCATGGAGTTATTTAATACTATTGAACCCTTGGCTCCAATCTGGAATCTGGAAAAGAGAGAGAAAAAGAGTTTAAGAGGAAAGAGAGAAAGAAATATGAGGAGGAGGAAGGAGAGATGAAAAGAAGGAGAAAGAAGGAAGGGGAAAAGCTAGCAGAGATGCATAGAGAGGAGGAAGAAGAGAGGACAAAAGGGATAAGAGTGAAAAGAGGAAAGGAGAAGGAAATAGAAGATTAAACTAAGAAATAGAAGCATAAGGAAACACAAGGGAGAAGAAAAGACAGAATCTAGAATTTAAAGTTCTATAATCAAATGTTTAAAAATATATATGTATATTATTATTTTTTTTTTATTAATTATGTGCAACTGGGAATTAAGATATACAGGCGCTGTGGTAGGGAGATCCATCTTGCCCTACCAGAAATTCAGAGGGGCAACGGGAGAGGACATAGGAGAGAGCAGATGGGGGGGGTATACAGTGGGATCGCTGTTTTTGGGGTGGTGGGCAGGGGAAAGACAGCGAGAAAATTTGTAACTCAAAATCTAAAGGATATGAATGATGTAAACTAAAAATAAACAAAAGTTTTTTAAAAAGAAAAGAATGTAAAATTTGAAAAGAAGAAAGGAAGTAGGGGAGGGGAGAAAGGAGATGGGATGGAGAAGGAAGAGAAATTGAAAAACAGCTGAAGAGAGGAGAAATATGGAGAGAAAGAAACAGAAGAGGAGGGAGGGATGTGGGTAGAGATAACCTAGGTAGGTATATTTACAATTTAATATATATGGTGAAATTCTAACATAAAAACTCAATCCACTATTACAATACACAGATATAAACACTACAACCATTTTAGTTAGTTACATATTCTCAATGAAATCATATGCATTTTCTGCAGTGAATTGCTTTACCCTTAGTTCTACTATATGTCTCAATTGGATTGCATGATCTCAATTAAAATACTTTCTATTCAGCCTCCTTTCCCCTCACCTCTGCCTATATATCTGTTTTCTGTGCATCAAGCTAGTCTCATTTTAAAGTTCAGTTACATTCCCACTAATCACATATTTGCATAGATTCTTCAGGGAATTTTCAGCTCACTGTAATTGTTCTCTAATTCCACTGACTCCAAAGTCATTCTGAGAATTAATGTTTGTGAAACTCACCATAAACACGCTGGACTTGACTAGTCCATTGAATTTACAATTTATTGCATTCTAAGTATTTACAAACTGTAAGTGGAAAATGTCCAAGACAGAGAGTTGGGTGACTTGCACTGGGTCTGTGAACTCAGATCTTCTATCAAAGCATTGTATCTGTGGAAACAGTAGTTGTAGTTCCTCCAGACTTTCAAATCACAATCAAAATGCTGTTACTACAGCTGTTATCATCATCACTTCTCCAGCCATGCCCTACCCACCTGAAAGTTCCACCTATTATCTGCATATGTTGGAATTATGTGGGGAGACACCATGTTATCTTTTACCTTCACCAAAACCTTGATCATGTAATAGAAAAGTTCTAAGCCTCTTTCCTCCTATCCAACCTGTTCTAATATTTCATTTAACATTTAGGAATTTCTCTGAACCAGAAATAGAGAGCAGCCTAAAAACCTATTACTAAGACTACCCATGGCTATGCTCTCAAGGCACATCAGGCCAAACAGGTTAATCCCACTGGTTACCATATTTTCCAGAGATCAGTTGGTGAAATAGAATTTTCTTCATAGTAGGGATATTGATCACAGGTATGGAATATGAAATAAATTAAATGCTTTGTCAGTCAATTTTGTATAACTCGTTATTAAATGAAAAGTTGAATAGAGTGAGGGTGTATCAAGAATTCACCGTTATGTAAAAAGCAAAGTTCAGTTGTTTTTCAGTCGTCTCCAGTTCTTTATGATTCCATTTGGGGTTTTCTTGACAAAGATCCTGGAATGCCTTGCCATTTCCTTCTCCAGCTCATTTTATAGATAAGAAAACTGAGATAAACAAGATTAAGTGACTTGCCTAACAACCTATACCTAGTAAACGTCTGTGGCCAGATTTGAATTCAGGAAGATGAGTCTTCCTGACTCCAGGTATGGCACTCTATCCACCTAGATTCCAATCAAAATAAAGCATCAATAATTTTAATGAATCAGGTCTATCATACAGTCAGACTTAAAAGTCAGGCTTAGTAGACAGAGTCTTGAACCTAGAGTGAGGAAGACTTGAGTTCTAATCTTGCTTCAGATACTTGCTAGCTGTGTGACCTTAGGCAAGTCATTTAACACGTCTGCCTCAGATTTCTCAGCAATAAAATTGAGGATAATAATAACACCTTCTTCATAAGACTGTTAGGAGAATTAAATGAGGTAATATATGCCAAGCGCTTCACAAACCTTAAAACGTTATGTAAACATTAGCTATATTATTATTTCAGTGAGTCCAATTTCAACATCCATTACCAAGCCCAGACCTTCTGTATAAAAATGATTCTCTTTCTGCACAATGATTCAAGTCATACTCATCCTTCAAGGCTCACCCCCTACAAGAAGTATGTTCTGAACGGCCTTTCCTCTGTTTACCATCATTTCTATTCTACACATAATCTAGTACAAGATTATACTGACTCATGTAAAAAACTTGTTCTCTTAAATATCCTACAGCAGTTCTGTTGTATCACCTTAACAAGACTAAAAACTTCTTTGGGACTAGGACTATACCATCTCATTCTTATGCCTTTCTCAGGTGGTGAAATGATCATAGCATTGCTGAATCTTCCAGCTGGAGAAGCTTAACTAGAAGATCATCTAGTCCCATCCATACCTAACCCTGACTTTCTCTAGAAAAAAATCAAATAACACGTCAACCATCTCCAGACTGTAAGTCTCAATTGACAACACGTAATATTTTCTAAAAGATCTGACTCATTAGAAAGTTGTTTTCTTCATTAAGATAAATGTTCTCTTAAGCAACTTCAAAGAGTCACAGATGCCAGGTCTGAAAGAGACCACGGGGAGAATATAGTTCAAAATCCTCCTTGAGGCAACAATCAGCTTTATAGTATCCATGACATAGATACTAACTTTTTGCTCAAAGATGTCTAATGATGAGGAATCCACTGCCTCCCAAGACAGCCCATTTTATTTGGCATAGCTCTATGTCAGGATGCTTTCACTTACGTGAAGTCTATATCTTTCTCTCTGCAATTTCTATCCATTGTTCTTGTTTGGTCCTCTAGGGCCAAGCAGAACAAATCTAATTCATTTTCCACATGGCTGCCCTTTAAAGACTTGAAGACAGCTCTCCTGTCTGCCTGGCACTTTACAATGAAGCATGCACACAAACAACCAAAGTGTTTAAGAAAGGAAAAATATAAAAAACGATTGAATGAGAAACTCTAGCAGGAAAGGAATCACTTCTAGCTTGATCAAGGAAAGTTGAATGGCAAAAATGTCAGAACAAGGCCTTGAAGGAATAGAAAGAGATGTGTGGGGGGTGGGAGGGGGTAGGGATCCATTCTAGCTACGTGTTCATTCCTGGCAGCAGGTGTAGCAGGGCATAAGTAGATGAATGCAACTGAAAAATAGAATGTGTGATGTGGAAAATTATAAAATAACTTTTTCAATACCAGATTAAAGAATTTATTTATATCTTTACCTTATAGGCAATGAGAAAACATTGAAGGTTTGAAAGAAAGGAAGTAACATGGCCAGGTCGGTTCATTTGAAAGGGTACCTTGGCAAGAGATACATAAGGAATTGTAGAAAGGAGAAAAAAAAAGGTAGAGTGACCAACTGGGCCAAAAGGATATGGTGTGGCTTCTAGAATCTTGGTCTTAGACTTTGCTTCCTGTCTCTCTCCTGCTTGTTATCTTACAAGAACAAATATGTCCAGAAAATCCATGCATACAGAAAGCCAACTGAGTCTTGGAGGGATAGTCCAATATAATCTATATATCAGGAGGAATAGTGAGCCTCATAGCTTGACGATTCTAGCTTTTTGTTTCATTTTGTTTTGTTTTAAATAACAGTCTTTATTGATGGATATGCATGTTGCCGAGCTAATGATTCCTCTGATAGTTCATATTCTTGCTAGTTCAACTTATGCTATACTGGTTCGATTTATACTATATGATATGGCTCATTAATCATAAATTTCATATAGCCCATACTGTAATGACTCCCTTTAGATCATCAAAGGTAGCGGGGTGGTGTATCATAGGCAGGGAAACACCTGAGCTCAAATCCTGCGTCATTCAATACCTGTGTGACTTTGGGGACATCATTTAACCTCTCATAGCTTCAGTTTCCCAGCAATAAAATTTGGATAGTAAGAGCTCCTACCTTATAGGGCGATTGTGAGGATCAAATGAGGTAATATTTGTAAAGGTAGGAAATAACACTTATTCAGTACTTACTACGTGCCAGGCAGGATGCTAAGTGCTTTGCAAATAGTATCATGTTTGATCCTCACAATAACCCTATAAGATTATTATCAATTTACATTGAAGAAATCAAGTCATACAGGGACTGGTCCAATGTCATGAAACTAAATGTCTGAGGGCAGATTTGAACTCAAGTCTTCCTGATTCTAGATCAAAAACTCTTTCCACTGCATTTTTATAAAAACACTTCACAACTTATAGATATAAATGCTTGCCATTATTAGCTTTTAAATACCTCCTTCTCCACCCTCTCCCACCCTACTTTCTGCTCTCCTTTCCCTCTGTTTCTCATCTACCCCTTCACTTAAAAATTGTGAAACTCTTTTGGATTTTCAGCTGAGTGGCCAGGTAAGACCAAGTCCAAAGATATCAGAAATCCTATACCTTCAACAGCAGACACCAGAGAGAGAAGGGTAGAGAGAGGGCAAAGAATAAGGAGAGGAGAAGTGAGGCCAGCCAGATGAAGACTCAGTAAAGCCTAGGTGAAAAGGAAGGTGTTGGTACCATCAACAGAAATAGGAGGGGGCAGGGGAAGTTTTGAGGGATGGAGGATTGTTTTGGTCACATTAAGTTTGGAGGGCCAGGGAGTCATCTAGATAGAATTGTCTATGAAGCGGTAAGAAATGCAAAAATGGAGCTTGGGGAAAGACTAGAGCTACAGATACTGATGTGGGGAACTCCTGCATGGTGGTGATAATTGAAGCCAGGGAAGAGGATGACAACTTTTTATATCATATGATCTGGATGTCTTTTCTTTAGTATTTGTGTTTCCAGTGTGTAGCACAGTACCTGGCACACAGTAGGTACTTACTTTCTTCATTCTTATTTACACACAAACACATGTGTGTGTGTGTCTATATATATATATGCATATATATACTTGTATACATATGTGTATGTGTGTAGCTATCTCCCATTAGCATTTATACTTTTCAAAGACTTTTAAACATGGACTCTCTCTTGATCTTCATGATAACCTTGTACCTAGGCAGACCAAGGAAAGGGAGCTTCAGAGAGAGGGTAAGTTTCTCAAGGCCATTTGAAAAGTCAGTTAGTGGTTAAAACTGGGACTGCAGTCAAATCCCCAGCCAAGGGAGCCCACCCCTTCATGTTTTGGAAGAAGATAAAAGTGGGAAATCTAAGTTGATTTTATTTTCCATCTGACAAAACAGAATTTGTCACCCAACAGCAGGCAGTGTGAAACCCAGTTGGCTTTACACCATGTCATCACCCTGACAGGGCGCTACCACACTACTGTTAAAGAGATGATAGGCTCCCATCAAGGACAGTGGCTGAAGGGGAGTCGTCTGTGACTGTGTAAGGAAGATGACTGAGAATGAGTGGGGCAGGAGGCAGTGGGGATGGAAAGCATGAAATTAGAGGGGACTTTAGAGGGCAGCTAATCCATCCCAATAATGAGGCACATATCCTGTAAACCATAAATTTTGTTTTTTCTATTGCTACTGTTATTAATTATTATTGTTATTCCAATTATGATTGGAAACACAGGCAGCTATAATACAGTGGATAGAGACCCTGCTTTAGAGTCAAGAAGACCTTAGTTCAAGTCTTTACTCTGACACATGGTGACTATGTGACCTTGGACAAGTTATTTAACTTCACAATGCTCTAAGAAACTCTCTAGATTGCAGAATTCTCAATTTAAAAAACTCAATAAATTATAGAACAGGTGCTAATCTTCATTAGATTAAGACATTTCTTCACCAGGAGTTCTTTATGCTAAGGAAGTCACAGGGCCTGCCCTCCTTCCCTCACTGTCACCTCCCTCAAAAAAAAAAAGAAAGGAAAGGAGGGAAGAAGGAAGGAAGGTGTAATGGCAATGGGAATTTGAAGATCTTCCCTTCCTTCAAAGATTTTCCCTGCTTCCTGATAGGCTGAATGTAGTCACATGGAGTCTGTGGTGGGAGGAGTTTGCTGAAGGGAAGCAGAGCCCACAAGAAGCTGGGAGTCAAAGTAGTTAGAGACAGAGGGAGTAGAGGACACACTCGGGCAGTTAGGCTTGTGAGTGTTGGTTTGTGAGAAGGCTAAGGGATTGTGTGGCTCTCAGTGGTGTTATGGCTTATTAACTTCTTTGCTACTATGACAGAATAGGCTTACTGGTTTTGGGATTTGGTTTTCTGGTATCTGAATAAATGTTTTTGTTTCTGTCTTCTATATGGATAACCTGTTATATTTTGCAATTGAGCACTAGTCAGGCATATTCACGGTTGTGCTGTGAATATTGCATTGGCACCATGGAAGGAAGGAACGAAGGAACGAAGGAAGGAACGAAGGAAGGAAGAAAGGATAATGTAGTGGAAATATCCTTGAACTTGAAGATCAGTAGACTTGGGTTTAAAATTCACCATTTAAAACTATTAGTCACATGACCTTAAAGTCACATAACTAATTTTATTCTCAACTTCCTCACTTGCCCAAAGACAATAATCATACATGTATTACTACCTAGCCATCAAAGGGGTGCCATGAGGTAGCAAAAGGAATAATAGAAATATGAATTAGTGTGTTATTATTTTGTAGAGGAAGAAATTGAGACCCAGAGAGCTGAGTTGTCCAGGGTCATACCACTAGTGAGGGGAAGAATTACTCATCCCTGGAGGTGTTCAAACTGACAGGATAGAAAATATTGGAAATAATGTCCAGTTGATTACTGCAGTATGTTTTTGACCTATGACCTCAGAGTTCCTTCCACTTCTGAGATTCTATGATATTAGGAGCTGATATATCCGTTTAGTCAAAACACCTGGTTTATTATCATTATTACTTTTGAGAATAGACCCAAGTCTCCAGATTACTAGCCCAGATTCTACTGCAGTTAGTGGGCTGAAGAACAAAATGAATAATCAGTCTTCATAAATACTGGTGTGTATGTATGTGTGTGTGTGTGTGTGTGTTGTTGTAGTTGGGGGTGGAGATGAAGGGAGAAAGATAACACAATTTGTCATGCACTGCTACGCATTTCCTACAGAAACGCATGAGTTTCTGTTACAACACATAATTTCTTTCAGCCTCAATTCGAGCAGGTCAATTGTGTCAAGCTGTCCCTGCCAACTCCTTCTCCATCAGTACAGGGTGACACTTGCTGGCATAGCAACATTAAAGCTTCTTAAAGTCAGCTCCAGGGTGACAAGCAATGACTTGGAGGGGCTCCATGCCAGAGTTCTGGGAAACTACCGGCAATAAACCAGGAGTAAGAAATCCAGGAACTGGATTCCCAACTTGCATAATTCCTATTCATTCTCTCTTTATACTGACTAAATGTACCAGTTCCTAATGAATGAGGGACAGCTAGGTAGTGCTATGAGTAGAATACAGGGCTTAGAATCAGGAAGACTCATCTTCATGAGTTCAGATCTGACCTCAGACAATTACTAGCTATGTGACCCTGGGTAAGCCAATTAACCCTGTTTGCCTCAGTTTCCTCATCTGTAATATGAGTTGGAGAAGGAAATGGCAAACCACTGCACTATCTTTGCCAAGAAGACTTCCCCCCCCCTCAAAAAAAATGGGATCAAAAAGAGTCAGACATGACTGGAATGACTCAATAACAACTTGTAATGTCCAAAGGTATTTACCCATTTTTCACACTTGAGTACTGTTTACACAACATATTCCTTACAATGACCCTAAGAGTAGATAGTGCCTATTTTGCAAATGAGAGAAGTTCAAAGATAATAATGACCCTGATGGCTTAACTGAATCAGTCAGTTTGCTCCTGAAATCATAATGTCTTGGTAGCACTTGGAAAGCATTTAGTCCACTCTCTGCCTGATAGAGGAATCTACACTATTTCCAATATTTTCCAGTCTGTCTGCTTGAACAGCTCCAGTGTTCATCCATATTACTTCCCCTCAAAGTCACTCCTTCTATTTTTAGACAACATAGTTGGGAAGATTTCCTTGCATTAAGCCAAAACTTCTATCATTGTAACACCTATCCTTTTCCCTTAGTCCTGGCTTCTTGGTCCACAAAGAATAATTCTAATTCTTCTCCCTTATGATGATCATTCATATCTTGAAGATCATAGTCTTTGCTGCGGCAAGTTGTAGATGGGCATCCTATATGCAGGAGGATGAGTATGAGCGGTAATCAGCCCCACAAACCACCCTAAGCTTTAGCTAGACTAGACATCACTCTCCCCGCACCATGGGGCAAGGTGTACTGCCCCATGGCTGATCTCATTCTCTCAGAGAACATACATTCTTTTTGCTTGTCCTCTACCCATCCTAGAGGCAGACTTTTCTCTCCATAAGGCTGTACCCAGATGGGGTAGACCATCAACTGTCCACCCAATTCACCTTGAAACATATTTGAGTTAGCGGCTTGCATGAAAGCCACCCTTTGGTGCCAACTGAAGTCAGATCCTTAGTCCTGCCTGTATGTCAGGCAAGTCCTAACTTTCTTCCCCAGCAAGTTTTCCTTAAGCTATTTTTTTTCTTTTGTGTACTTATCAGGACTCAAAAGTTGAATGTGAACTCCCTGAGAGCAAGGGTAATGTTTTGTATACCTGCCCCCTACTGCAGTGTCCTATACATAGTAGGTATGTAACAAATGTATGTTGCCCAATTAAATTGAACTCAACATTACAGAAAATACAAAAATAACATGAAGCCTTCTGGGATATCTCTTACAACATCATTCCTCTCTGATACCTACCCCTGCTGGAGATCTTCACTCATTCATTCATTCATCTCTTCCATGGAATAATAACATTCAAATATGGAAAGGCAGACGTTGAATGAGGAAAAGTTGTTGTTATTCAGTCATCTTTTCCAGTCACATCTGAATCTCTGTAACCCCATTTGAAGTCTTCTTGTCCAAGATACTGGAGTGGTTTCCCATTTCCTTCTCCAGCTCATTTTACAGATTGAGGCACTGACGCAAACTGGGTTAAGTGACTTACCCAGGTCACATAGTTAGTGAAGTGTCTGAGGCTGGATTTGAACCCATGAAGAGGAATCTTCCTGATTCCCCATCCAGTGCTCTATCCACTGCACCATGAGGAAAAAGTAAGGTTCAAATCATGACACAGATTTAATCTCTCTCTGATGATGGTCAAATCATTTAACCTCTCAGTGTCTTGGTTTCTTCATCTGTAATATGAAGAGATTAATACTACCTTACCAACAACCTATAAATCCCAGTCACTCTTTGCATTTTGTTACACTTATTTTTGCACATGGATTACTCTACATTACACAGTAAACTCTTAAGGCAGGGATTAGGCTTTATATTTCTATTAGCAGAAAATTATATAAATTGCTGGGCTTATTAGACATTTAATATATATTCATCACTGATTCACATTACAACAAAGAGGATTTGAAAGGACAGAAATTAGTGAGACTCTAATCATCAAAGTGTAAGGTAACACAGGAATTTACTTCTTAAAGGGACCTTAGAGATTTTAGTCCAACATCTTACTTTATAAAGAATGAAAGTGAAGTCCAGGGATACAAAATAATTTGCCCAAGTTTGCATAGATAGTAGCAGCACCAGAATATAAACCTATCTTCCTGATTCCAAATATATTGTACTTTTTTTTTACTATGCTAATAATTTAAGAGTCTACCAAGTACAGCAAACTGAGTCATAAGATGAAGGATATGAAGAAACACATGGTCCTTGTCATCAAAGAATATAGAATATGGTAGTGGAATAAAAGACCCAGATTCAGAGAAGTGTATACACCAGAATGTTACAAGTATATAAAAGCAGTACAAAGTCTTATTATATCAAATGGGGGAAAGATTGCTTTCAGGAGTTAAGCAGTGATTTTTTCTTCTTTCTCCTTTTACTTTGCCCTCTGGTTCTAAGATATTTGTGTGTGTGTGTGTGTGTGTGTGTGTGTGTGTGTGTGTGTGAGTGGGTGGGTGTTGGGGGGGGTAAGTTTTCTTGAAATAAGATGTCTAAGTTCCTTTCTACTCATGGCTTTTAAGTAATTCTTAAATGTTTTTTCTCTTTATTTTCTTTTCCAGATTAGCTGTTTGTGATGAGTTATATTTTTTCATTTTTAAAAATTTTATGTTAATACTTCTTGTATAATTTAGTCATTAACTTCCATTTGGTATATTATAATTTTCAAGAAGTCTGTAGTTTGGGGAAAGTTTTGCATTTCTTATGCTAACTATTCATCTAAATCTTTCTTCTATAGCACTCATTTTCCCCCAATTCTTCTATCTAGTACAGCACTTCTTAAAACATGGAGGGGGCGGGGCCACCACCCACAGTTTAAGAAGTGCTAAAGGGGTCACAAGCAGGAAAAGTTTAAGAAGTCCTGATTTGATTTTTAAAATCACTTAACTCTTTTAAACTTTTGCTTCACTTCTTTCAGCAATTGTAGTTGAACTGTCCCTAAGCTGTGTTTTTATCTGAAGCTTTGATTGTAGACGTTTTGGAGTCAATTTCTTCTGAGTTTGTGTCTTGGATATCATTGACTCCATGATAGATACCTTGTGATTCTTTTTGTTTGTTTGTTTGCTCGTTCTTCCAGATTTACTTCCCAACTTCAGGCTTAGTGACTGGGCTGGTTCTGCACACTTCTAGGAGCAGTGAGTATTTTGTTCTTGACCATCTTTTGCATTTCTTGAGTCCTGTTGTTCAGAGTTTAGAAAAAGATGCTTCAGGACAATTAAAATCCATTAAAAGATAAAGACAAAGCACAAAGAATAGTGCATTACACATTGTATGTATGAATGTGTGTCTGTGCAACCTGAAATTTCATGGTAAAAGCAGGTGTCAAATTTTACTATGTATTATACAATGCATTAGAGAGGTGCAGAATCAAGTTTTATGTGAAGTCAGAAAGAGAAGGTCCTTACTGGTACATAGGAGGTCAGAGAAGTCTTCCTGGTGCTGGTGATGTTTTACTTATGTCTAAAAGAATGGCTAGGAATTTAGCTGATAAATATAATAATAACAACTATTAATAATAATAGTAAACCTTTATTTTTTAAAATTAATTTGTTTATTTTCTTGTTTACATCATTCATTTCCACGAAATTTTGAGCTACAAATTTTTCCCCATCCCTCCCCTATGCAACACCTCAAAACAGCCATCCCACTCTATAACCCCTCCCCCAGTCTGCTCTCTCCTATGTCCTGCCCCTTGCCCCTCTGACTTTTCAGTGGGGCAGCATGGATCTCCTTACCACAGTGCCTGTGTATCTTAAGTCCCAGTTGGATGTAGTTAATAATAATAATAATGATAATTGTATATAGATATACATATATATTTTTAACATTTGAATATAGAACTTTAAATTCTATATTCTTTCCCTTCCTCCCATGTCACCCACCCTCACTGGAAGGACTAGTAATTAAATACAGGCTGTACATGTGTAATTAGGCAGAACATCTCCACAGTGGGCATATTGTGAGAGAATGATTATATGTCCCTCCTTCCTATTCTGTGCTTCTCCTTGTTCTATTCTCCAGCTTGACCCTGTCCCTGTCCCTTCACATAAATGTATACTTCCACCAACCCTCCCCCCGACCCCACCCTCCC
>CM053580.1:513340102-513411265 GCA_028627135.1 Pseudochirops cupreus
GACAGTGCATCCTTTTCTTCCTCACCAGAATTATGTTTTTGTATCTTCCAAATTTGATTCTTGAGAGTTCGCTATTCCTCCTGCTCTGTCTTCCTCAACTGAGTGTTATTCATCAGTGCTTACTTGTCTTTCTTCTGATCTTCTGGAAATCTGTCCTCTCACAATAATTTATACAATAATTACATTCTAAAAATAAACAACTTTGAAACAGTTGAGCCATCTTATCAAAATAATGCCAGACCATGATTCCAAAGAACCAGTGATGAACTATTCTCTCCTCCTCCTGACAGAGAGATGAGGCACTCAGGATGTATGCTGAGACATATGTTTTTGGACATGGCCAATGTGAGAATTTGCTTTACTTGTATGTATATTTGATTTCTTTAAAAAGTGTTTTATCCCCTACGTCTTTTCTAGGGGGTAACAAATGCTTGTTTATTTTTTTTTAATTCTTTAAACTAATCTGTTCTCCCAATGTCTAAAGGGCATGTTAGATTTCTCCTTTATCAAAAATTCTAAGGTGGAGTGGTCACTCACACTCTCCACCCCACAAGGAACATATTTTAAAACCAGCAGTCAGTTGTTAATAGTCAATGAACATTTATTAAGCACCTACTATATACCAAGCACTGGGGATATGAGTCAAAAGACAGCCCTGGCCTCAAGAAGTTTATAGTCCAATGGAAGAGACAAAGGAAACAAACATGAACAAAGCAAGCTATGTACAGAATAAATATGAAATAATTAAAAGAGGGAAAGTACTAGAATTTAAAAAAGGATGAGTGTCTTGTTCATGGAACAGACAGGAGGCCAGCGTTACTGTACTAAAGAGTGTGTGCTGGGGAGTATAGGTGGAAGAAGACTGGAATGTAGGAGGAGGCTAGGTTATAAAGGGCTTCGAATGACAAACAGAGAATTTTGTATTTGTTCCTGGAGGCAATGGCCAGCCAGTGGAGTTTATTGAGGGGGAAAGGTATGGGGGGAGGAATAACATGATGGCACCTGCATTTAGCGAAAATCATGTTAGTGGCCAAATGGAGAACACATTGGAGTGGGGAGAAACTTGGGGCAAACAGACCCACTAGCAGACAATCGCAATCATCCAAGCCTGAGGATAGGAGAGTCTAATTCACAGTGGCTGCAGTGTCAGAGGAGTGAAGGAGTATTTAAGAGATGGTGCAAAAGTGAAATCAATAGGCCTTGGCAACAGATTGGCTCAGGGACAGGGACAGGGTGGGTAGAGAGAGTGAGGAATTGAGGATGACTCCTGTCTACAAGCCTGAGGGACTGGGAGGAAAATATTGCCCTCTATATTAATAGGGGAGGGAGGAGGGCAGTAGGGTTTAGGGGAAAAGATAATGAGTTTGGTTTTAGACAGAGTTTAAGATGTCAAAAGGACACCCATTTTGAGATTCTGAAAGGCAGGTAAATATGTGAGACTGGAAGTCAGTAGAGAGGCTGGGGAAGCATAGGTGGATTTGAGATTATTTGAACAGAAATGTTAAATTCATGAGAACAGAGAATATCAGCAAGCGAAGTACAGAGGGAGAAGAGAGGAGGGCCTAGGATAAAGCCCTGTGGGATGACCGCAGTGAAGAGGGTGTGATCTGAAAGGCAATCCAGCAAAAGAGGCTGAGAAAAAATGACTGGGTCCGGGAAAGAGCGGCGCCCCAAAAATCTAGAGGAAAGAGAGTATCAATAAGGAGAGAGTTATCACCTGATTGGTTTGGTGATTGTCACATTATAATACGGTCTGGCTAGAGAAGCATCTCTGCCCAGAAAATCCAGTGGACAGCTGGTCCGTGGGGTCGTGAAGAGGCGGACACGGCTGAACGTCTGAACGACAACACAGTTTGAAAGCTGGTACTGCAAGGTTTTTGGTTATTTTTTTTCTTTTCTTTTTTTTTTCTCCTAGATTCTCTTGATATTCTTGACCTTATATTCTTCCAGATGAATTTTTTTTAATTTTTTCTCTCTCTATAAAGTAATTGGTAGTTTGATTGCTATGCCACTAAATAAATAAAGTAATTTAGGTAGAATTGTATTTTTTATTATATTAGGTTGGCCTACCTATTAACATTTCACCAGTTGTTAAAATTATCTTCATTTGTGGGAAAATTGTTTTTGGGATTATGTTCACATAGTCCTTAAGAACGTCTGGAAAGGAAGACTTCCAAGTATTTTATATTGTCTGCAGTTATTTTAAATGAAACTTCTCTCTCTTCCTTCTGGGTTTTGTTGGTAATATATAGAAATGTTAATGATTTGTGTGGGTCTATTTTATATCCAGCAACTTTGCTAAAATTGTTAATTGTTTCAACTTGTTTTAGTTGATTCTCTAGGGTTCTCTAAGTACACCATCATATCATCTGCAGTCATGGTTTTTTTTCTCCCACATCGTCTATTTTTATTCCTTCAATTTCTCTTGCCTCATTGCTATAGCTAGCATTTCTAATAATGATACTGAATAATATAGGTAGTGATAGACATCCTTGCTTCCAATCCTTGGGAAGGTTTCTAGTTTATCTTCTTTACAGATAATTCTTGCTCTTGGTTTAAGAGAGATGCTACAAGTGAGGGTTTTGGTTTTTTTTGTTTGTTGTTATTGTTTTATATAGGCATATCTCTAGGCAAAAGCCAAGCAGCCAGTACACAGGAAGATGAAAATAAATGAAAGAGTGGGGATAAAAGAGGGTTTCAGTGTGTTAGAGGAAATGGGATGGAATGGGATTATTTGAACAAGGAGCAAGATTAACCTTTTTTAAGGAATAAGGCCACCTCATCCTGTGAGATCCTGATGAAGGATGAGATAGCAGCAGAAGGCATATGAGTGAATGAGATGAGGAAAGGGAAAGAAGAGAGAGTTCATAGCATATGACCTCGATTTTTTGTGTGTGTATGAAATATGAGGCAAAGTTCTCAGCAAGTTGGTGGGGGGTGAGGGGAGCCATGATAGGTTTAAATTCTTCTTGTAATAAACATCTATTCAATTTAAATGAACTAATAATAGACTAACAGATTGGCTGGAAATCATTATTATTATCTTCTCTCATAAGACAGAAGGTTATAATGCAATGAATTCCCTTACATCCCCTTTATCTTGTGCTCTTATTTAAACATCTTGCAAGTCCCACTCTTACAGAAATACCCACACTAGTTACCTGTACTGTTGAAAAGAATTTCCTATCCATGAAGTCAAAGACAGAGATAATTATTTATTGGCACACAGCTACCGCTTCTCCATGCCAGAGGCAAGAAGAGAGTTAGATCTGGTTTCTCCTCTAAAACCCATAGCCTTGGCCTGTGTTGTTTTGAGCTGCCCTGATATGGAAATGATGAAAACCCAGTTTATAGATTATGGCATAGGTGATGACATTAACTAGAATGTGCCGCGTGTGTGGGTCACTTGTCACAAGAAAACTGCTTCCCTTCCCACCTAGAATCACAGAATTTGAGAGTTCAAAGACCTTGGCAGTCATTAGATCCCACCCATACATTAAAGGAATATCTATTATAAAATGCCAATAAGCATTTTAATTATCGGGAGCTTTGTCCTGACATCTATTCGGGCCGCTTTGTATTTCCAGTCATTGTTCCTGGTTCACCCTTTGGGTCCACATAGAACAGATCCCTCTTTCCCACAGCAGGCCTTCTAATACATTAAGATAGTCGTCATGACCCTTCTAACTTTTCTTCAGATTAAGTATGTCTAATGTCTTTGATTGATCTTAAGATGACAAGGACTCAAAACCCTTTACCGTCTTCATTGCCCTTTTCTGAACATTCTCCATCTTATCAATGTCCTTGTTAAACTATGGCACCCAGAACTGAACTCAAAAGTTTAGATCAGTGGTGGGGAACCTGTAGCCTCAAGGTCACGTACGGCATTCTAGGTCCTCAAGTGAGGCCTTTTGACTGAGTCTAAGTTTTATAGAACAAATCTTTCTATCAATACATTTCTTCTGTTAAGTTGGGATTCAAAGGGCCACACTTGAGGACCTAGAGGGCCACATGTGGCCTTCAGGCCACAGATTCCCCACTGGATAAAGACTGATGAATAGAAAATTCAGTGGAATTAACAATTCTCTATTCCTGAAAATTAAGCTCATGTTAGTGTCGTTTCAGGGATTCAAGAGTTTTGTTGGCTGTCACACCTCACAGCTGATTCTCATTGAGCTTATAGTCCACTAAAACCACCAGATCTTTCTCCCCTGAGAACTGCAATCTAACCATGCCTCCTCTATCTTGTACTCATGAAGATGATTATTTTTACCCAAGTATAAGACTTTACATTTATCCCCCTCTTGTGAGATATAGCCCAATCCTCTATCCTGTAAATTTGGAATCCTGACTGTGATCTAGTGAATTAAGTTTTTCTCCCAGGGTGTCTTGAAAGAACCAAAACCTGAGGCTGATTGTGGCCTATCCCTTCAATAAATTAACTCTGGTATCCTATATCCTTTCTCTTCTTTTGCCCCTGTTCAGGTTCTTGGATTTCTCAAGTTCATCTTTGTATGAGCCAAACATGTCCATAATAAAGGACCTATTAATTTATCCATGGCTTATTTGAACTTTTTGCAAAATCTTCTCAAGTCCCAACAGTGCTAGAACAGAACAGGGCAGCAGTACAAGTATAATTATTCCCAATTTTAGAGGAAAATGAAATTCTGAGTAGATAACTTTCCACTGAACATAGTCTATAAGGTGGGATTTGAATCCAGGTCCCCTGTCTCCAATTCTAACACTCTATCTACTACATAATGCTATTACTAACCCCTCTAGAAATTTTTTATCATCTTTAGTATAAAATATAAGCAGTTCTATTTAGCTTTTAAATTCCATCACTATCTTTCCCCAACCTATATTTTCAGCCTCATTAAACACTACTTCTCCTCCTGCAATTGCCTCTAGCCAAATTGACTTCTTCTCTGTTCCTCACAGAGGACATTACATTTCCCTTTTATGTGCCTTTGTCACAGCCAATCCCCATGCCTAGAATGCATACCTTCCTTACTTCAACTTCAAAGAGTACCTCTCTTCCTTTAAGAAGCAGCAAGCGCCATTTTCTGCTTGAAACCTGTGTTGATCTTCTCAATTGCTGGTGCCCTTCCTCCCTGATTAATTACCTGATATACCTTATATGAATAGTATATATGTGTATATACAAATATATATATATATATGTATGCATATATGTACTTATTTACATATTTATGCTGCATTTATCTATATATGGACTGTCAAAATAGCATTTCTTGAATACTTACTCAGACACTGTGCTACAATTTTTGCAAATATTATCTCATCTGAGCCTCTCAACAACCCTGGGAGGTAGGTGCTACTATTATTCCCATTTCATGTTGAGGACATTGAGACAGACAGAGGTTAAGTGACTTCCACTGGAGTCATATGGCCAATAATGGCTGAGTTCAGATTTTAACTCGAAATTCCTGACTCTGGGCCCAGTGTTCCCTCCACTGTCCAAGGTGGTAGGCTCTGGCAGCAGGGATCATTTCATCCTTTTTACTGGTATTGTCAGTACCTAACACAGGGATTGGCATAGTATAGGCACTTTATTTTTTTGATGGCTTGTTTGAAGATCACAGCTGTGGTATATGGTACACTGGGCAGCTGGTGGCACAGTGGATAGAGCACTGGGCTTGGAATCAGGAAGACTCTTCTTCATGACTCCAAATCTGGCCTCAGACACTAGCAGCGTGACCCCGGGGCAAGTCATTTAACTCTGTTTGCCTCAGTTTCTTCCTTTGTAAAATGAGATGAAGAAGGAAGTGACAAACTACTCCAGTGTCTTTGCCAAGAAAACCCCATATGGGGTCACAAAGAGTCAGACACGAAAAAAAAAATGATTGAACAACAACAATGGCACACTGGCTGGTTAATGGCACCTTACGTGACCTTTGCCAAGTCATTCAATGTCTCTGAGACTCAGTTTCCCCACCTGTAAACTGAAGGGGTTGGATTAGATGATCTCTACAGTCCTTCCAAGCTCACCCAAATACCCAGGCCTGTTCTGCTTACAGATACTAAAAAACAAGAGTTATGGGTCTGTCATCCCTTTGGGGAAGTTTACTCCAGAGAACTGCCATAAACATTTACATTTTCCCTTCTAACAAAGAGGAAGGTCTCGTTCAGCTCCAATAAGCACCATAAAGCACCACTTTAGCTGGCAGCAACTGGAGATTACAAGCAGTTGATTATAAATGATTCCCACTGAATGGTTGGCATTGACAATGCCTTGGGTTGGCAGATGTTTTTGTGGAGATGAATAGAAATTTGCAAATGAGGAGAAAGGCCTGGATTAAGGGGCTCTATTTTCTCTCCCCCCTCTTTTGGGCCTTGTCTTATAATAACCTGGATTGTTCTCAGCTTTTTGGCCTCAAGCAAGCACTTTCACTCTCTGATCCTCCATTTCTTCATCTGTGAAATGAAGGGATTAGATTCAAGATCTCAAAAAATGACCTTTCAGTTGTAAATCTTAGTGATTATTACAGTGCCTGGCACATAATCAGTGATTAATAAATGTTTGGTAAACGGAGTTAACTAAATCATATTATCAACTAAAATGTGTTTCACTGATTATCCATCTAGAGACAATAATTCAGTGGGGAAAAATGCTGCAAAGGAGTCAGATGGGGGTTTTTGCCCTGGTTCTATCCTGTAAAAACTCTAGTCTCAATTAAAATTATTTCCTTTTCCTGGGACTCAATTTTTTAGGCATTTTGGAGGTTCCCTAGATTTGTCTACTTTTTAAATTTGCATTTAAGTTGAGGGAGTTGGAGTCATTCATAGCTTTAGAGCCACAACAACTTTAGAAGCCATTGACTCCAACTTCTCAACTTACAGATGAGGAAACTGAGGCTCACTGAGATCAAGTGAAAGCTGGAATTTGAAGCCAAGTCTTCCCGAATTTTAGTCCAGTGCTCACTTTATGACCCCCTTGACCCCTATGATATCTTTCAACTCGTGGACTCAAATCCTCTCACCTCCATTAAGCCTTCCCTGAAAACTAATCTTTGGGAATCTGCTCTTCCTCTGAAGTCTTCAGCATATACTAGTCCTCCTTTTGGCCCTTGCATATACATCTTATTGGCTTTGCCATTGAATTGTTTCTAGTATGGCTTATGGTTCCCTAACAAGATGATAACACTGTTGAAGTCAGGGAAAATAGCTTCCACATTTTTCTCCCCATCCATCATGGTCCTAGTGTGTCACTTTCATCTTCATGTGCCAAGTGCAGAGTACTGGGCATTGCATTCAGTAAGAGCTCAATCAATGTTTGCTGACTTGAACTGATCATTGGAAACGAAGAACTTAGTAGATTCAAAAATGTTTCCTAAGTAGAATATGACCCAACAATATCTCCAAAGATCTCTATTTAGATGAAATATAAAGAAAGGGAAGATACTTCACAGCTCAACAACAAAGCCCAGGCAACATGTAACAAAAGGGAAGAACAATCAGCAGAGGAGTGAATCTGCCATATAGGAGTCTTTTCCCCCAAAATGTAACATGTTAAACAAACATCTTCTGCTCTTGTCACATGGCCTACTGGAAAAAGCATTGGAATTTAACAGAGCAGGTATTTAAATACAGATTTACCCAATTAAATTGTTCCTTCCTTTTGTAAACAAAAGTGGCCATTGTACCTTGCTCATAGTAGGAAAACAGATATGTGTAAAAATGTAAACAGGTCTGTAGAAATGGAAACACATTCTTCTTTGCATGGAAATAAAATGGGCATTTGTATAGTTCCTTAAGATTTGTAGAAAATATCATACCTAAGCTTTACAGTAATATGTTGTTACACCCAACAGGTACAATACCCTCTTAGTTATTATGGCAATACATTCCACAGAGGAAGGAAAAGAGGCTCATTGAGGTTAAGTGCTCTGCTCACAGTCACCTAACTTTTAAGTGGCAAAAACCGCTAATCAGGGGCTCAGGAGTTAGAGGAACTGAGTTTAAATTAGATTCTACCCTCCTAGATGACTTTTAACAAGTCATTAGCTTCCCAGTGCCTCAGCCTCTTCTTCTATAAAAAAGGGGGTTGCATCAAATGACCTCTGAGGTACCTTTCAACTCCAGATCTATGACCCTAAGTGCTATAAATGTCAAAATTAAGACCCAGATAATAATTACTCCAAATCCAGCACTCTATCCACCATACCACAGTGCCTCTTCAAATAAAATTCAGAGTTTTCTTTAAATTCACATTTCCCCATGGGAAGAAAAGAGTGAAGTCATAAGGTATAGTCTTTTGTTTTTGTTTTTTTAAACAAAAAATGATCAATTTGGATGGAGAGTTATAGAGTCAGCATGGTGTAATTCATAGATTGTAGACTCAGAGTCTGAGTTCAGATCCTGTGCCAGACATTTGCTAGTTATGTGTCTCTGGGCAAATCAATTATTGCTCTATGTCTCAGTTTCCTAATCTGTGAAATGAAAGGGTAGTATGTGATGAACTCAAAGATCCTTTCCAGTTCTGAATCCATAATGTTATGATTCTAGTTCTGTCTCTAACACCTACAAGTTGTACTGTGGAAATTATTTCAAATTTCCAAGCCTTAATTCTCTTAAATGTAGATTAGAAAATAGATGCTTCCTAGCTATGTTACCCTAGACAAGTCATTTAATACTATTTGCCTCAGTTTCCTCATCTATAAAAGGAAATGGCAAACCACTTGGGTTTCTGTGCCAAGAAAACCCCAAATGGGGTCACAAAGAGTCAGACATAACTGAAATGACTGAACAATAAGAAGAAATAGATGGATATATGTGTATATATATAGACAAACACATCTAGGTATATCTATACACATACATAAATATAAGTATATACACCCATATATATCCACATATATATACATACACATATGTACTCATGTGAGTATGCATATGACATATGTATTATACATACATGTATATTGCCTGTACACATGCACAATATGTGTGTGCACATATATGTATAAAATGCTATTGTATCTATATAGAAGGGTTGTTGGATTAATAGGGAGAAGTGGTTTGTAAATGGTAAAGTATATGTGAATATGAGTTATTCCAATTCCTCTCTATTCAATCCATCCAGTGCTTACCATGCCATAAGGGTGACACTGGTCCCTCTAACCATTAACGAAACTCTATCTTTGATAGGTACTACTACCTTGAGAAGGTTTTAGGCACAGGTTTATTGATAAAATGTATATATTCATCTTCTGAGGACCAGGAGAAAAGCTTAGAAAAGTTGGAGAAATACCAACAATCACATAATGAATATGGCAAACTTAGGCAATATCTCAGCCTTTTCATTTGTCCTGTTTCTATACTCTTTAAACCCCAGGCACAGCCATCAGCTATGCCTTTGTACTCTCCAAACCAGAAGCCTTAGCATCTTGCCATTGAGCTGTACGCTAAAGATCAGGAGATCTTGTTATATACCCTAAAAGCTTAACCCTTCTTACATGTCAATCTCTATTAGAATGTGACCTCCATGAAAGCAAAGATTAATTTTTTTGTATTTATATCCCCAATCCTTAAAATAATGCTTGGCACATAACAGAGATTTAATAAATGTTGTCATTGATTTTTCTCCCATTCATTCATTTGAGAATTCACAGTAGGAAAAGACTCTTATTCATTTAATACATGTGGCAAAACTTTTAGCAATAACTCATTTCTTGTGTTTGATCAGGTAAATCATACTACAAAAAAAAAATTCCCATGGAATGTAATGAGTTTGACCACACCCTCAGACAGATGATTTCTTATTCAGCATAAAAACAAGACCCTATAATTCTAAAAAAAAAAAAAAAGGAAATATTTCACTGACAGAGCTTCCTTCATTGGCCCAGGTTGGTTCTATTATATCATTGGCATGGTGAACTACCAGCATGTAATTTTTTTCCCACTGACTGAAATCAGCAACAAATCTTTAACTTATAGTATTTGAGAGTTATCTAGAAAATTTGAAACATTTAGTCACTTGTCAGTTGTCTCACAGTATATCTAATTTGAACTCCGGTCTTCCTGAAACCAAGAGGAACAATCAATTCACTACAAAATGCTGCCTCCTTATTAGTCATTAGAAAATGTAGAGAGCAACCTAATGGGATATAGTGATGCTTGTGGGAAGCATAAACATTACTGAAATCAGCTTTTCACTGAGGAGAAACTCTGTAAAGTTGTCCACCTAAAAGCTATCAGAAAGAGTACTTTATTTATTGTCAGAGAATTTATACAGCAGGTAAATCTTATAAATGCAAAAGATTTAGAAATTACTTTAGGGGCTAGTCAAAACTCACAGGAAAGACCCACCCTATGAATTCAATGAATCTATGAAAAAATAATTACGAAATTCACTTTTTTTCCAAAAGAGATAATCCACACTAGAAAGACATTACTAAGGCAATGACGTCAGAATTCCTGTTCACATACCCATTGACCTCCATGTCCCCTGTGGTTTCTTTTCAATGCTGAGATTCTACCCCTCTGGCAAGGTCATCACCAGAGGTTTGGATAGCAGGAGATTTTTTCCCCCCAATCACAGTAACTTAGGAAGACCATCTACTAAAATATGGAGAGGATATGGTCTGCAGAGAGTCTTCACAACAAAATAAGTATATAATTCTGAAGCACTGTTATGTTATTATTCTATTCAGCTCAATTAAGCTATTCATCATACACCTACATTACATATCCAGCATTGTAAACTTGGGCTGAATTCATGGGTTTACTAACCATACTTCCTTGCTTTAAATACATACATTGGACCCTCTCAGACCTAAGGTATTCCCTCCATGTGAAAAAGCCATTCAAAGGCAAAATAATTCTTGGCCCACACATAAGTTAATAGATTAAAGATGCTTCCCAGAGAGAGCAGTAGTCCCTTCAGAGAGGTAGCAGAATGCCTGCTTCAATGGCAAGGGGGATCCCTCAAGTCCTGTGGGACAATGGAGAATTCGCCGGACTTAGCATCCAGAAAGGCTAGTATTCAAATAAAATCCAGCACTAAACACAGTGTCTGGCACATAATAGGTGCTTTAATAAATGTTTATTGAATTGAATTGAAAAATCGTGCCCCTCATGGGGCCTTACCTGATAGTCTAAGGACTTTAAAACATTAAGAAAGAGGAAGTCATTGAAAGTTTTTGAGTATAAAATTTGCCCAATGACTAATGAAGGATTGGAGGGAAGAGCTGGAAAGAGATTAGTGTACTGGGATTACTTATAAGGCTAAGTGGAAATGTTCTACAGGGAGCTAGAGATTGGAAATTAGAATCCAAGAGGGATATGGGGGGCTGGATATATAGATTTAGGATTCATGGGCATCAAGGCGATAATTCAAGTCATGGGAGTGAGGTGGGGGAGAGGGAGACAGACAGAGAAACTTGAGGACAAAGCCATTAGGTCACACATGGACACATGGGAAGAGGAAGATGAACCAGGGAAGAAGTTATTCAGTTCAATTCAAAGCAAAAAGTAATTTCAATCCAATTAAAAATATTAGGTGACTACTATATGCCAAGCCCTGTGCTAGGCACTGGGTATATGAAGACAAAAATAAAGCTATCCCTGAACTCAAGGATAGACTGGAAGAGGAATCTGACTATCTAATCCTCTAATTTTATGGAGAAGAAAGTGACTTCCTCATAGTCACACATCAAGTTACTTGTAGTCAGGGATAGATGATTCTGAGTTTTATAGCCTAGATGCTTAGGGGGATAGTAATAATGCCAACAGGAGTCACAAGGCTTATGCCAACAATGGCCATATTATATCAACTCAGCAAAAAATGTTATAACTTTTCAAATGCATAAAAACTGACTCACTTGAAACAGATACAATGATGAGAATGTAAGGCGGGGGGGAGGAGTATGCAAAGGCCAATCTCGTGTTGAAGTAAAAACTGTGAAAACCCATTTCCGGTGTCTACATCTTTGTAGAACCCATAAGAAGAAACTAATTATCCAATTCTGAGCAGCAGCATTTCTGAACCAGTGGGGGTTTGAAATCATCAAGGCCATGACTACAGAATTACTGCAGTGAGTTTACAGGTGGCCTGATTCCAATTCCTCATTTCAAGTAAAAAACAGAATGTGTGGGGTGTGAGGGGTTTGAAATGAAGATGGAAGCTTTAAACCGAACTGGCTAAAAAGGAGCCTTCAAATGTCTTAAAAGACCCCACTGAAGATCAAATGCCTGGTTTAAAGTGGATTTTCCTAGCCCAAGGTTTCCCATTCTCAATCATTCTGGAGACCTGTAAAAAAGAAAATCTACTATTGATCACTTTGTTCTCCATAGCCTCAGTCTCAGCATGGCAGCTGTTGGTGCTCCAGGGAGGAGAAACTGAAATCTGGCTAGAGAGAGAGAGAGAGCCAGAGATGGAAGAAACTAAACACAAGGAGAAAGAAGAGGAATTAAACTGTTTTTTTCTTTATAGGTTTCACGAAGTAAGGGCTTTTGGTCAGTACCAAGGCAATATGATGTATCGTCTGGTAAGCATATTAGTGAAGACTTTTGACCTTTGACTTACTGTTTTGAATGGAAACAGACCCACAGAGTACTTTGAAAATCTGCTGGCTTTTCTAAGGGTCAAGGATGGGGAGCCTGGGGGTAGAAGTATCCTTTAGGAGAGAAGGAGGGGCAAGGGGAGAGGAGAGAATTATATCTTCTACAAAGCAACTGATTAAAAGAGATGAGAATAGAATGCTGGATATTACAGTAAAAATAATACTAGCTGCAGTGCAATAAAATTTGAGATCAAATCCTTTCTGTGCCACTTAATTAATTCTAGTGTGACCTGGAACAATTCCCTTACACTTTTTATTCATTTGTAAAATAAACAAGTTGGACTGTATAGCTTCTAAAAGTCCCCCTTTCCCCTACCCCCACCCCACTCTCAATCTGTAAACCTATGATGGACTTCAAAGGTTTTTAAGACACCAAAGAAATATCAGTTCAAGGTCTCCAAAAAGATCACTTTTTAGAGAGAGAAGGGGAATGGTGTAAATTAAAAATAAAAAAAAATAAAATTCTGGACTGGGTCCAATACTCTGTGTTTGACTCTGTCACTAATTCACTGTGTGACTTTGAAAAAGACACATTCCTTCTTAAGTACCTAAATTTCTTTCACCCTATAGAATAGTGGGCCTTTCCATCTGCTCTACAGCTGAATCTTCCTGTGTTTGTTGTCTCTCTTAATTAGAATGTGAGCTCCCTTAAGAAGGAACTGTCTTGATTTTCTATTTGTATCATCAGAACTTAACAGCAAGCTTTATAATCAATCAACATTTACAAAGTTCTTACTATGTGCCAGGTTAATTGTTGGGGATACCAAAAAAAAAATCATACATTCAGAGATCTCACACTCTGAAGGGGGCAAAAAATGTGCATATGTAAGTATAGACGTGATATATTCAAAACAAATACAAGGTGACTTGGTGAGGGAGGGCACTAGCAGTCAGTAGGATCAGAGAAGGCTTCATAAGACCATGGTGCTTGAACTGAGTGTGAAGGAAACAGGAAATGGCAAGAGCTGGAGATGAGGAGGAATCCCATTGCAGAAAAAGAGAATGGCCTGTGCAGAAGCACAGAGATGAAAGATAACAGCATGTGCGTGGAAGAGCAAAGGAAAATGACTCATAAGGCTGGATCATAGATGTGCAGAGAGGAAGGGCCCAATTTGTGAAGAGATTTACGTGTCAAATACAGGAGTCAATATTTGATCCTAGAACAGTGGTTCTCAACCTTCCTAATGCCGTGACCCTTTCCGATGGTCTTAGGTGACCCCTGTGACCCCAGTAAGGGGTCACAACCCACAGGTTGAGAACCGCTGTCCTAGAGGTTATGGGAGTCACCTGAGATTATTGATTAGGGGAGTAACACTATGATACCTATGCTTTAAGAAAATCTCAGCAATAGTTGTACGAATAGATTAGAGAGGCTTGAGGCAGGGAGACCAAATAGACTGTAGCAATAGTCGAAACAAGAGTAATAAAGGCCTGAAATGGGGACATTCGTAATGTTATTAATAATTATGATAACTAGCTTTTTTATATAGCACTTAAAGGTTTGAAAAGTGCTTTAAAAGTAATATCTTATTCTGTCCTCACAACAACCCTGGGAGGTGATATTATCCACATTTTAAAGATAAGAAGACTGAGGCAAACAAGGATGAAGCAACTTATCAAAGTTCAGAGGTCAAATTTGAACTCAGCTGTTCCTGATTTCAGGTCTAGTGCTCTATCCACGGTGCCACTCACTGCCTAGAAAACCATACTACTTTTATGAACTTCTACTAATTCATTATGTCACCTTGCAAAATGACTTTCTCCCGCTTAGTTTCCTCTAATGCAAAATGAATATGTTAGACTAAGTCAGCTTTGCTCCCAAACTCCTTGACATTGGGGCCCATGTCGTTTTGTGTTTGTGACAAGCTTTCAGGGGTAACTTCAAATTTGTCTATTGATTGATCATAGCATTTTGTGCTCTAATCTCCTCTGCAACACCATGCCAATATGCTTCTATTATTCTAATATGTAGATTCCTTAACCAATATCAAAATGAATCACTTCTAGGCCTTGTAAGCACCATCACAAAGTTCAAGTGTTAGAGCACATTCTATTAAGCCAGTGGTTCAATTATAGAACATTAAAGTAGAGAAGGAGTAATATTTATCAAGCCTAATTAAGATTCCATCCAGTGCAAAAATCTGGTGGAAAATTATAATTAAGGAATCATTGTTGAACTATGGAGAAAACTCTAGACTTGAAGTCAGGTGCTCTGCATTCTAATCTCAGCTCTTTCAATTACCAATTATTAGTAGAAATAACAACCTCTTTGCCACCTATTAAGATGACATTAAAATAAAGAGAAGTCCTAGCTGTCACACAGAGAGGCCCTGGGCTTAGGATTTCACCCCTCCAGTGGTGGTCTGCTTTAGCCTCATATCAAATAAGGAAGAGGGGTCATCTCTCCTCACTGAAAGAGTCATTAAACCTAGTATGCTTGGCCCCAAAGGGAAGACGTAAAAAAATGCAAGGAGATAGATTTTAGTATGGAAGGAAAAACTTCGGAACAATTAGAGCTATTCACAAATGTAATATTTTGCCTCCATCACTGGTAATTATCAGGCAGAGCTTCTTTGACAATGAAGGGATGCTATAAAACAGAGATTCTTAATCTTTGTTATGTCATGGACCTCTTTGTCAGTTTGGGAAAGCCAGTGGAATCCTTCTCAGATTCATGTTTCTAAATGTGCAAAACCAAAGACATATAACAAAGGAAACCAGTTATATTGAAATATAGTCATTAAAATGCATAAATGGATAGGGCAGGGAGGAAAAGAGGGAGGGAGAAAGAAGAGAGAGAGGGAGAAGGGAAAGAAGAGAGACAAGAGGAAAGGGAGAGAGAGAAAAAAGACAGACAGACAGAGAGACAGAGACACAGAGAGAGAGAGAGACAGAGAGAGACAGAAAGAGACAGAGAGAATGAGAGAGAACAGGATAAGAAGCTGGGATGTTCGAATTTAAAGAGAATTGCTCTTTGTTCTTCTGGGTCAGGGTGGAATGTGTGCTTCCCGAGGTCCCTTCTAGCTGATCCTATCTGGTGATTTAAATAGATGCCAGTCGTTATGAAAAGGGTATAGAAGTAATTCAATATATATTTATTAAGCACCAATTCTTAATAATGTTAGGCATCTAGTGAGAAATACTGTCACTAGGTGCTAGGATCAAGTCTTATCTCCCCAATCATATGACTTTCATCTCCCAACAGGACCAAATATGAACCACTTGCACAGAATACCTTCTCAGAAATGTATTAATTCATGAAAAAGCTGAAGCTAGCTAGATATTTAGTCTTAGCTATGAATAAGGGACTGGTTTCAGCCTCAGAAAGTTCAGTGAGGTAAGAGAGATTTAGAGCTGGAAGGTGTCATCCAATTTATTCCCATTATATTACAGATGAGGGAACGAAATCCCAGAGATTGTCCACGGTTCACCCAAGGTGATGAAACTCAATTCAGCAGACATTAATTAAGTACCTAATATGGGCAACACATAGTTCATATTCAAGGAATATAAAGTCATAAACAAAACAGTCCCCATCATCAAGGAAATTCCATTCTACTTGGTCTTATCGAGGATGAATTAAGGTATAAAATATAATTAAACATGATGCAAGTTTATTTGCAGAAGAGCATTAACATCAGGAGAGATCAGAAAAGGTTTCAAGAAGGAGATGAAAAGTAGCAGAAATTCTAGGTTGGATATAAGAATTCCAGGCCAGGCTATAACTAGGGGATAGTGGGACCAAGAGATAGCTAGATGGAAAAGTGGATAGAGCACCAGGCCTGGAGTAAGTAAGACTCCTCTTCCTGAGTTCAAATATGGCCTCAGATACTTACTAGCTGTGTGACTCTGGGCAAGTCACTTAACCCTATTTGCCTTAATTTCCTCATCTATCAAATGAGCTGGAGAAAGAAATGGCAAATCAGTGCAGTATCCTTGCCAAGAAAACCCCAAATAGGGTCACAGAGAATTGGACTCAACTAAAAACGACTAAACAACAAGTGTGATCATAGATTTATCTGAGGGGAGTAACCTCCTGAGGAACATGAGTACACACTCACACTTCCTATATTGAACCAGTAAAAATGTCAAAAACTCCCCTAGATCCTATCCTTACCTCAAAATGTTGCTCTTTCCCTAGAATACTCTTTAAATGAGGGTTGTCCTACACGGGGCATGGCATTCAACTGTGATGAAATGTCTTCTGAACACAAGTACTTCTACAACCTCTTCCTTCTGAAGATGTGACTGGGAAGGCTGGTGGCAATCTTTCTTTTATCCCTCCTCTCCCCCATCCTGTCACTGTTTACCTCATTCAGAGAACTGTCTGTTCCCTGCACCATCTCTTTCCTATACCTCCCCCAATTTTGTTACCCTATCCAAAATTCCTAGTGATAGTTCCGGCATCAGAGCAGGCCTTGAATGCACAAGGATGGAAAATAGAGGGAAACCAAGATTAGGGAACACCTATAGAAAGGAAAACAGCATTTTTGATGTATAAAAGAAGATTTAAAAGTTCATTGTAACATTATAATGGAAGGTCTTAAATGCCAGCCTGAGGTGTTTATATTTTAAACCAGAGGTGATGTGAAGAGTATTTTAAAGAACAGGTGAAGGGAATGGTCAATCTGCGCCTTAGAAAGTTTGTTTTGATAGCTCTTCAAAAGATCTGTCAGAGAGGAGGGAGACTGGAAGCTGGAAGACCAAGTAGGAAACAATTACAATAATCCAGATGATAGGGGATGAGGGCCTGAACTAGGTTTGTGCTAGTGGGAAAAAGGGAGTGATTGTGAGAGATGTGGAGTTAGAATGGGCATAACTTAGCAATTGATTGCATTATAACGAATGAATGAGAAGGAAGATTTAAGGAAGACTCAGAGTTTATGTAAATGGTAAGTGCTGGTACTCATATCTGAACCCATGCCATCTGTTTCTGAGTCAAGTACTCTTTGCATCATAACACACTGCCTAGGTTCCCCTTAAACTATTTTCTTAACAGCGTACAGAATTGCTGCATAATTTCACCTTCATTTTTTCATTCATGCATTTGTTCATTTAGTGAACATTTATTAAGCACCTATTATGTGTAAGGCACTATACTAAGCACTGAGGGGATTCTAGAGATGAATAATAATACAGTCCTTAATTCAAGGAGCTTACAAAGTATTAAAATGAGGAGATTTATACAGAAATCACCATAAGACAACGCAGAATATGCTAAATTCCCAGAATAAAGAGAAGCAAAATAACAGGAGTGTTCAAAGAAAGCAGGCTAGGAAGATGTGGAAAGTTTCATGGAAGAGGGGGTGCTCAAAGAATCACTACGACTTCATCGGCAAGATATAGAGGCATTTAATTGGTGGGAGAAAGGGGGAAGAGTAGACATTCCAGGCAGAAAAAACAGAATGAGTAAAGATGTAGTGACCAGAATCCTTTACTTTAGGGAACAATAATAGTCTAATATGGCTAGAATCTAAATTTCATGTGGGTGAGTGGGGGAAGATAAAACTAGAAAGATGAAAGAACAGACTGAAGAAGGAGCCCTTGAATTCCAGGCTGAGGACTGGGCAATTATACTGTACGCACAGGGGAGCCACAAATGGTATTTGAGCAGACAAATGACGCGCTCAGAGCAGTGCTTTAGTCAGACCAAACTGCCTTTAGAATGAGGGTTTGATTGTCTTTATTTTGCACGGGGCAATCTGGATGGTAGTCTTTTCATCAAGGTTCCCAACTAATTCCTTCTGAGAGCTCTGGTTCCCAGCCACCTTTTTCCTTGGGGAGAAAGGTTCATTCTTAAGGAAACAGAGTATTAGGCAAAGCTTTAATTGGACAGAATGGTGAGTGATCACCCCTGGGAGAGTTCTATTTATAGAGAGAGAGAGAGAGAGACAGAGAGAGAGACAGAGACAGAGAGAGACAGAGAGAGAGACAGAGAGAGAGAGGTAAGAGAGAGAGAGAGAGAGAGACAGAGACAGAGACAGAGACAGAGACAGAAAGAGACAGAGAGAGAGCTGATTAGAAGAGATGTGTGAATACACTTGGATAGGGCTCAAAATCCTTCCAAGGTCTGTCAGAGGCCCTCAGTCTCTGAACTCATATCATTATCACATTACTCATGGAAGATGCTCTTAAAGGTGCCAGACAGCTAACTGGAATCCTGGGTTATTTCTGAATAACATTGAACAGCAAGGATACCAGCACAACACATCATGTTCAAAGAAAAGGCACAGGCGCACACACACATGGAATTAGACAAAGAAACTCAGACAGAGAAAAGCACACAGAGAAATTCACACATAGAAACCTCAAGGAGGATAGAGGGCACAAGTATGCAGAGATCCAGGCCGGCTCACTTACCATGCAGACAGACCAATATGCAGACATTTGCAGACTACATATATGTCAGTAGAGCATTAGGCACACATATACACACACACACACACACACACGTGCACACACAAACATACACACTCAAGCCAGGCACACATACACAACCAGCAGTTTCTCTTAATCAGAGAAATAAAGTGTTGTTTCCAAAGGGTATCGATTATCTGTACTGTGGGTAAGAAAACAGAGACACAGGACCTGGTGGATGATTTATGTTAATGCAAAGGTTCTCCTGGGAGGAGAAAAGCTGTTTTGAGAAGAGATTAAGATCAGACTTTGTCTGCTACAGGTAGACACGATGTAGTGGTAGTTAAAAAAAATAATCCTTGCCCACCCTTGGTAGCCATAGAGAAAGGTAACTGAATTAGATGCCTTCATGTATAACCAATTCAATAAAAGAAGCATTTAAATAAGTAGCCACTCCAAATTTGACTATTCCAAACTCTGTCCATCCTTCATAGTCAAGATGAAATGAAACCCCCTTGATGCCATCTTTCTAGATCCCTTCCCCCAGACTTCACCCACCTGAATGTGATCACTCCTTCTAAATCTCTGGAAGTCATTTCATGGAATTTACCACATTCTGCCATCTATATGTGAACATATATGTCTTGTACTAGACAAAAAACTCTTTAAGGTAAGAGACTGGTTCTTACTCCGTGTCTCTTAGACTTAGCACAGTGTCTCACTCCCATTGGGCACGTGTGTGTGTGTGTGTGTTTATGTGTATGTATAGGTCACACACATACATACATACAGAAGAGTGTACTGAAAAGATTTCTCTATCAATGTGTGCACATTATTCCTTTGACAAATTCTATGTTCCAGCTAAACTTGCCTAGTTACAAGTGAGCAGCACACCCCACCCCACTCCCAGGTGTGATGCAGTAAAGAGAGTTGCAGGTCTGAAGTCAGGAAGACATAAAGTCAAATCTAGCCTCAGACACTACCAGCTTTGTGTCCCTAAAGAAGTCATTTAAGCAGTTTGGCTCAGTTTTCCCCTCTGTAAAATGGGGATAATAATAGCACCCAGTGCTAGTTGGATTATAAGGAAAGCTGAGCACTGCAGAATCAATGTTTTCAAATTGTGGTACTGACGAGGACCCTTGAGAGTCCTTCAGACAGCAAGGAGAACAAATCAGTCAATACTTAAAGAAATTAATTCAGGCTATTCACTGGAAGGTCAAATACTGGAGCTGAAGTTTAAATTCTTTGGCCACATAATGAGAAAACAGAACTCATTAGAAAAGATCCTGATGTTGAAAAAGATAGAAGGCAATAGGGAAAGGGCATGGTGGAGGATGAAATGGATAGAGTGTCATAGAAACAATGAATGTGCACTTGAGCAGACTATGAGAGATAGTGGAGAAAGAAGGGCCTGGCATGCTCTGGTCCATGGGGTCACAAAGCCTTTGTGGCCATGTGCAGTGCCTGGTGTGCTATGTGTTTGTTCAGGGGGCCACAAATGAATGACTGAACAACAACAATAAAAAACAACACAGGGTTGTGAGAACCAAAGAAGAGAACAATTGCAAAGCACTTAGCACAATGCCTGGCAGGTAGTATATAAATACTGGTTATTGGCTATTATTACTTGCCATTCCTAGAACTCAGTCCTTCACCTCCCACCTCCATGCATTTGCACAAATTGTTCTTCATGCCTGCAATGATTTCCTTTTGCATTTCTGTCTCTGAGAATCCCTAACTTCCTTCAAAGATCAGTTCATTTGCCATTTCCAATGAAAACCTTTCCTGACTTTTTGTTGTTAGCACCCATTCCTTTTCCCTCTCCCTCCCATTTTCACATTTACATTTATCTGTTTACATATCATACCCTCCACCCCTTCACTAGAATACTAGCTTCTTGGGAAGGGGACCAGGAATGATTTTTCATTTTTATGTTTGTACATCCAACATCTAGGACTTGGTTGCGTACCTAGTACACATTTAATAAATCTCTGCTGTGTTGGTTTGAATGGACTGATGATGAAATGATTGATTAATAAGTTTTTATAATCATCCAGGCCAGAAGAAACAACGTTTTGACCTAGAACAGTATCTCCAGAAGTGGAAAGAAAGGGAAAAAATGAGATATATTTTGGCTACAGAGTCAGGGGATGGTTCTATTTAGATCAATTTACATAATTTGCTCAGTGGGGGAAAAGCTAACACTTCTTTAAAAAATAGTAACTGAGATTAAACAAAGGATTTATTAGGCATTTCCTACTATTTACCACACCTTGTATTGGGCACTAGGGATACACAGGATACAATGATGGAGAGCTGTGCTTTCCCTGCTGAACCAAGACACTATAACAATATTTTTCATTAATATGGCACTAAAAAATTCCTTTTTCAGAACAACTCAATGCCATAAGTAATGCAAGTAAGATTATCTCCATTCTAATGACGTAAAAGTGAGGACAATCAATCAATAAGCATGTATTAAGTGTTTACTAGGGCCGGGCACTAGGCTATGTACTGGTAATACGAAAAGAGACAAAAGTCAGCTCTTGTCCACAAGAAGCTGGCAATCTAACGGAGCAGACAACATTCAAACAAATATATACAAGACTAACTATATATAGGATAAATAGGATATAATTAACAGAGAGAAAGCAATAGAATTAAGAGAAGTGAGAATAGGCTTCCTCTAAAAGATGGAACTTAAGTTGGGATTTAAAAGAAGCCAGGGAAGCAATAGAATGGCATTGAGCAGGGAAACCATTCCAGGAATATAAGGGACAGCCAGAGAAAATGTCTGGAATTGAGATGGAATATATAGTTCACGGAAAATCCTGAAAGCCAGCATCACTGGATTGAAGAGTACAGAACAGGTAGGAAGGGTTTAGTTTATGAAGTGTTTTAAAAGTCAAACAGAGTATTTAGTATCTGATCCTTGAAGGAATAGGGAGTCAATGGAATTTATTGAGTATATGAAGGGGTGGGGGTGAAGTGATCAGACCTGCATTCTAGAAAAATCCACTTAGTGGCTGAATGGAGAATGGATTAGATTGGGGAGAAACTTGAGGCAAGTGGAACCACCAGTAGATTATTGTAATAGTGCAGGTGAGAGGTGATAAGGGCCTGCACCAGAGTGATGGTAGTGTCAGAGGAGAAAAGGGGACATATGGGAAAGATGCTAAGGTGAAACTGATAGGCCTTGGCAACAGATATGATATAGGGGTGAAGAGATAGTGAGGAGTTCAGGATGGCATTTATATCATGAGTCTAAGGGACGGGGAAAGATGATGCCATCTATAGTAATAGAGAAGGTAATAGGTAAGGAGGTTTTAGGGCAGCAGTTCTCAACCTGTGGGTTGCGACCCCTTTGGGGATCGAATGACCCTTTCACAGGGGTCACAGGGGTCACAAGGGTCACCTAAGACCATGGGAAAACACATATTTCCAACAGTCTTAGGAACTGAGACACCGCTCCTCCATCCATCTCCAGGCGGGTCCGCCCCACATGCAGATACGCCTAAATACGAGTATTAAAGGGTCGTGGGTATATTAGGAAGTTTGAGAACCACTGTTTTAGGGTAATGAAATTGAATTATTTTTTAAATGGTTAGCTTAAGATGTCTACTGGACATCCAGTTAAAATATATCTGAAAGGTAATTAGAAAGGCAAGACTTGAGGTCAACAGAGAAGTTGAGGTAGGATACGTAGTTTTGAGAATCATCAGCATAGAGAAAGGAGCTGATTAGATCACCAAGTAAAATGGTATAAAGAAAGACAAAAAGAGGGACCAGGACAGAACCCTCTAAAATGCCTACAGCTAGAGGACATGATTTGGATGAGAATCCAGCAAAAAAGATTGAAAAAGGGTGATAAGATGGGTAGGATGAGAACCAGGAGAGAGGGATGTACTGAAAACCTAAAAAGAAAATACTATCAAAGGAGGAGAAGGTGATTAATAGTGACAAAGGTTGCAGAGAGGTCAAGGAGAATGAGGATAGAGAAAAAGGTCATGGGATTTTTCAATTAAAGAAGTAACTGGCAACTTTGGAGAGAGATTTTTGATGGAGTCATAAAGTCAGAAGCTGGATTGCAAGAGATGAGAAGAGAGGGAGAAGAGAGAAAGTGAAGACATATATTGTTGGTGGCCTTGTTGAGGAGTTTTACTACCAAGGGCAGAAGAGACAGAGAATGATAGTTAGCAAGGATAGAAGGATCAAGTGAGGGGATGTTTTGTTTTGAGGATGGGGGATACATGGACATGTTTGTAGGCAGTAGGGGAAAAAATAGTAGAGGGGGAGAAATTGAAAATATGTGATCAAGTAGGGATGACAGAGGAAGCAATCTGCTGGAGGAGTTGAGATAGAACGGGATTACTTGAGCAGGTAGAAGGTTAGTCTTGGTAAAAAGGCCACTTCATCATGTGAAACAGGTGTGAAGGAAGAGATAGTGGTCAAAGGCATATGAGTAATAAGAACTGAGAAAGAGGCAAGGAGAGGAAATGACTCAGCAGGCCTGAATTCAGCCAGAAATCCCTGTCCAGAATTTACTGGTCTTAGAGCTCTTGGATCTGTGTGACCTGCACAGTGGATGAGCAAGCTGAAGATGAGGCAAAGTATAAATGAAAGACCCAAACAAAAAAAAATCTATATCTATATCTATATCTATATATCTATATCTATATCTATCTATATCTATCTATCTATCTATCTATCTATCTATCTATCTATCTATCTATCTATATATATATATATATATTCGTCTAAAAGAGCAGGTCTGATCACAATGGCTTCTACCAAGTATTGGGGTTTTCCCACCTGAAGGTCCTGATGGAGGACAGTGAAAAAGTTTGGAGTCATTTCTGCCAACAGCAAAGAAGGCTTGGTGTCCTAAGATTTCACCAAGTTCACAACTAATCACGAGTGAAGAGGGAACTCATGGTGAATGATCTCTTTTTTTTGTCTTTTTGTAAAATGTAAGGCAAGAATGTTAGCTGAGAAAGTGGAAAAAGTGGGAGCCATAGGTCTGAGGAGGGATAAAAAGATTTGGAAGAGCCACTATGGAGAGTGGGATAGCAAATTGATAAGAGAAGTATAAAGTGTAGTTAGATTGCCTATCAGCAGTGAGAGCCCAGTTGAGGCTGTATAAGACACAGCATGTTGTATTGGTTCAGAACAGGGAGTTGATTCACCCAAAGGCATACTCCTAAATAAATGTCAGCACCAGGATTCCAAATTCATTATGCATTTTCTTCTACCATGCGGCATTCCCTTTTCAGGAAATACAAACACACATACACAATTAAATATTATAACTAAAAGAAGGTTTCAAAATACATCAATCAATACATGTATTAAGCACCTACTATATGTTAGGAACTGTATTAGGTACTGATGACAAAAATACAAAGAATAAAAAAAAAACCAACCTATTCCCAAGGAGTTTACATCCCAATGAGGGAGATACACACTTTTATCAGTTTATACATAATTTAAAGAATAAATACAAAACTAAATATGATACACTAAAGTAGGAAAGACATTACAGCTGGGGGAATCAGGAAAGGTTTCATTAGGAAGTAGTACTTGAGCTGCTTCTTAAAGGAAAAGTGTGATTCTGTGAGGCTTGAGAACAATGGGTATCTGGATGCCAGCCAGTATAAGGGTACAAACGAGAGACTGAGCTTCCTGAGTACAGAACAGAGGAAGACAGTTCGACTGTATTCCAGAGCATGGGCAGAGGGAGTGTACAATGAACCTGGGGAAAATTATTATAAAGGGCTTTAAAAGCTAAACAGAGAAAGTTATATTTGAACACAGAAGCAATAGGGAGCCACTGGAGTTAAGTGAGTAGGGGAGTTACTTGGTCAGAGGAGTCTTTGAAAGAAAATCACTTTGCACCATCAGTATGAAGGACAGGCTGGCATGGACAGGAGCTTGAGGCAGGAAAACCATACCATTTAGAAGATGCTTTCAATAATCCAGACAAGGGATTCATTTTACAAATGAAACTAAATACACAGATATTAAGTGATGTCAAGATATTAGGTAACATCCCATTTTCCAGAGCTAAGACCCAGCAAGCAAGCAAGCTGTGGCCTTTTGTCAACCATCAAGATTTGTCCACAGCTTCTTTTGTCAGTAGCAATGTTTGGACTAGAACCCGGGTCCTCTGACTCCAAATCCGGGGCTCTTGCCAGTGTGGTACTTTGGCTCCAGAAAATAAATTCACTAATGAGAGCAGCCAGATGGAGCAGTGGATAAAATGAAGGGCTTGGAGTCAGAAAGACTTGAATTCAGATCCAGATTCAGATATTTAACTAGCTATGTGATCCTGGGCAAATTACTTGACTCTCTGTGTCTCAGTTTTGTCATCTATAAAATGAGCTGGAGAAGGTAATGACAAAGCACTCCAGTATCTCTGCCAAAGGAAAAAAAAAAACAAAAAGGAGTCACAAAGAGTCAGACACAGCTGGAAACGACTAAACAACAACAAAATGAGAACAGCAAATTCTTTTCCAATTCAAAGCCAGGAGCTGGGGAAAAGTCCCCTGTCACTCTGATATACCACAGAGGAAATTATATTTGAAAAACAGCCCTAAGCCAACCCAAGGTATTTAAAATTTCTACACAGCTACATCTGCACCCTAGTGATTCCTGGCCCCTTTGTCAACTATCAGGACTTGTCCACAGCTGGGGTTCAATGGGATAAAACAGGATCAAGCTGGCAGTCTGAGAAGTCTCTATTTGATAGAAAAGAAAGTGGGACATTTTCGGTCATTAGTATGAAGAGGGCAGAGTTAGGGAAACTGACTCCCAAATCCTTTTAACAGTAGCACCAGAGCTGTTAAAACCACTGCAACTCCCAATAGGAATAATTAGATCAGCTTGGGGATGGGGGAAAGGACAAAAACAGGCTCCACTTCTCCTGCAGGCTTCAGTCATGCTCTCCCATTTCTGAGGGAGTGTAAATTGCCCCAGACTAGCACATGCTGCACAGTCCCCAGTCTCCTGACCTTCACCCTCCTTCTTAAAACTCTGAGGCACCGACTCCTTGGGTTGGGGGTGAGGGAAGGTCAGGGTTGCTAGGTAGGATTCTTTCAATTCCACTTTTAGAACAATTCCCTGTATGGTAAACTTGGGATGATGCGGACAAGAGTCAAATGGGATGGGCAGGCATGTATGGGCTGGATTCTGAGTAAATGGAGGGAATACCCAAATCAAAAAGTCCTATGTCCATTGAAGTACTAGATTTAAAACAGGAAAGGGCCTTAGAAATCCTCTGTCCCCAACACTTTATAGATGGGGAAACTGCCACCCAAGGATGGGGTGTCACTTGCCGATAGTCATACAGCTGTTTCAATCCATCAGTAAATATTTATTTGTTCTGGTTCAGTCATTTCAGTCACGTTGAACTCCTCCTGACCCCATGTGGGATTTTCTTGGCAAAGATACTGGAATGATTTGCTATTTGCTTCTCCAGCTCACTTTACAAGTGAGAAAACTGAGGCAAACAGGGTTAAGTGACTTGCCCAGGGTCACACAACTAGTAAGAGTCTGAGGCTAGATTTGAAGTCAGGAAGATGAATCTTCCTGACTCTAGGGCTGGCACTCTATCTACTGTGTCTAGCTTCCCTAAACATGTGCTAAGTACCTATTATGTGCCAGATACTGTGCTAAGCACTGAAAATACAAAAAAGGGCAAAAGACACCAATTGTTCTCAAGGAACATGTAATCTAAAAGGAGAGACAACATGGAATCATATATTAATCAAGTAATAGATAGGTAGATAGATAGATAAATAGATAGATAGATAAAACTATGATCAATAGGAATTGAAGGAGGGAAAGCACTGGAATTAGGAGGGGTTAGGTTAGACAAGACCCAAGTCCCCTGCTTTGAATTCCACTGCTTTTCCCACATTTTAGAAAAAATAGAAGCAAGTTAGAGAATACTTAGTAGGAAATAACTAGTGATGGAGATCATATCATGTGAAGGTGAGTTAAAGAAGCTAGAGATTTTTATCCTGGAGAAGGAAAGAAAAAAAATTTAAGGATTACTTTCAAGTACAATGAAACAGAATTATACTTGTGCTCACTCCAAGAAGGCAGAAATAGGACACATGGTTGGAAGTTCTACATTACTTCATGGAGGCTAGATTACCACTTGTCAGGAATGTTATTACCTTTCTATGTATGCGTGTGTGGTCTGAAGTCCCTTTCAATGCTGTCGTTCTATTAGAATGGAGCAATTACTATGACTGATAGATATGATTAGCCACAATAATCTTCTGGGCTATGGGTCAACGAGGCTTAACAATAGAAGAGAGACTATCCAAGTTTGGGCACTCCCTCTAGGGATAGAAATTAAGAACAAACTCAGCTTGATGTCGGTTTTCATCTATCAATGTCCATACCAAATTCCCCTAGTAGAATGCAAGATCTTTGAGGCCAGAGAATATGTGGCTTTTATATTTGTATGCCCAGCATATAAATCTGTTGAAATAAATTCAGTATAATTAAATTAAATGAATTTAATTGGTCCAAGTCATATAAGCTGGGTCTGACCCCAGTATCATTATTGCTTCCTTCCCCCAATTTTCCTGAAAACTTTGTGTGGATTGCTAACAATTTGACTCATCTACACAATGTAGATTTTCATGGCTTAGACTCAGACATGGGAGGACTAAGGAAATGAATGTGTTTGAGAGTTGAATTAAGGTCAATGAGGGGTAGGTTATATGGAGGTTGGTGTTAATATTGTATAAGACATAACTTCCTAACAAATCAGAACCATTCCATAATACAATGTGCTGCCTTGAAGAAAAATGAACCTCTGAGAAAAGATGAATTGTCACTTGCTAGGGATATAAGAGAAGATGATCTCTAGTGTCCCTTTTTATTGTAAAACTCTGTGGTTCTGTATTGTAGTCCAACTTGTAGCTAAAACATGAATCTTCCCTAAAACATGATATGTAAGACACAGAATGGTAAAGTGAATAACAGCACTGGATTTGTAAGTATTCAAATCCTGTCTCAGACTCTTATTGGGATAGTCATTTAACCTCTCTTAGTCTCTGTTTCCTCATTTGTAAAATGCTCATTTAGACCTGATGGTCAATTTGAAGCTCCCTTCCAACTCTACATCCATAATCTTATGTTCCTAGTGATGGAGAACTCATTACATCATGAGGAAATATTCCACACATCTCGGAATGTGGAGCGTCAAAGGGTTTCCCTAAAATTTCTAGCAATTTATCTTAGTTTTATCTCTTAGAGTCAAATAGAAAAAAAAATTAATCCTTACTTGATATATTTTAAAAAAAAGCATTTCTGGGTTACAGCTTTACCTACTGGATAAAAATCACCAGTTTTTCAGCAGTTCTTTAGAAAATGTTTTTTCAAGTTCCCTCACCATCGTGATTGACTTCTTCCTTAGCCATATTTCTCTTCAAGTCCCTATAACTGATATTCTAGAATTGATATTCCCTCCTGGTTCTGATTTTGAATTTCTAGACTTCATCACCATTCCTCTACCATGTTTTCAGCTCCTTCTTTTGCTGTCTTTCTACTTGACACTGTAAGCTCCTTGAAAACAAGGACTGGGTTTTGGTGGAGGGTTTTTGTTTTATTTGCTTTTGGGGGGGGGGGGGGAGGAGGGTTATTCATATCCTCAATGCTTAGCACAATGCTAGTATATGGTAAGGACTTTAAAATTTTTGTTGCTTTGACTTGCTTTGTTTTAATATATCCAGGCCCAAACCTAGTGAGACAATCAACCTCTCTTTGTCACGGACACAAGAAGTCTATTAAAGCTAAGCTTGCTTAGCTTTTAAAATAAGAATGAACAACACAGGTTGTTCTTGAGCATGACAAATAACAAGGACATAGTGATTTGCTTATCTTCTAAGAATCTGCAGAACCTCAAACCTGAAAATCCACGAGTCCTAAAATAACTCCTTTCTGACAAATCTGAGAAAATATAAACCTACTGTAGAGATCAAGACTGAGATTAGATGTGAAGGGGCTGACCTATGTCCTGATGTTGTCTGTTGTCTCATGTATATGAAAGAAAATCCTCCTATTTCATGCAAGCACAGAAAGATATTCAAACACCCTGCATTTTACATTCCCCATCCTGATATGTACCTTCAGAGGTAAGCTCTTTTGTAGGCTCTATATAATTGCTCCAAATCTTCTGAATCTTACCTATTTCTGAGAATGGGGTGTCATTTGTCACTGAAGATGGGTTCAGACATTTCCTGGGAGTATATAGGCCCTGAGGAGCATGGCACATAGTAGAACAGTCTCTCTGTTTTTTCCCCCTCCTCTCTCTCCTTTCTAGGATAATTGCTAAGCTAAGTCTGAACAGAGTAGCTGAATCTATGAGCTTTGGGAAATGGAGTCAGGAAGATGAGTGGTAAAGGATTCTAGCACAGTCTGGCTGGATAACACAAGAGGAATAACAATTGGATCTGAATTTAGTGGAAGGATTCCTGAACCAAGAATCACCAAATGTGTGTTTCAGTCCCCGCTCTAGCACTTACTACAGCACGTCACTTAAGCTTTCTACACCTCAGTTTCTTGATCTCTAAAATGGTCTTAATACTATAACATTACCTGTTTACCAAAGATTTGAGGAGTATCAAGTGGTAAAATGTACTTACAAACCACTTTGGACATTGTAAAACATTATAAAAAATTGAGATATAATTATGATTACTTAATTAACTGAAGGCTGAGGGAAGTTAGCAACAGGATATCAAACACCAGTCATATTGTATGCAGGCATGAGAGTGGGGGGACTGAGAATGCAAATGCATAGCCTAAATATAGCTGGACCTCCCAGAGAGCCAAATACCCATTCTTGGTCAGCCAATGAAATCAGGTTTCTCCCAGCACCTAGAGTTGTGTGAAGGTAGGAGGGAGGTGTTTATTAGACTAATAGAAGAGGAGCTGTTTTGTTTTAACATACCCCCTCCCCCCAAAAAAAATCCAAGCCTTTTTTTTTTCCTAATAGTATCAACCTCCTTGTAACTCATTTCCCTAAAAGTCTCTCACCTCAAGGATTCCTTTTAGTTATAAAGCATTGCCCTTGGCTACAGAAAGAAGTGATTGAAATGGCTTAGTAAGGCAATCACATCACCAAGGCCCAAAGTCCTTGCTGCTGACCATTTATCCTGTCATAACCTTCTACTTAAAAATACATCATTGTCAAAATCCCACTATCATTATGCCATGGGCTCACCTCTATCATGACCTTACCTTTCTCCCTCACTCAAAGTTATTCATCCCCTATGGAGGTTGTCTAATACTTATCTTCTCATTCTCTCCCCCGCCCCTTTCTTTCTTTAAAGTGTGGAAATCCATCAATGGGAATCTCAAAATATTTCATGAAAAGCAGCAGAAGAGGGATTGTTTCTGACGGAACCAGACAAATCAATTAATTGATCTCTGGCACGCAAGGATAATTTTATTTCCTAGTCTATTAAAGAATATCAGAGCTGGTGAGCTAATTTCACTAGAGGATGATCTGTCATCAGTCATTAGTCAGGGAAGTGGAGAATGAGGATGGAAACTTGAAACTAATTTCTCTATCTTAAGTCACTTCATTTCTGCAACCTTTGTAACTCCTGGGATGGGGGTGGGGTGAAAGTAGTGATTTTTTTTTAACCCTTTCTACCCCAGCCTTTTTCTTTCTTTCTTTCTTTCTTTCTTTTTTTTGACTCACAAGTTTATTGACTACAAAGTCCTTATCTCATTTGATCCTTACAATAATCCTGTAAGGCAGGCAGGAAAAAAATGTAGTGATTCCAATTTTGCATTGTTGTGTTTGTCCTTCATTTTCGAAGAGGACCATGGCATCAGGGAAATGATGACATAACTTGCAGTTGACTTTGACTTGAGTGAGGGAGGGCTGTGCAAGGTCACCAGTCTCACCTTCTCCTCCAGAACCATCTGGATCCAGTGACCAGATATTCATTAGGATAACTGGAGATGACCCAGAATGCAATAGCAGACCCTGACCCTTTTAGGATAAGGCTTTTTCATGTACTCATGTAGAGTGAAGTAATGCCATTCAGTGAAGAGGCCTCTTTAAGAAGTGAGTCAAGAAATGGCCCCTTTAGTTAGGAAAAAAAGAAAAAAACAAAAAGCTGGGAGGTCCTAACTCTCCCAACTTTGCATGTGAAGAAATCGATCCCCAGAGACTTTAAGGGATTTGCCTATTGTTACAGATTTGAAGTTACATATTTTATAAATGGAAGAGCTAGAACTCAACCCAGTTCTTCTGAATCTAGGTCCAATGATAATTTGCATTCTGTTTTCCTATTCAAAGAATATTACTTCAGTAGGTAAATTTAAAAAAATATATAGTTCAATCTTACTTTGAGTATAAAAATATATGTGCCAGATCCTACTTCTGTCTCTTCCCAAACAAACACAAATGTGTATATGACTTTAAAAATAATAAAGGATTTTACTAGCAATATCATTGATTTGAGATTTCTGGAAAGGAACCTATAAGGTTATATTATTGAAGAAGATGAATGCAACTTTAAGGCAGAGGAAGACTTACCTATTCTTCCTTCATGCTTTGCAGATAAAGTAGAATTCTGTATACAACACTAGGCACAGAATAAATATTTAAGGAATGAAGGGAATGAATGGTCTGTTTCTGATGACAATGACAGGGCATGTTGATAAGCCTAGAGGAGAAGACTGAGAATGAAGAGAATATTGCTTAGAAAGTTGCACTAAATTCAAATGACAAAGACTAGGTTATCTAGTCCTCTAAGGTTAATGAAGCCCACATTTCTCTCAAATACTACATAGTTTTGAATAGAAAAGGAACTTAATGAGGGTTTGCTGATAAACAAATCCCTGAGGCAGATGACACAAGTGCAAATATATCCTAATTTTACAGATGGGCAACTGGAGGCCCAAAGAAATAGAATGAGTTTGCACAAGGTCACCCAGTCAAGTAGCAGAGGCTGAACATTTATTTCAGATTTTCAGCCTCTGGAATCTAGTGTTCTCATGAGAGTGGCTATTATTATTTTTAAGGAAACACAATAATTAACAAGAATGAGGTTAATAAAAAGTTCTCAATATAAAATTCCCACTTTCAAAAACATTATAATGAATATTTTGGTTATATGAAAAGAGTAATTATAATCTTTCAGCACAGTAGAATTTATCCTTGAAGTCAGAGGACCTGGTTTCAAATAATATCTAATACAGCTGGAGAGAACTTGGCTAACTCACATATGTGTTCTGGGTTTCAGTTTCCTCATCTGTAAAGTGAGGGGATTAACCTTTGAAGCTGATGAGCTTTGAAGTTCCTTTTTAGTACCAGAGCTGCATTCCTATAATCTTATACATCTTCGATTCTCTTAAATAGGTAAAGCTGTTCCTATGTAAATAATAATATTTACCATAATTTTCTACCCTGCTCCTCTCCCTTCTCACATACCTATAACCCTCACCTACGTAGGAATAAAAATAGGGAGTCAGAATAGATTCTTGATATAAGTGGTCCCTGTGCCCATTTTACAGCAGCCAAGAGACAAATCTTTAGGAAGTTAGTCAACAATCTGTCAATGATCATTTATTGTCTTTATTATATACCAGATACTGTGTGTCTTCAGCAATTAAGAGACTCAAAAAGATGGCTCCTCCCCCTCAAGAAGTTCTCATTCTAATAAGGGAGACAATCTGCAACCAACTATTTACATAGAAGATTGTTTTTGTGGTTGTTACAGCTGTTGGTCCTTTGTCCTCCATGATCATGGAGGTGATGCCAGGACACGGAAGTGAATGGAATGTAAGTGAGGAAGGACTGTGCAAAGTCACTAGCCTCACATTCTCCTCTGGAGCCATCTGGGTCCAGTGGCAAGATACGGCTCAGGAAGACTGGAAGGAGATGGTCCTAGATGCAGTGAGAGACCTTGGCCTTAGCTAAGGTCTTTAACAGGCCTCAGTTTGACTGGAGCAATGATCATTCAGTGACTAAGGCTAGGTAAGAAATGAAGCAAAGTTTATAGTTCAATAGTTTTCTTTACCTATTTAAAAAAAATCAGTCTGGGAGGGTGAGACCTTTTTCTGGTTTCTGGCCAAAACAGAAACAACTGCTATTTACATTCACTCTGAGCCAATCAGAGGGGAAGTACTAAGAAGGAAAGAAGGAAGGGGAAAGGAGGAGAGAAGGAATAAGAAGAGAAGGGAGACAGAGCAGAGACAAAGGGAGAGACAGAGATAGAGACAAAGAGATAGAGAAAGAGAGAGACAAAAAATCACACAAACACGAAGTCTATGGAATATCCTCCAAGAGAAAGTGAGATTTGAACTATCTTGAAGGAAACCAAGAGGTCAGAACAGAAAACATTCCAAGCATGGGAGACAGTCATGGAATGGGAGCTGGAATGTCACTTCCAGGAGGAGTTGGTTTGTAGGGTACATGTGGGAAGTAAATTATATGGAGCCTGGAAAGATGGAAAGGGAGTGGATGTGAAAGGAACACCAAACTGGGAAGTTTACATTTTATCTCCAGGGTGAGATTCCAGGATTCAGAATTCATCACAATTTTGTGTAGGAAACAAAAGTTTATCTCCAAAGAATTAGCTGTAGAGAAATGGGAATGCTGTGGAAGTAATTAATGTCTCTTTGCTGATAAGCTGCTAATTAAAGTCTTTTGACACTTGAGAGAGGGAGGGGGAGTCCGTTAAAACTTTCCCAGTTGAGGAGCAGCCATTAGCTCTGAAGCCCCACAGCAGAAGCACTGCCTGAATGAGCAGAATCCAGATGGTTTTTGATGTTAATAAGAGATCCCCTCTGAGTGAAAGTTGTTTGCTCCTCAACTCTGCTGCTCACAATAGTGACAAACAGCTGAAGATCAGTGATACTCTAGTGGCATGTCACTTATCAGTCAACATTAGAAAATTAATTCCCTCAGGTAAATTTCATTTATCTGGAAAACCCAGTTAACACTTTAAGTGATAACCACTTCTCATTTGTAAAAAATGCTTAATTCTTTTCCCAAAACATTTTAGAACAGAACATAATTTAGGTGGGTGAGATTTGGAGTACAGTGGAAAGATTGAATTTAATAGAAATATATGTGACATCCTATATTTGATTGAAAAATCAGTTACTTGTACATGAATAGGGAAGCATGGTTCCATGAGGAATGGATGTTTTTTGTTTTTGACATTTGAGATCGCCTCCTCAAGAGCCAAGACTGTCTTCTGTCTTTCTTTGCATTGATGTGCACAGCACTTAATGCTTCCTTGACTAACTCCCAATGTCTATTCCTGTGGTCTTCACAAGGGAGGTGTTCAGTGCATCCTAGTTAAACAATTTAAGAGAATGTATCAAATCTCCCTTTCAATCCTTTACATTCTTCACTGAAGAGGTCTAAAATCCAGTGGCGTCTATCTCAAATAGAACTTGGGGCTACTAAACTATACATGTGGAAAACCACATATTAATTTAACTTATGTTCCTTTGCATTTTTATTTATTCTATTAAATATTTCCCAATCATACTTTAATCTGATTCTGATCCTAGGTAGTACAACAGACCACAATGCCCCCCAATAATTCTGATCTCCTTCTTTTACTCAAAAAATTCAGGTAATGATAAGTAGCTAGTGTAGTGGATAATTAATCTACTTTACTATGCAGAAGACCTGATTTCAAATCCAGCCTCTGACATATAATGTCTGTGGGACTCTGGGGAAACCTGTTAACCTTACAGTGCTCTCAGACATCTGAGATGAGAATCTCTGAAAGTCACAGAATAATTGTACATCTCTATAGATAGAACTTTCTTCACCCGGAGTTCTACTAGAGTCTCATGTGCAGGGAAAATGAATAGATAATAGTCCAAATCAGGCTCTCACTCATTGCAGCATTGGCCTCAAGAGTATTTTAGCCAGTTGATTGTCATCCATTGCTTGAACACATCCATTGATAAGAGATCTCAGCAGTATAATGTAGAGAACAGAGAGGTAGGCTTGAACCTGACTGTCAGTCAAGTCAATGAGCATTCATTCCATGGTTACTGTCATTCATTGTGCTAAGCACTCACTGTGTGTACAAAGAAAGACAAAAAACATCCATTGCCCTTATGGAGCTAATATAATAGTGGATACAACATGGAAAACTATGTCATGTCTTATACAAATGTGTATGTTTGTGTGTGTGCATAAACATGCACACACACATACATACACTACCAGCTAGGTGGAGCAGTGGATGGAGCACCTGACCTGGAGCCAGGAATATCTGAGTTCAAATCCAGTCTCAGACATTTATTTAGCTGTGTGAGCCTGGAAAAAGTCACTTAACCCCGCTTGCCTCAGTTTCCTCATCTGTGAAGTGATCTAAAGAAGGAAAGGGCAAACTACTTCAATATCTTTGCCAAGAAAATTCCAAATGTGGTCATGAGGAATCAGATAGGACTGAAACAAGGGAAGAACAACAATAAAAATCTACACGGGACTATATACACACATGTATACACATGCATGTATATTGCATATTCATATAAAATTTAATATACGTGTCACATCTAATGTGCATTCTCTATAATATATACATTTTAAATTATGCACACATATATACACACACATGTATACTGCATATACATATAAAATTTTATATACGTGTCACATCTACTGTGCATTTTATATAATATACACATTTTAAATTATGCAAACATATATAATATAGATATCAATACAGAGATATATTATCTCAGAGGCAAAGCATTAGGGGGCAAGACAATGGGAGAGAACTTGAAAGAGCCCCTTGCAGAAAGCAGAATGTTCACTGAATCTTCAAGGAATACAGGAGACATTAGTTCAAATCACACCTCAGACAATCACCAGTTGTTTGATTCTCAGTAAGGCACCTTAACCTCTTAATCTATTTCCTTACTTGTTAAATGAAGATGATAATACTTGTCCTACTTATCTTAAAGGTACGAACTCATATCTCAGAAACAAAAGTATTTTTTGGTCTTATTTTTAAGTGAAACTCAGTTGTTAATCTTTTGTAAAGTTTAGTTTCATTTTAGTTTATTTTGACGAATTAAAATAATGTCCTTTATGTCTGAATGGTCAATAAATGTCTACCAAGAAAAATGTAATTCTCTGAATACATCCCATAATGAAATGTACTACAATCACCTATATTCCCTAGTCTGTTGGGATAAAATAATTTTTCAAGTAATAAATCACTATAGAAAAAAATGATTACTTATTAACATAACATATTAAGAGAGAGCCTAATTTATTTCATATTTAGCCAGCTATTGCTTATATTGACCTGAACTATAACTCTTGAATTTCTGTTCCCTCTGGGTCCAGGCAGAACAAACCTTCCCTCTTTCATATGGAAGCTCTTCAGATTTTTAAAGACAGTTTGCCCGTCACTGAATCAACTAACAATCCTGCTCTGTATCTTCTATGAAACACAGCCTCCTTTTCAAAGTGAGCTCAGGCAATCTTAGACTGCAGCAAACACCTGAAGAAATGCCCCTCTGCTGAAATAGCAGTGTTTTGTGTCAACAGCCTTGCAATACAGCTACACAAACCAGCAAGGGATTAAGCAATGGCAGACCAGCAACCTCTGAGAGGTGTTAAGTGGGTATACTATATAGCCTTTGATTCCACAATCCCAGCTTACTGTTGATTCTAGGATGTGGGCTGTCTTTGAAGAACGGAGAGCTTTGGGATAAACAAATCCTGAGGAACTATCTGTGTAAAGAGCCAAAGAAAGGATTTGGAATCCAGAGACTTGGATCTGAGACTGGGCTGCCCCAATTAGGGTCTGTATGACCTTGAGCAAACTACTTTAAAGTTAGTACACTAAATATCAGTTTCCTCTCAGTAAACTGGAGAAAATGTTGCTCTGTCTGTCTCACTGGGTCTTTGGGAAAACCAAAAGTGAGAGTAAATGTTGGTGCCAAGAACTACCACAGGATCAAGGATGCCAGTTTATTATTATATATATATAAATTCTAGGGAGTTTTGGTCTTTCTGACTCCAAGCTGAACTTCTAAATCCATACTATTTCTGGACATATATTAAAATATTATAATTACAGATTTAATTACATAATCAAATTATAAGAGGGACATATGATAGTTTAAAATCTATACACCAATCAATCAAACATTTCTTAAACTTCCACGTTGTGCTAGTTGCAATAAGCACAGAGATAAAAAGGAAAAGTCCTTGCCTTCAAGGAGCTTACATTCTGTCAAAATACTTTCTTAGAGACAGGCAGTGCCAAAATTCTCTTCCACATATTACAAATGAGGAAACTGAGTCATAGATCCTGCCTAGGCTCAAACAGTTAGTTAGTTATTGAAGCCGAGTTTCAAACCCAAGTCTCCTGATAACAAATGTAAGATCAGGCATTTAGTAAAGATTTCTTGAATTTAATTGAAATCATTTATGAATTTTAAAAAAAAAGTCGGTGTCAAGTGACAGGAATATTGAACAGGGTTAACGTTGGGACAGCATTTCAAGTTCCACGCCATTTTGTTTCCAACACAGTGTATCTTGTCAAAGGCAGGGAATGTGTTTGCATTCTGGATAAAGCTGGTAAAAATGTGATAGGCCATCTGTTTAGAGGTACAAGGGGCACTCTTTTCAGAAGCAAATGCCAGATGGCAGCTCTCTAGCTGTTAAGAATGATGAAAGGAAGGGGAAGAATTGTCCTTCCATAACGCCTCCCACACATTCAGAGCTCCTTGCTGGGACCACCAGAGACCCCTGACAATTAGGGGAAAACAGAATTTAACAAAAAGGGAGATGAATTATTATTATTTTTATGGGCTATTATGAGTCATTTTTATGTTTCCTGAATGTTCTGTTGGGAAGAATAAAGTCTTCCCTGTATTTCTTTATATGCATTTTGGGGGTACCCTAAGACCTTTTATGGCACTTGGGAACCTTTCGAATGATATCTATGAAGAGCCTGGCGTAAGCTACACTTAAATTATTTTTGAGATTTTCTCTGAGTAAAGTCTTGATAGGGACAACAAGAGTGTTATCTGATATGGGAAACATCCTAAGGATGAAAACAAAATGGGATGAGTCATGGTTAATAGCAAAAGTATTAACCTTCTTGAAGCTGTTCCATTTTTTAAAAATTCATCTTACCCCTTACTTCAATCTCTCACAGCAGTACTTTTAAAATCTGAAGGAACTGGTGAGTTCCTTAGACTTCTGCTTTAGAAAACCTTCCCTTTTTTTCCTTATCAGAACCAATCTTGACTGCATCAGGTAAATTTCATTTTTATAAAGCTCCCAAATATCTTGAATTTAATTGTCCATTAGAGTCACAGACCATAGCATTTTATCCATCCTGATTCTGAATTATTTGAAGCTTCTCTCCTAAACTGTCTAAGGAATATGCCTTACTATCCCTGGATCATAGTAACTACCACTTTTCTTTGTAAGAATGTTTATCAAGAATGTAAAGTTGGAATATAAAATTAAAAATTAGTATATCAAATTTAGAAATAGAAAATTCATAAAACTGTTACTTCTTCAACAAGTTTCCTATATATTTGACTCAGCAAGATGTAATAAAAAGCTGTTCAAGGAATCTACTTAGGCAACATTTCTCTCCTTATTGGAGAAAATCAGATCCAGGATAGCAGTTTCCCATGACAGATCCTCCAATTTGTAAACAATAAAATTATAGGTAAGGCAAATAGGATTCCTTTAGTTGTTCAGCTGGAGGCAGAGAGAGCCTATGGCAGATAGGCAGATCTCCAGGCAGTTCAACTATAACCTTTATGTTGTGTGTGTGTGTGTGTGTGTGTGTGTGTGTGTGTGGCAATTTTTTCTTCTTCTTCTTCTTTTTTTTTTTTTTGGAAATTATCAGTCACTTCCTGCAGCTGGTCTGGTGGCCCACTGTATACTCCACTAGTATACCACCTCTATTTATCAACACCATTTTTTTTTTCAAATTTGAAAGTTCTCTCCACCATAGCTTCACCCTGACTTAATAGATTTCAACACAGGTAATTATCTGGAGTACAAGGCTACTCTTCCTCCCTTTCCACTTAATTTATTCCTCTTGAATAAAGTATGCCCTTGCACTTGAGTCATAGGTTTCATTCTGCCAAGTTTCAGAGATAACTGTGAGGAATATGACCCCTGAATTGTAATTTCTTGCTCACTTTGCATATTACTTACTCTATGTGCATAAATATACAGACACGAGCCCATGAGCAATTTCTCTGCTCCTTTTACCAGTCAAATATTCCCATAAATTACCAAGCACCTCTACCATTATTCCTGTTTCCAAGTCATGCATTTCCTCTGCAATTTCTGGAATAACCACTCTAACTGAAGATACCCTCCCTTCCCCTCCTCTTTAGTATAAATCTTTCTTAATCAAATTAGGTGGTTTCCAGCCAGAGGCATTTGTTCTGACTTTCTTGGCCTCTCTCCCTGGTCTGGGACTCTTTGTGTGTCCTCTAAAGACCCAATCCTGTGATTTAGAGTCTTTCTCAGTTCCTACTCCTGTAAAGAAATTTCTCTTCCCTCTTCCCTGAAACACAACATGTGAAGAAGAGGTAATGATAGTTTATCATTATTATTACTATTATCATTATTATTATACTACAGGAACCTTTACAGTGGTAGAAGATTTGGTGTAGATATCTTTACTCATCTTCAACCACTTATTACATGCATAGGTTTAACAGCAAGTCTGGCTTATACTACTACCTGTCTTAGTATGCCTCTTGAGTGTATTTTTCTCTGCCCACTCATTAAGTATGGATATCTCTAAAAGATTTATCCTAGACTTTTTTCTCTTCTTTCTACAATTTCATGTCTGTTTGGATTTTAACACTCTTTATAAACTAACCCCTTTCTATCTTTCTAGTCTTCTGACATCCTACTCTCCCTTCATGTACACTAATACAGTGACATTGGTTTCAGTGATGAATAAAACTCCAGTGAGATAGGCTTTCTGGGTAATTAATAATCAATGTATTAATTAGGCTATCTAATAATAAATTGATGGTTAGTGCTTTCTCTTGGTAACCAAAGACACAAAAGGGCACTAAATCATCATAAATAGGATGTGTGCCTTCTGATAGGAAACTCCATAGCGTATATAAAAGTTAGACTCTTATGTAGTATTTTTTTTACAATACGTTCACAAATAAGTAAATAAAACCTGTATAGAAATAAATAAAAAGCAATTTTGTAGGTGCACTAATGACTAGGGAAATAAGACAAGTCATCTTGAAGGAATTCCTCTTCTCTACTCTCCTTTCCTTTCTCTCTCCTTCCCCTCCATGTCTACATAAGGCACCATGCCCTCACCTGTGGGTGCTCTGCCCAAGGGAATGTAATTTTGATCACTGAAACCTGGCGAGATATCTTGGGGTTTTCTGACTAGATTTTTCTCTTAAGGACAACACCTTAAACCAGAAGAGGTTTAATCAAAGAGAGTTAGGGGTTGCCTGAGACCCCAAAATACCAACATGCTGGGTTTGGAGGAAAGAATTCCACTCAAGTCTTCTCAACCAAAGAAAAGCAAAGTTTATTATAAGTTCGCCTGTATTGGACGCAGAGCAAGTCTGTGCTAGAAAACTCTATGGTGCTTTCACAGAGCAAATCCGTGCTAGGGCATTCTGTGGCGCTGTCATACCACATGGAAGGGAGATGGGATTCTTATATACAGAGGAATCTAGGGGTGGTTTAGAGGAGGAGTTTAGGAAGGATCTTCAGGAGAAGTTAATAAAGTCAATGCAAGAGTGGATTGATATTTTGATAGGCTCAAGGGCAGGAAGCAGATGGACAATGGAGGGCCAGGCTAGTAACAGAGGTTTGGGCCCAGCCACAATGAAATACTTATGGCCTTTGCAAAAGACTCATCAAGTGGGAAGATTCAATCAGACTCCAAGGGGTTTCCCAGAGCCTGTACCTCAAAGATTCAAGGAGAACTCAAGGGGGGTCCCAGAGCCTACACCTTATCATTCCCCCCTCAAACAAATGGGACCCAAATTCCTTTGGGGAAAAGGGCAAAGGTCTCAGCTTCTAAAAGTGCTTCCTGCTGGCAAGGGGTGTAGAGCTGTCCCTGCCTCTCTGGGTCCCATTCAAGGGGGTCAGACTTCAAATCCAAGGGGTCAGACTCTGGAACATGCCTGATGCCAGGTCCAGTGGGCTAGAGAACTTAGGGCTTAAACTCTGGAGGAGACAAACCTGGCAAAGAGGTTAAGCAAACAAAGACCAAAACAGGCACAAAAAAGTATAGTGAGAACAATTTTCCCGGTAGGAATTAAAGATGACTACTGCAAGGCCAAAAGTCTGTCAGATACCCCTTTCCTTTCCAAATTGCTCCATGGACATTTAGCACGTGGAAAGCAATAGCAGCTTTTCAAAAACAGGCAACAACTCCCAAAGCCTGTTCTCTCCCTTCATCATCATAGAGACTATTGGGTAAAGCTGCAATGTCTGAAAAGCTTTCACCTGTTCTAGGCCCTACTCTGGACAGAATGAGTCAGGGTCCTGAGCAGCCATTAATGGCTGCAGTCTCTCCCAGGCCTTGGGTTTAAATGTATATAGACCACGATAGGGGGACACTTTAGGACCTAGGAGTCAAAAACAGATGCTGGGATGGCAGAAATAGCTCAGCCATTAATTTCCTGATTCCAAACAATTCATTCAACTATCTCCCACACTCCTGAGGGAACATGAGGAGATCTGGGAGGCTTAACTAGAGAAAATTGGCTTCCCAATTTCACCAACAGGTCCCTTCCCAAGAAGGGGACAGAATAAGGAGAGCATAAGGAAGGAGTGTTCAAGCAACAGTGCCTCAAATAAGCAGGGACTGGGTATGTCTGGAGACATCCCTTAGTTTCCCTTCGATGCCCCTGACCTGACCGGTCAAGGGGAGGGGTAGAACCAATTGGTTAGAACAGAGAACTTAGCCATAATAAAGTGGGTAATCTTACCTTCAGCCACAATGCTTGCCCAGAGTTCAGTGAGAGATGGAGAAAGTGAGAGCACTGCCAAGCCTCATGCTCCCCGTCACTCCAAGTCTTGAGAAGAGTAGAGGACAGGGTACTGGGAGGTGGCTCTACCACTTTTCCAACCTCAGGGACAATCCTTCCTCCAATGTCCCTCCTGGTCAGATGGGCATGGTGCTAGAGGCGTTGGTTCCTGGGGCTCCCTCTGGGGAGGGGGGTGCCCTGGAGGGGCACTCCTTGGACCAGTGACCCTCCTTGTGGCATCAAAAGCAGGTTTTCCCACTGCCCAAGTGACTGAGCTTCCTCTCAGGGGGTCCCTTGGAGAGGCTTTTCCTGGCCATGGCAGCAGCTAAGAATCAAGCATGTTCTCTGTTTCTGGTTCAGTCCCTGCATTCTTTCTCCTCTGCTGCAACCAGATCTCTGTTATTAAAGACTCCAAAGGCCATCTCCAATAATTGGGCCTGAGGTGTTTGGGGTCCCATTGCCAATTTCTACAGTTTCCTCCTAATATCTGGGACGCACTGACTAATGAAATACATGTTAAGAATTGCTGCCCCTTCTACAGAGTCAGGATCTAAATTTGTGTACCTTTTAATAGCTTCTACCTGTCTATCTAGGAAAAGGGCAGAGTTTTCTTGATTTGTCTGGGAAATTTCTCTAATTTGCTGATAATTTACTTACTTTTGAAATGCAGTGCTTAGGCCTTCTAACAGGTAAAGTACAACATGATCTCTCTTCTTTCTATCCTCCCAGGTTTGATAATCACATCCTGGGTCACCAGTGGGAACAGCACCTGTTCCCGGGGGGTATTTTCTGGGGTCACTGCTAGCCAAACGATCCCCAAATTTTTGGGCTTGTTCCCAGATTCTCCTCCTCTCCTCAGTGGAACAACAGGTAGAGAAGAGGATATGCAAATCACCCCAAGAAAGCTCAAATTGTAGGGTTAAGTCCCAAAAGCCTTCAGTAAACTTTGTGGAGTTTTCGGAGAACTTACCCAGCTTCTCTTTAATTTGATTGAGATCTGAAATGGAGAATGGGACATGTACTCTAGTTGTCCCACCAGCTGAGAGAGCTCCTTCCCTTAAGGGAAAAAGTCCTGAAGCTGTTTTTGGGACACGGGCTTGGGAAGGGAGATTGGAAGTCCCACTTCCTATGAGACAGTGACTGAGGGGTGCTGGCTGAACCAGATCAGACTGCAAGACTGGGGGATCTGGCTGGCAAGGGGGAAGGTCAGCTGAAACCCGAGGAGGGGAAGGGGTCAGAAAGGAAGATATTCCTAGTGTTACCATGGGGGTAGGACCTGAGGCCTAAGTGGGTGCTGCCTCAGGGGGAAGGGCTTCAGAGGGAGGCACTTCAGCAAGACCAGTGGCTGGGACCTGAGTAGGGGTCCCTGAGGGGGAAGGGGCCATGCTGGGAGATGCAGGGCAGTAGATATGGATGGTGTAGGGGGCAGGAAACGAGAGGGGTATTGGGCTAGAGGAAAAGGGAAGGGAAACCAGGGGGAAAGGGAATGGGGTGCAGCAGAAGGGGCTAGGGGAGCTGCCTCAGTGGGACCGGTGACTGGGACCCGAGCAGGAGTCCCTGAGGGGGGAGAGGCTGGGGCCGAAGCCATAGAAAGGGGGTCATTTAATTGGTCCCAGTTGCTGCTTTGTGGAGAGGCTCTAGCTTCAAGTATCTCAAAGTTCATTAAAAGTTCGCCATATAGGGTAGACTCTTAAGGAGCCAGTCTATGCTAGGTCATTCAAAGGCGCTTTCACCAAGCAAGTCTGTGCTAGGGCATTCTGTGAGGCTCTCACACCACATGGAAGGGAGATGGGATTCTTACATACAGAGGAATCTGGGGGTGGTCTAGAGGAGGAGTTTGGGGAGGGTCTTCAGGAGGAGTCAATGAGGTCAGACTCCAGTAATGAGTTTGGGGAGGGTCTTCAGGAGGAATTAATGTGGTCAATGCAAGAGTGGATTGAAATTTTGATAGGCTCAAGGGCAGGAAGCAGATGGACAACGGAGGGCCAGGCTAGTAACAGAGGTTTGGGCCCAGCCACAATGAAATACTTATGGCCTCTGCAAATGCCTCATCAAGTGGGAAGATTCAATCATACTTCAATGGTTTCCCAGAGCCTGTACCTCAAAGATTCAAGGAGAACTCAAGGAAGGGTCACAGAGCCTACACCTCATCAAATCCAACTTAATGTAGCTCTTATTGATTGGCCAAAATAGGTCCCAGCCCAGGTCCCACTTAAGTGGTCATTGTTTGGGCCCAGATGGCTCAGAGTGAATGTAAACAGCAATTGTTTTTATTTTGGCCAGAAACTCTGAGGGTCTTCCCCTCTCATATTGGTGTTTGTTTGTTTTCCTTTTTTTGAAGAGGAAAAAGAGGCCATTCTTTACCTCACTTCTTACCTAGTCTTAATCACTGAATGGACATTGCCTCAGTCAAACTGAGACCTGGGAAAGAGCTTAGCTTAAAAAAGCCAAGGTACTGGCCATCTCCAGTCATCCTGATCTCTATCTTGCCAATGGGTCCATCCTCCAGATGATGGCTCATAAAGACAAAATGAGGCTTGTAACTTTGCATAGCCCTCCCTCACTTAAATCCAATTCACTTGCAAGTCATGGCATCACCTCCCTGATGTCATGGTCCTCTTAGAGAAAGAAGGACAAACAACAACAACAGATTTTCAGAATTCTTCCAAGTCCTAATGAAAGCCCTACCCTTCCCTCTATAAGAAAACCTTTCCTATCCAACTTAAACTTATTGACTTCCCTCTGAGACTACCTCCAATTTATCTTGTGTATAACTTATTTGTACACAGTTCTTTGCATATTACCCCCTACATTGGATAGATTATGAGCACATACGAAACATTCTCTGTCTCTGTCTCTCTCTCTCTCTCTCTCTCTGTCTCTCTCTCTCCCAATGTCTGCCACATTGGAGACACTGATGCTTGTTAACTGACTGACTGCTGATCCCATCAACTCCTAAACCTTCAATGATCAATCCCTCTCTTTAATGGCTGTCCACTCAGAGGCTAGACAAATTATTTTCCTAAAGCATGTCTGATCACATCAGAAGTTCCATTGGCTCCTCACTGATCCCAGTATACAAATACAAACTCCTCTGGTTGACACTTATATCCTTTCAAGTTATAAAGAGATTATAAGAGATAGCAGGGAAAAGGGAAAACTTCCAAGTATGGAAGACCTATACAAATGCAAGGAGATGCACTAGAGGGCTGATCTTAAGGAACAGGAAAGCCCAATTTGGCTTGAAAATAGAGTACTGGGAAGGGATGTAAAATGAAATCTCTGTAGGATCATTCCACATATCCCCCCACACTACTCTAATACTCTATGATCTATTCAAAGTTGATTACCTGTTGTTTGGTATACAGGGCATCTGTATGCAGTGTTGGGTTATAAGCAGCTTGGACCTAGAGAATCAATTGTTAAATTTTTACTGTGAGCATTGACACCTTGTTAATTAGTGTAGGTAAACACTACAAATCAGGGATTAATTCTTTGTTCTGTTGACTGTTTAGACTTAAGGAAGTGATGGAGAAAATGGTAATAATGCATATGAAGCTTAAAAGGGTCTTAAGTCTTCTCCCCCTCCCCCACAAGAGGTTCTTAAACATTTATCAGCAAACCCCTGCCTCATCTCTAGGCCTTTGAATGAACTGTTCTCCTATTCCTGAAATCCTTCCTTACCTCTGCCTTCTGGCTGCCTTCGGATTTAAGCTCAAGTGCTATCTCCTTCAAGATGAATTTTCTTATTTCCCCAGTCATCAATGTTCCTACAAAATTACTTTTATCTAATCCTGTACAGCTTTTATTTACTTACCTGTGAACATGGTGCAGGGGGAAAAAAAGGTAAGAGTCATTCTCACTTTGATATATACTAGTCCCCAATATCTTGACTGGTGGTGATGGAATTATCATCTTTCTCACTTTATCTAGTGTCCTCCCTATCCAAATATCGCAGGTAGCAGCTATTTGAGATTTGAGGAATTAATTCACACTAGGATAGAAATGACTGATAATGCAATGTTTTCCCTCTTGTAAGATCAAAGAATCCCAGGACTTGAATGTATAAAGACAGTGACCAGCTGATGCGTTACATACAACCTCCACGATTTAGAATCAGCCAAACTGTCCTTGAAAACCCACAGTGACAGAAACTCACTACCTCATGTGGTAGAGCTCATTCCTTTTTCAGATAGGTTTAATTGTTGAGAATATTTGTGTATGTTCAATCAGAACAGCCTTGTGTTTGTTCAATAAGAATCTGCCAATTCAATCAGTCACTTAGTAATCAACCACAATATACTAAGTACTATTTTAGGCATAGAGGATCCAAAAACAAGAAAAATCATCCTTGCTTTCAAGGAGCCTACCTTCTAGGGAAAGCAATGAGTAAATAGGTCCCTCCTTGAAACAAGGGATCAAGTACTTAAAAGAAGGTCAGTAAAGGTATCCCATAAAAGATGGTCCATGATCTGAACCTTGAAGGAAGCTAAGCAGAGGTGGAAAAGGAGAGCATTCCGGGGATGGCGGTCAGCCTGTACAAAAGCTAGGAAGTAAGAGATGTTGAATTTGGGCAGACAGACTGACCAGAACGGAGTGTGTGAAGGGGATCAATGTGCAATAAGCCTGGAAAGTTAGGTTGTTGCTGGTTTGCAAAGGGCTTTAAGTGTCAGGTTGTGGACCTTCTCTTTTCTCTTAGTCCCACACTTTCTAAAGACAAATAGTTCCCCTTCCCCACGACAATCTTTCAGATACTTCAAGACAGCAATAATTCCTTTCATTTTTTGGCTCTTCGGAATAAACATCACCAAAATGTCATGGTTTTAAGGTCTGACCATTTTAACTATCTAGTCCTCAAACGATCAGAATCACTCATAGTAATTTGAATTATTCTCTAATAGTTTAATGTGGTAGAAAATAAGCTCAGAGATTGTTGAATTCTTTATATTTATATTCCAATAGTAGGTGTTTAATAAATATCTGATTATGGATTGAATGACCAGTCTTAAGTTTCTAACTACATTGTCATATTCTTGAGGGCTGACGATGCCTTTAACCACTCCTGAATTCCATTCCTCAACTCTTCCACACTCTGCCTCTCTCTCTCCCTCCCTCACTGTATGCAGCATGATTCTGGGCACATGGCCAATGTCAGTAAAGACTTATTGATTGGTATCTGAACCAGTTGCTGATATGGGAATTCAAAGAGATATTCCCTAGTTTCAAAATTTAACCATCTTCTTAAAATTCATCCCATATTTCAGAACCTCATCCCTGATATACAGAGCACTATGGTCTTCAAATACGTAGCTCTGGACCTTTTTTGGCTAAGGGAAAAGTGGAAAGAACACTGGACTTACAGTGGAAAGATGTGAGTCAAATCATAGATCATGCTTACTAGCTTCGCAAGCTATGGGAAAGTCATTTAATCTTTCTGAGACTTAGTTTCCTTTTCTGTCAAATGGTGATAATAATATGCTAGTTAGATCATAAGAAAACATTTTATTATATTATTTATTTTGTAATATTTTATTATAATTATTTTTCTTGTAAAATGCCAAGTAAATGTCAGCTATTATTAAGCTGTAAGTAGCAACCCCCACCTGCCTTCCACTCTCCCACCCCCCATCCCCACACACATATGCCTGGTCAGGCTTCCAGGAATATTTCTTCCATTCCTGCAGCTACATATCAACCCACAGGACTGTAGAAAAAGGGAACTGAAAATTCATAGAGTGGAATGTTGGGATATTATTTGCTAACTCTAACTATTACAGTCACATATAATGCTTAAAGTTTTGCTTATCTGTTTAAATTTTCTGATTCCTAGGAATTTGATTCTCTCTCTGCAATAGCTCCATCACTGAATAAACATGTCAAGTCTTCATATCCTCATTTTTCCACCATCTCTTGCTTCCCCATGTGGTGCTTTGCATAAGACTTTTCCAAGAGCTATATCACAAGGGCACTGCCAGTATTTTTCCATCTTGTCCTTTTTCCTTCAGGAGGACTGTGGACAACTTCGCTGTTGGTTAATGTTTTGCTTGCTACAATGAACCTTTGATTAGCAGGATTCATAGCACATCTCACTGCGTAGGAAGCTAAGGATTGGGGTTAGCTGTAATGTGACTGCCAGTTCAGGGCTGATAGGAATGGTCTATAGGACTGCTTACTTTCACCTAACATTTATATACACAAAAAACCTTTAATTTTGGCGGTGTCTCATGGGAGTCACTTTCAAATTCAACTATAAGAAGGCCTAGCTATTCTGTCAGCAGGCTAACACAGCACAGAATCATATAGTGTTTTAAACATTACAAGGTACATTCTTCAAGACCACTGCAATGTAGGCAGGTTATTATTATCCTCATTTGAGAAATTAGGAAACTAAACTTTAGCAAGACTGAAGTGACTTGTCCATTGTCACATAGCAGGTAACCTCCCAAGCTGGCACTTGAACTCCTGGGTCCTGAATCCATGCCCAGTGCCCTTTTCATAATGAAGATATCTTCACCTACTTGCATCTTTAGTTCCAAATGCAATCTCCTGTTAGCAGTTGAGAATAAGATATAATTTGTGGCAACAATTACCTGGCTGCTTTGCAGAAGTCATCTTCTAGAATCTGAGCTGTTTTAATAGGATCAACAAATCCAACAAACTCTCTCATAAGGCTTTGTTTATTTGAAGACTTCAAGGATCTGTGGTTTCATTAATGTGGTAATAACTCCTCCATATTTGAATAGTCTTCATGAGTAGTTGTGCCAAAAATAACCATCCTTCAGTTGCCACTCAGAATGAAAAGTTCAATGGCCTAATGGCATCCTATTCATCTATAGGAAATTAAATGTCCAGTTTTCCAGCCTAGTAAGATTTGGTCTATCTTAGAATTTTATGGAATATTAACAATAACAACTTCTTTTTCTTCTTCTCCTCTTCTTCCTCCATACTTTTTTTATTCTTTTTTCCCTTTCCTTCATTTTTTTCTTTCTTCTTTCCTCTTCTTCCTTATTTTTCTTCTCTCTTCTTTTTTCTTCCTCCTCTTTTTTCACCACTATGTCATCAGAATGTTGTATCTTGTTGAACACATGCATTTATTTTTATATAGATTCATAATCTATCCTTCATTGGTCCCCACAATTTATCCAAAACAATAGAAAGAGAAAAGCCTCACCTTGAAAATGCAGAGTCAAGTAAAACAAATTTTCCTATCAGTAATGCCCCAAAATAATATGTCTCTGCATTTTTATGAGATCACCTCTGGCAAGAGGTGAGTAACATTTTATCTTCAGTCTTCTGAGACTCAACAACTCATAATTCGATAGCAACTTTAAGGTTTGCATGGTACTTGCCACACAATAACACTATTAGGTAACGAGTGCAAGCATTATTATGTCCATCTTGCAGACTGAGAAAATTAAAGGTCCTAAGAGATGATTAAGTCATTTGCCAAAGATGATAAGGTTAGTAAGGGTCCAAAGTGGGATTTGAGGATACACACACAAGTACATATAAGGATTCATGCTCATTATTCTGTTTGCATATGTGCATAATAGACACACAAATTTACATCACACAAAATACAAAATGTCCACACTTACCCTCGCTGGAAGAGATCCACATTGTGGAATTTGTGTAGCTCTACAGAAAACTCAACCGTTCCCTGTACTTCAGACATGATCTTTTCGGGTCATCACCTGGAAAAAACAAAACAGTGAAAATGTTAAGTTCTCTCTATCACTTCAGCCAAAGAGAAAAGACAAATGGTGATGACGCCAAACCAAGATGTATTTAAATAACATAAAATACTCTTCTGTGATGGATCCACTTAATAGAATCTAATAAAAGCAAACATTTTAATAATAATTATTCTTTACAAGGATATAATACTTTGTAGTTCCCTAAATGTTTTTGCAGCTAACATATGATTTAACACGCAAGCAGAGGACAGAGCAGAGCAAGGCTCTGTAGCGTCAATGTACAACTTAGGAAACTGAGGCCCCAAAATAGTAAAGTGATTTGCCATTAATCACAAAATGTTATTTTGGACAGCTAAAGCTAGAAACTCCATCAGTCTCCATACCATTAGCTTTGGTTGTTTGTGTGGGTTTTGTGTTAATAATTTTTGTTTTATACGTATACTAATTTTTCTAAGTTTCATTCATGACTTCTGCTTTTAAACCAAGGGCATTTTCAAACATTCTCTTAAATATGTTCTCCTTTGTTACAAAGAAAACAGTCAAACAAAACCAAGTGACAAAGCAATAACATCTGATAACATATGAAGTGCTCCATACACATAGTCCTCTGCCACTCCATCTAGAACAAGGAAGTATGTTTCATTATATTTTCTCCAGAATTGACAATGGCCACTACAGTCATAGGTTTTTTAACCTTTTAACACTGTTTCCATTAAAATCACTGTAATTACTTTATCTACTGTTCTGGTTCCTTCTCTCTACATCAATTCATAAAAATCTTTCTGTATTTCTCTGAATTCATGTTCGTTGTTTCTTACATTGCAACTATATTCCACTATGTTAATAGATGAAAAATTGTTCAATTTATGAACAAGTTTTTATTAAGCACTTATTGCTTTGGATTTAAAGACAAAAGAAAGACAGCTCCCACCTTCCAAGGGCTTAGAATCTAGACAATGAAGAGAACACGTACCTATGTACACACACATGCATGCACACACAATGAATGTTACACAAATTTCACTTCCCTGTCTTACAGAGACTAGACAAACTATTACCATTCTTTACTTCTTTGGAATCCTTAAAAAAATACACATTAGGGCAGCTAAGTTGCACAGTGAATAGAGCACCAGCCCTGGAGTCAGGAGGACTTGAGTTCAAATTTGGTCTCACATACCAAACACTTACTAACCATGTTATCTTGAGCAAGTCACTTAACCCCAATTACCTTTCCAAAAAGCAAAAAAAAAACCAAAAACAAAACAAAACCCCACACACACACATTAACTGTTATTCTATGAGGATTTTGTGGGCATCTAAAAGTTTAAATGCCATTTAGAGAGAATATTAATATTCATGACTAAAGAGAATGTCACATTTTAGGAGTCTCAAAAATGTATACACACACATATATGTGCTTAAATTAAAAGTTTCTATATAGTTATAAGATTAAATTAAAATCTTTAACCAAGTAAAGCTTAAACTGAACTAAGGCATTTTGGATACCCATGTGTATATATGTACATGTGTGTTTGTGTGTATACATATATATGTATATACATATATATGCATATATATGTATATACATACAGATACTAATGTATATATTGCATACCTATATGTACATTGTATATGTACATGTACATATACATAGGTCTAAACATATACTCACAAACACAAAAATAATTTGGCCTTGACCAAACTATTCTAATTTTGGAATCCTCATTCCAACCCCAACTTATTACCCTCCCCCTTCCCAATAGAGTGAGGAACTCTGATTCATTTTTAACTTGTGAATCACTGCCCCTTTTAATTTAAACAGATCAATGATCTCATCAATCAGGATGCCACTTCTATTAGTATAAATCACAGCCTATCCATACTTGCTAAATTCTTCCCCATGATCAACCATAAATATACCATTGATGGTCTCCTTATTGTGTTCAAAGCTTTTCACTACTTTTTAGCACTCACTAGTAGATAATGATACATCACTAAGACTATCCATCTGTTTTCCCTCCCTCTCATTACATGACTGGCCTACTTCTTGTCAGATCAAACATTTCCTAGATGGTACATTTAGGCCATTCCTTGGGTAAAAATAATCTTTGGTAATATGCTACAGCCTATTTATGGCTAGCATGTTGCCCTTTGAGTCACCTGTAATTTTGATTCTTGTAAGATTGTGATGTTCCATGATTTGTAGCCATGGAGTATTGTGAGAAGAACATCATTTTATAACTCATCTAGTAAAATATTGAATCCATTCAAGCCAGTCTCTGGGCAAATTGCAGCCCTCCTACTAGCCCATCAGCTATTTTGGGATTAAGATAATTTAATTCAATTGACATTTCTCGTAGAAATGTCTCTCTCAGAGACAAACTTTAAATAAAACACACTTTGTTGTCTTCATAGAGCTCATAGATATGCAGAATTACATATAGCCACAGATAAGCATAATACATGCAATTAGATACATAATTAGAGAGGTGACAAAGTATAATAGTAGGAAAGTATTACTAACCAGGGAGAATAGGGATGACTTCATGAAGAAGGAGGGTACATTTGAGTTGAGCTTAAAAAGATAAATAGAAATTCATCAAGCTAAGAGGAGGAGAGAGAAAAAACTTTCAGAGATAGATGGAGGCTATCTAATGTGAAATTAATTCAGCAGCCATTTTGTAAGTGCTTTTTATGTGGCAATGCATCAAAACGGGAAAGGCTCCCTGTAGAAGATGGAATTTTCTTTTCTTTTTTTTTATTTTTTAAAATTTATTTTTATTTTTCAACATTTACTTCCATAAGATTATGAGTTCCAAATTTTCTCCCCATCTCTCCCCTCCCCACATCCCAGGACAGTGTGCAATATCTAAAGGAGAATTAGAACCAATGGAAGGAACCACTAGAAAAAAAGGGGGGGGAAGAGAAAGAGCAAATAACATGCTTCAATCTGCATTCAGACTCCATAGTTCTTTTTCTGGATTTGGATAGCATTTTCTGTCATGAGTCTTCTGGAGTTCTCTTGGGTCTTCAAAGAAGTCAGGAAAGAAGCAGAGCTAAAGGGAGATTCCATGAATGAGAGGCAGCTAGGGAAAAAGCCTGGAGTCAGAAGATGGAGCACCTTGTTTGAGAAACAATAAGGAGGCCATTGTAACCCTTGGAAAGTATATACATTGGTGGAGGTAAGGGGTGAGGAGTGGAGAGTTGGTGATGGTGGTTCTTGTTCTCAAAGAGGACCAATGACCACAGAAGGGTGATGTCTTGACTTGAGCATGAATTAGATATGAGTGGGGTGGAACTGCATAAAGTTATCAGCTTCAATCTCTCCTCTAGAATCAATGAAGTCCAGAGGTAAGAAAAAGGTCAAGAGGACCAACCATGGCCCAGGTTACAATGGGTGACCTTGGCCTTTCTAAATTAAGGTATTTCCCTGGTCTCACTTTCTCTGAAGCCATGTGCCTTTAAGGGATGGGTAAGAGTTGAGACACAGAATGACTCAGTTTACCATTACAAAGATATCAATCTGAGAAGGGAAGACTCTCCAGAGTTTCTGACCAGAACGTAAAACAATTGCTATTTATATTCCTTCTAAGTCATCAGAACCTAAATAATTAGCCACATAAGCTTGGGTTAGGGTGGGTTAGGGTTATTATTGGCCATTACAGAGAGCCAGAGTGATTTGGGTTTTACGGAGGAGCAGAGGAGGAAGAAGAGGACCCTGACTCTGTCACACTTTAGCTGTGTGAACATTTACAAATCCTTGCAAGTCTCCAGGACTTGATCCCATAATTGGTGAATAGTTGGTTGCTACTTAGATGATGAGCTGCTTTGAACCTTTCCTGAGAAGCAATAATGCTCCTAAAAAAGACCCCAGAAATGGAAAGAGGAATATTGTTGCCGTCTTCATAATATTATTCCCTCCACTTCTGGTTTAGTCAATTCATGTAGAATTACCTGCTCCTTAACCAGACTTTCTATCATGTACTTCCTTGAACCTTCTTAGCTCTGGAGGTAAAACTGCATCTCCTATATCCCAAGCTCTAAGCAAGATCCATAGTATCCTAGACAGATCACCGAAAGGGACCTCAGAGGGACAACTCAGGTCTTAATCAAGAATGTTAGATCTGGGTATTTCAAACACATCCCTAGACTGAGAGGGTGATGCCCCTGTTCATTCACTTAGGTATTCAGGCTAAATTGTATCTGGATTTCCATGACATCACAGATCTATATTTTTGATGACCTGATCTCTATTGTACAGACAAAGGAGAGTAGAAGTCTGAAGAGGAGGAGACAAAAACACATGTTGTTCCTGTCACTATTTTCCAAGTAGGTCAACATGCCAGTAGAAAACACAAAACACCTACAAGAGTTTTCTCCCATGCTTCCAGTGGTTGCCATGGGCACCCCAATCACTGTGTCCCTTATGGTTTGGGTTTCCACATCTTAAGCAGAAAACAAAGGATCTGGAGCAAGCACAGATTGAATAGAAGTTTCTAGTGGAGTCCCTAAGAGATCTTTCCTTCACCTTACACTGTTTGACATTTTGATCCATGACAAAGATGAAGGCATAAGACAGTATGCTCATCAAATTTTCAGATAATGAGAAGCTGGGGAGGATAGCTAATATGCTGGATGACAGTATTAGGAATATCAAAGATCCTGACAGGACAATGAGTCCAATCTAATATGACAATTACAGATTTGTAAAGAAAGCACCATGGAATATATTATAATAATATATATATGACAATAATAACAAGATCATGTCAAATGATATATACCTATATATTTATATGCACACACATGCACACACACATACACAAAGTTCAGGGAGAACAGCTGATTTATTCTAAGGATTTTAGGAACAGTTGATCTTCCAGTTAACAAGAATATAGTCCAAATGTGCTTGGATATCACCTAGCTTTGTGCTAGGAAACTGACTGCCAACAGATCAATGGACCATAGTACACCATGTCCAAGGTTAATACAGACTACTTTGATATATCTCTTCCACTACAATTTGTGAGAAGGATATACTGCAGGTCTAGGAAGTACAGAGATATTAGGAAAGATTGTCATCAAAAATAGGTGGAAGTTTGAGGCTGATGAAACAAGGGCTGTGATTCAGAAAGGAAAACTATCTCTCTGTTGTTTCCTCTTCCAATAGGAGCAGCTATGATCAAGCCTCCTCACCTTGGAGTTACGTAGGTACTCTAGAAAGCGGAAGGGGACTGTATAATGCTAATAGTGAGAATTCCTCACCCTGGATTCATGATTGTGAGACTGGCGGCTATAGCCATCCTGTTTGCCATTTATCACTATGGAACAAAGGATTGAGTTTGGAAAATGGGCCTGTTAGATCTCCAAACTTTTCGGGTTTATTACTATAGACCATTCTTATGCCAGCATTTAGTCACTGTCATGAATAAGCTGACCACCCATCTCAAACTGGGCACCAGCCAGTGACTTTTACTGGGCCTTCTATGATATCTGCCAGCTACTTAACCCAGCACTCCACTGCTACAAGGAATGTCACCTTCTCCTTTCCGAAGCTGACATGATGCTGCAGAATGCCAAAGTGAACTTGGGGTTTGGGAATTCTTGAGGCCATAGATCATTATTGGCAGTGGTCCATATTTTTCTTTTGAATATTCTTGATAATTAATTAGCAACCTTGATTAAAATGTGTGTATATGTGTATATATATATATGTATATGTATACATGTGCATATATATTTATGTGTGCATATGTGTATATACATGCACACATATATGTGTGTACACATGTGTATATGTGCACATACACACATGTGTATATATACACAAAAGTGTGTATATACACACGCACACACTGCTTACTTCCCCACATACCAAAGACTTGCTAAGATCAGAGATCAGTTTCATTCTTCACAGATAAACCTAGTCTGACCAATTGCACTTTTGCTGTGGCTACTCTTATATCCACAAGTAACAGTAATCACTTTGCTTTCTCTTTATATTTGCTAATTAAATCCCATGTCAGTACACAATTATGAAGCAGTTCCTCTCATTTACTGCGTATTCCAAATTACCTTGTTATCAGTATCTAACTTAATATTACTAAGTGCAGTGAAAATAGTCTATACAACCTGTGAAATCCAGCCTAGGGAAGTGTGTGGCTATATCATACTAATGTGTTATCTTCCAATCCATATTCCTTCCAGTTCAATAAATTGTCCTTTCTTCTGACCTTAATCTCTTGCACTTCATAGTTGGATCTTTAATCCAACCCACAGAGTACCAGGTTGTTTTCAGTTTTGTGTCATCTTTTGGATGAGTAAACTAGTTGGGAAGATAATTAATATTTCACTAATGGGGGATGACTCTTCACTGGAGGTCTTTGAGAAAGTTAGATGACCATTTATTGAATGCCTTTTAGAGATAATCCTTGTTCAAGTGAAGTTAGACCAAATGACTTCTGAAGTCACTTCCATTTCTGAATTTCTGTGACTCTATGATTATGCCCACTCTATATTGCTCTTCAGCACATTGGAATGAAAGTATAATCACTCACAAAACATTTCACTTTTTCCCTTCTGCTCTGTATCTCTGTTAGGTTCCCCTTGCTGCAATGCTAACAAAAGCGGTCGTCCCTTATGAACAATAAAAAGTGACATCCTCAACCTGGTCACATCTTCCATAACTGCCCCCTTTTCTAAGACCCAATTTTCCAAATGGAGTTAATTGCGAAGGAGGTGAGATGTAATTAAGCCCCCAGTATTTCTAAATTGCTAAAAGGTAACAGGGTATAAATCTAAACTGACAAAGCTGCAAAGGAAAACTAAATAGATTCATAACAAGGTTCAGGCATGACCAGAGCTTCTGGATGTAAAAATTTGCATCATGGGAACATATGATTTTAGAACTAGAACATATTTTTAGATACTGAGTCTAAGCCCCTTACAATATAAATAAAACCTGATACCCAATGGGTGAAGTAGCCTGCCTTTTTTTTTTTTGCTTCATACAAGTAGCAAGTAGTAAGTAAATTCATACAAGTGGAAGAGACCAAGGCTAAAAACAACAAAGCAAACAAACAAAAATCTGGAAGGACATTTAGAGGCTATATAGCTTAAATTCCCGATTTCATAGATGAGGAAAACAGAATCCCAGATCAGTTAAGTGACTTGCTCAATGTGGTTTCAAAAAAGGGAATTAAATACAATTCCTCTGAATCTAAATTCAGTGATCTTTCTACTACATTCTATGTAGCTCCATTGCTCAGTGTCTACTCAAGTTTACAGAAGGCTGGTTAACTCAATACAGGGGAAGTATAAGACATATGACTTAACTGAGTATCCCCCAGCCTTCCTTAATCCCCTGCTAATGGTTAACTGAACCGTAAGCATCTGATCAATCAATGATCATATAAGAATAAATCATCAGGATCATGATCATCTTCATTACTATCATCATCAATCCTCCATTAACGTTTGCCCCTTTGATGACTTAAAACAACATGGAGCTGACCCTGGACCCCTTAAAGGCTATGCCAGTGTAGTGCAACCTCTCTGATCCTCAGTTTCCAAATGTTTCCAATTTATTATTTATTTTTAAACGTTAATTTTTTGAAAAAAAATTTAAGTTTGGAATTCTCTCTGTCCCTCCCAACATTTTTTCATTGATTTTTATCCTTGACCTTTTGTTTTCCCAGATGAATTTTGTTACTATTTTTTCTAGTTCTATAAAATAATTCTTTGGTAGTTTGATTGGTAAGGCACTAAATAAATGAATTTCAGCAGAATTGTCATTTTTATTATATTGGCTCAGCCTATCCATGAGCAATTGATATTTCTTCAACTGTTTATTTGTGTGAAGTGGTTTTTTTTTAATTGTGTTCATATAGTTTCTGGTTTTGTCTTAGCAAATATTTCATATTGTCTTCCCAAGTATTTTATATTATCTGTGGTTATTTTCAATGGTATTTCTCTTTTTTTTTATCTCTTCCTGCAGGACTTTGTTGGTAAAATATAGAAATGCTGATGATTTGTGTGTGTATATTTTATATCCTACAACTTTGTTGAAGTGGTGAATTACTTCAATTACTTCAATTTTTTTAAGTTGATTTTCCAGGTTTGTCTAAATAGGCCAGTTACCTCATTTTCTAAATCAAGATAGTTCTCCAATTCTTAGAATTATTTAGGGATACAGATGAATTGTTGCTAATGTAAAGCATGTTGCAAACTAGTGCAGTATATGTCAGTTATTATTAGGGTTATTATTTTCATTTTATGTTTCTCAAATGAGAAAACTGAGCCTGAGATAAAGTGACAAGTCACATGACATAAATAGTGGAGCTGAGATGATATTCCAGGTCCATTTACTCAAATTTATAATAATAGCAACTGAGTCTGAATCAAGAGGATAGAAATAAGAGGAATTGCTAGAATTTTCAATGAGGAAAATTTAGATTAGATATCAAAGGAAAAATCTAAAAAATTGAGCTATACAAATGCGAAATGAATTGTTGATATAGGTGAGGAAGGGGACTCCCTCATGATGGTTTTCAAGCAAAAACTGTATGAATTTTTTTTTCCTGTATGTTATAGTAGGCATTTCTTTAGTTTATAAATAGAATTGAATGTTCATTGACGTCTCTTTCAAACTTAAAATCCTGTAACTCTAATTTTAAGATTTGGAGCATGTTCTATATAATTTATTTCCTCTCTCTAGGTCTCAGTTTCTTCATCTACAAAATAAGGAAATTAAACTAGATGATCTCCAAGATCTAAAACATCTTGACTTTAAGCATCTATAAGACCTACTCCCATACCAAATCTTTGCATTCATATGTAGCCTCCTCCTAGAATTCTAAGACTTGTACAATATATGGGCTCCAAGGAATGGGGATAATCTAAAACATCTTGGCTTTAAGTGTCTATAAGACCTAGTCCCATACTAAATCTTTCTATTCATATGTAACCTCCTCCTAGAATTCTAAGACTTGTACAATATATGGGCACCAAGGAATGGGGGTGTTCTCTTCTTACCACATTACTAGTTGAAAATAATGTTTATACACTCTCACATTCAAAACCACTCATTCCTCCTTATATATCTTAAAAGGCTGGTAGGAACTCTGCTTTAAAAAAAAAAAGGTAGTTTCATCTGAAAGTGCAAATAGACCTTCTCTCACCTTCTGTTTTGTTGTGAAGGTCAAACGGGATTCCCAGAGAACCTTTAGCACTGAGTATGTAAGTGACATAGTCCCTGGAATAGAAGCTAGGAAGTTTGGAGAGAGTTTAAGGCAATTTATTACGATGTGTAAATTCCTCCCTTTTTGCTGAATGAGACAGGCAAGGCCTCTCTGAGCCCCAGACCTTGCAAAGGAATGTATCACAGCTCATATTTCTTGTGGCAGATGCAGTGAAGGAACTAGAATGAATTTACCATGCCATTTTTTATGAGCATCAAAGCCTATAGTGAACTATCACCAGTCTTTATGAACCCAGGAGGATTCATTGTCCTAATAATTCAGGAAAAGTTGTACTGTCTGGCACTTTATTACAACTTTTATTTCTATCACTAACAACTCAATTCAATTCTACAAACAGGTTTTAAGTGTAGTATAGGGTAGAGAGAACAAACCTTGAAGTAAAGATGACCTGAATCCAATATGTCCCTCTGGCTGTGTCACCCTGGGAAGATCATTTAGCCTCTGAGCCCTCCAAGGCCACTCTTTAAGACTAGAGGTTACCAGCCAATGGAAATCTGCACTAGTAGAAGGAGTTTCCACACTGGGGAACTTCCTACATCAATGAAATCACAGGTCGCTACCTAATGTCAGAAAGCCTTCTACTATCTATATGTACAGCATCCCATCTAGTCCTTATTACTATCATATTATGTGGATAAAATGTACCAACTCCACTCATCTGAAAATCTTCTCTCTAGTGTTACCAATGAATTCTTAAATGATAGACCCAATGTCCTTTTCAACATCCTCATTCTCTTGACCTCTTTGAAGCATTTGGCACTGGTGATCACTGTCTCTTCCTAGGCACATCATCCTCCTTTGGCTAACAAACCTGTACTTGAGCTATCTTGCTCATCCCCCACTTACCACTTTCACTCTTCCCCTGGGATGATAGGTTCTGGTAAGTGTAGCAGCAATGACATTGGCATAGCCAGAATGGCTGCTAGCACATATTCTTAGATCTGCTTTACTAGGAAAGATAGCTGTTCAAGGGGTCAACAATCTTTTAAATTGCATTCATTAGTTCAGGGGAAAAGTCAACACCCTGAACTTCAGAGATAATCCAAACAAAGAAAATAGAGAAAATACAAGCAGAGAAATAAAGACCAACAGACAGAGCTTCTAACTGTCTGAGAAATTAGCACAGATCAACAGACAGATCCAACTGTCTCACCAAGACAATACATACATAGTTACCAGAGAGAGAAACACCAACATCTGGGTTTTCAAAGCCGGGGGTCTCCTTAAGGGCTACCTATCCTGGTCACATCACAAGAACACTCTTCCAGTGAGTGAGCCCGAAAGCAAAATGCCAACCTAAGAGTATATATATACCTTTTTTAGAGCCAGAGGGCATCATAACCCTTGTGACTCAGTGTCTAATTAGAAGTTAGCAAAATGTGTGAAAGTTTTCCTACAAGCAAGCCTCCCCTAAGCAAGCTTCCCTTAATGGGCTCCACATGAGGCTTATTAATGGGCAGGAAACATCTTATATCCCATTAACACTACAGGAAGTGAGCTCTGTATTCAATTATTCAATCAATCAGCATTTATTGAGCACCTACTAAGTAACAGGCAGTAGACTAAGCACTGAGGACACAAAGAACAGCAAAACCTAATCCCTGCTCTCAAGGTCACAATCAAATGATGGAGACAAGCAGAAAAAATACGTATAAACAAACTACATACAGGATAAATACAGAAGAATTGATGAGAGAAGGTATTTCAATTAGGAAATATTAGGAAAAGTTTCCAGTAGGAATTGGGACTTTGAGACTTGAAGAAAGTTTGGAGGCTGAATTCTTGTCTAGAACCAGGTCACTGTGCCGTTTTGGTGACATTTCACACCCATGTCACTACATCCATATTCCCTGGGAACCAAAGTGAATAAGTCTGTTAATTCTCCCACATAAGGTCCTTTCAAATACTTAAAGACTTGAAGACACATCATCCCACGAACCAATCATCCCCAGTCTTTGTTCTTATTTTTTTTCTTTCTCCAGACTAAGTATTTCTACTTTTTTATTTATTATGAGACTCAAGAGTTCTTCACGATCCTGGCTGCCTTCCTCTGGACATTGTCCTATTAATTAATGTCTTTATTAAACTATGGTGCCCAGAACTGAGCATATTCCTCCAGAAGTGAGTTGTGCAGGGCCAAATGCAGAGGGACTACTTTTCTTATAAATGCAGCCAAAAATTGCCATAGAGTTTCTGTTTGCTTATTTGTTTGTTTTGGAAGTAGAAGCTGCCACATTATGCTATGAACTCATACTGACCTTGCAGCTCATTAAAATTCTCAGATCTGTTTTCACATAAACTCTCTAACCATGGTTCTCTTCATCTTTTCCTCATGAATTTGATTTTTTTAATCCACATGTAAGAATTAAACCCATTTATTCCTATTTCCATTTTATTAGATTGAGTACAATAGTCTAGACTTCCATCTTTGGGGATGCTATCATTCTATTAACTACTCTTCACACTTTAGTGTCATCTCTAATTTGATGAGTATGCTAGCTATGCTTTTATGAAAGTCATTTATAAAAATGTTGAATAAAATGTGGCCCAGGCCAGATGCCTGGGAAATTCCACTGGAGACCTCATGCCAAGTTGACATTGAATGACTACTTTTGAGTCCAGACATTCAACAAGTTCTGAATCAATATAATTGTATTAATGTCTAGTTCACAGCTCGATTTTTCCCATGATCATCTTATACATTTTATTTTAGTATTTTATTAAAATCTAGATGGTGCAATGTACTGATTTCAGAATCAGGAAGACTCATCTTTATGAGTTCAAATCAGGCTTCAGAAATGTACTATCTGTGTGACCCCTGGAAAAATTCCTTAACCCTGTTTACCTCAGTTTTCTCATCTGTAAAATGAGCTGGAGAAGGAAATAGCAAACCACTCCAGTATCCTTGCTAAGAAAACCCTAAATGGGGTCATGGAGAACTAGACATAACTGAAATGCCTGAACACCAACAAGAAGACAAAATTATTTTTGTAGCATCCCCCTGAACAACTAGTTTATTAACCTCAGGTACAGGGAGGGGGGAGAGATGAAATAGATCTGGTCTGGAATGAGCAATTCTTAAGTCATTCTGGGTTTTTTGTACCCACAATTTCCTATTCATTGGCATTCATTGCCAATCTCTTCAATCACCTGCTCTTGATTTTCCCAAACAATCAAAAAGTCAAAGTCACAGGCCTATAATCTATAAGTTTTGATGCCTGATCATATTTAAAAAGCCAGAACATGGGTCTGTTTCCATTTCTATGGTAGGATCACATCGGTAGGTTCTCTCTGTATCCAAGGAGTTGATTATTCTGAACTCAGTAATGTGAATTGATCAAGGATAGTTATATCCTCTTTTATTATCTTTTTATATAACTTAGAAATCAGCTCCCTGTTATTCATTTTTGTTCTGTCATATAAGGTACAAAGTCATTCCTCTTGGAAGAGAGGGAGGGAATAAGATTTATCAAGCACCTACTGTGTGCTGGGCACCGTGTTAAGCCTTTATAAATATTCTCTCTTCTGATATTCACCAAAATTATGTAAAGTGTTTTTATGTTCCCATTGTATAGCTGAGGAAACTGAGGCAAACAGAGGTTAAATAACTTGCCCAGGGCCACATAACTAGAAAGTATCTAAGGCTGGATTTGAACTTGTGTCTTCCTTGCTCCAAGCCCAGGGCTCTATCTACTTATGCCACCTTGTTGCCTCTTTCCTTGGCAAAGAAAACATAATAACTGGGCAGCTCAAGCTTTTCTATTGTTAATTAGCATTGCCCATTTACTCTAAGCAGCGATCCCATATCTTTTTATGATCTCCTTTTCCTCATTATAATTATTTTTTTTTCTTCTAAATGTTTTTTTTTTGGACTTGACTTCTCACCAGTCCAAGTTCATCCTAGACCTTTGCCCTCCTGACAGGATCTTTAGAGGATCATGTCATGTTCTTATATTCATCCTTTGTTGCTTGTCCTTATTTTCATCTTCAATATGATTTTTAAAATCTAGTTTAGTTGATGAGGTTCCAGTATACCCATAATTATCTCTTCTGACGCCCCTTCTAGCTCCAAGCCTATAAGCCTATGCCAAAACAGAATGTATGATCTTGCCTTCTAAGTCATACTAATTTTTTATTTTATATTTGTTTTTGTTGTTCAGTCGTTCAGTCCTGTTTGACTCTTTTTGACCCTGGGGACCACAGCATGCCAATGCTTTCCACGGGGCTTTTTTTTTTGTAATTAAATTGGTTTATTTACTTTTAGCTTACGATGTTCAGTTCCACCGTCCCTTGAGTTTCAGATATTCTCCCCCTCCGTTTCCCCCCCCCATCATGGCGGTATGTACTTGGATACGGGATCTACAAATATCTTCCCATTAATCATTAGCCAGGTCATAAAGAAGAATTGTAACTGATGGAATGATCAGTGGGAAAGAGGAAACAAAACAAAATGAGAAAAAGAAACAGAGCAAGTAGTTCGTCTCAATCTGCATTCAGACTCCACATCTCTTTCTCTGCATGTGGGTATCTCTTTCAATTATGAGTCTTTTGGAGTTGTCTTATAACCTTACGTTGCTGAGAGGAGCCCAGTCTATTGAAGTTAGTCGTCACACATATGTTCCCATGGGGCTTTGTTGACAAAAATACTGAAGTGGTTTGCCATTTTCTCCTCCAGTCGATTATGGCAAACAGAGGTTAAGTCACTTGCCCAGGGTCATATAGCTGATAAATGTCTGAGGCCAGATTTGAACTCAGGCTTTCCTGACTCCAGACCCAGCATTCTATCCACTGAACCACTTAGCTGCCTTCTTTTCATACTCTTTCACCCTCTTTGAAATGTTACATCCAAATTGGACTAAAGCTTGTTTACCAGATTGGATTCACCATCTCCTGTCTCCATGACTAAAATACACTCCTTACACTTTTTGTACCTCCAAGAATCCTTATGTTCTTTCAAGAATGTGCTCAAATACCAGCTTCCTACCTAAAAACCATCCCTTAAACACTCAGGGATTACTACTCTTTTCCTCCTCATTTAACTTTATATTATATCAAACGTGAACACTGAATAACCTTAAGGACAGGGACTGTTAATACTGACATCTGTATCACCAATGAGTCAATGACTTTACACATACACACACCCACTGCACATATATATATATATACACACATACACAAACACATGCATATATGTGTGTGTATATTTTTTTCTCTGTACCAAGTACTTCAGTAGTTACTATAAATACAAAGATACAAAAGAATCAGTTCCTGCCGTCAAAAAAAATTATATTTGATTGAGGAGTATGTGTTTGTATATGTTTATACAAATAAATGCAATGCAAGTTTTCTGTTCTGTTTTGTAGAGACAATTGGGGAAGAAGATTCAAGTGATTTGTGAGGGAAGAATCAACAAGATTTTTCAAATAATTGGATGTGGAAGGTAAGGGTGAATAAGGAGTCAAGATTGACATCAAGATTAAAACCAAGTGGTGGTGCTCTCAGAGACAGGAAACTCCCCAGTGCCTAGCTCAGTATCTTGCACAAAGTAATTGCTTTTAAGAAGTATGTTGGTGTTGCTCTTCCAACCTGACTTAAAGCACTAAAAAGAAACTAGACACAGAAATAGCAATGATGGATATAATGAAAGGATAGGTAGAGTCTCACATCCTGAAATTACAAACAGAAACTGCCTTTAAAAGAATTGGAGGCTAAAGGATGAAACTCTGAGGCAATAATTTTAATGAGAAATAAAATGGAGGTTTCTCTAAAGAAAACTGTGTGTATATACATGGAACTCACTGAATGACTAAGATTTTTAAAAGATAAGCATAGAAGAAAGAAGGGAAAATAACTGAGAATGAATTATTTTATAAAAAGTGGTAAAAATCTGTAAGAATAAACTCAGGAAATCTAAAGTAGAGGATGATTTGAGGTTTTGATAAAGACAAGCAAAAGAGGGGTTTGTTTGGTTTTGTTGTTGTTGTTTTAATGTTCTCCTGAGTATAAGAAGTAGATCAAAGAGAGATGTCTGAGATCATTACTCCCCAGTTAGCTCCCACCTATAATGTTTCCACTCTAGCCATTCCTTCTCCCCCTCAGATACAGGGACTCACCTTTGTCCTCTCTCTGAAACCATCTTTGACTCTGATTGGTGAATTTTCATCTTTTCTTGTCCAGATTTAGGCCTCCACCTCATTTACTGGCCACCTGTGAACACTGCCTCTGAGAGTATACCATCCTGCTCCCCATTCTGCCCCCCCCCCATTACAATGGAAGCACCTTGAGGGCAGGGGTCGTCTTCCTTGCTATTATTTATATGTCCACAGCTCAGTACCTGGCACATGGTAAACATTTAATGGATGCTTTATTTATTTATCTATTTAGCCCAACTTTATCATTTTACAGATGAAGAAGAGGACTTGAAGGGACTTACCCAATGTCACAAAGCTACTTAAAGGTAAAGACTAGAAATTGGTTTCATAAGTCCCAGTTCACTGCTCTGTACCATTATTAATTGATAATTGATATACGTATTTATTAAACATTTACTATTGTCAAGCATTGTGCTAGGCACTTTATAAATGTTATTTCATTTTATCCTCACAAAATGTCTGAGAGTGAGGTCCTATTATTATCCCCATTTTACCCCTGAGGAAACTAAGCCAGAAGGTTAAATGACTTTCCCAAGGTCACACAGCTAATAAGTATTTGACTCCACATTTGAACTCAGATCTTTCTGACTCTAAGTCTAGACCTTTAACTATTCTACCACTTCCAAGAAAAAAAAAATTATAGAAAAGGGAGCAATTAATTAAGAAAAATTCCTAGCCACCTCACTGACTAGTAAACAGGAGAAAACATAATATTTTTAAGATGTTGCTCCCCAATAACTATTATAATTACCCTCTCCCAACTTAATCACAGAAATGACATTACAAGAAGGGACCAGAGGGCTGAGAATGTTAGCAATTGGAGAAACCTCATAGGCCATCTAATCCAACCCTCTCATTTTTTAAACATTAAAGCACAAGCAGTTCACCCAAAGTCCCACAACAAGTAACTGACAAAGCCAGGACCTGAAGTCAGGTTTCTACTCTTTTTAGTCCAATGTTCTTCATACTGTCCCCATATAATGGTTGGCATCCTGGCTTCTATTATCTCTTTAATTGCTTTTTAATGTTCGGTTCAAAAATGAGAACAGTTTGGTTGGTTGGAAGAAAAAAATACAAGGTCCCTTTGTGATTATCTTGGTTCTCCAACCATGAAGGAAATCTTTATTCTTCATGTCTCAATTCCATTTATCATCCTTGACTTCTCTCAGCTCCCTGAAAGCCAGCACACCTTGCATTGAAAATGCATTATCTGTGGATCTTCCTCTTGGCAAAGAGACATTCTATTTCCTTATAGCTACTGGGATCCAAAGCAATGTGTGTTTATTTTTTCTTCTCAGTGGAAGGTAAGATAAACAACAATTGAATGAAAAGCACTATACTTCTGCTTAATTTTCCCCCTCTTGTCTGTTTTCCTCTCAAAAAAAAAACAGGTGAAAATTCAAAAACAGAGGAACAAAACATTTAAGTCTCCACAAAGGAGGGCTATGACTCATAACCTATTAAGAACATAACAGAAAAAAGTGTCATTATAATAACTGCCTAGAGTTCACCTTCAAAAGTGCCATAATGACAGTGCACTGTGGTTAATCGAGAGACAACACTGGCTCTGAGGGAAAAATCAGGAGTCTGAATCCCAAATGAATGCTTGACTAAGTGTGTGACCTTGAACCACGCTCTTAGCTGTCTCCAAGGACCTCAGTTTTATCATCTGAAAAATGTGGAGAATTACATCCTTCACTCTATACTTCATAAGGCTTTTATCATAATGAACTGAAACAAGGGATGTAAAACTCTTCATAGGAAGAGCTCTGACAATTCCAGGTACTGCTAAATATAAAAGTAGCATTAGTTATCATATTAATTTTAGTCAATATTTTAGTAAGAGGGGGTTTGAAATAGTTGAGAGATTGACTTGCACTGAGAAAGATATTAGTCTAAATCCTGAAATTTGAAACTTACTAGCTTCGTGACAATCAATAGTTATTTAATTCCTCTGTGCTTCAGTTTCCACATCTATAGAATGGGCATAATATTTGTTCTACCTAACTGACCTAACTCACAGGGATATTATGAGGCTCAAACAAGACAATGTATATGAAGCATTTTACAAACTTTTAAATGCAATACAAATCACATGTTACCATTATTATCCCCATGAAAACAAAGATTGAAAATCCCAGGCCTTCCTTATAGCTATGATATATCATTTACTGAAAGGAAGTGGGTAACACAAAGCCCAAGGGGAAAGATAAAGCACTAGTTAATGGAACAGAGGGATAGGTCTTCAAACATCATCAAAAAGTGACAATAAATTTGCTGAACTGGACTGCCTTCTCATACTCCCACCCCACCCCCATTCCCAGTGCCTGGTATATAGTAGGTATTTGATAAATGCTTGTTGAGTTGCTGACTTGAACACACTTCAAGGGCTTCCTACTGTCTGCTAAATAAAGTATAAATTCCTCAGCCTGGGAACTCAAAATTCTCCATGATAAGCCTCTGAACAATCTTTCAAGCCTTATTTCTCATATTTACTCATTTAGCCCAATGCCACACAGTTACTAAGTGAATGAGGAAGGATTTGAATTCAGGTCTTCTTGAGTCCAAGACCAAACTAGCACTCTCATCACTATGACATAACACAGATAATAAGTATACGTATAACTGTATGTATAATAAGAAATAAGTTTCTTCCTTTTCGAATATAAGCTCCATGAGGTCAGGGAACACATCAATCCAAAACCACCAATTCAATAGAGTACACACTATGTCCTGGGCTCTAGAATACGAAGACTAAAGGGAAAACATTCCCTGCCTCTGAACCTTACTAGCTTTGTGACAATTAGTTATTTAATTCCTCTGTGCCTCAGTTTCCTCATCTATAGAATGGGCATGATATTTGTTCTACCTAACTGACCTAACTCACAGGGATGTTATGAGGCTCAAACAAGACAATGTGTATAAATCATTTTACAAACTTTTAAATGCAAAACAAATCATATTTGTTATTATTATTCAATAACAAATCAGAGCAAAACATTCACAGAAAATCAAGGTACAGCATTCACAATATTACAACTTATAAAAGAAAATCAAAATACAGCATTCAAACAACTTCTCACTAAGATGGCCACATAATTTTCACCACAGTGGTCACAAAGTTTTAAACAAAGAAATCATTTGGTAACTCAATCATTCAATCATCCTTAAGGAGGCAAGCCTCCTTAAGGGTCAGAAAATACAATAGTCAATGTTCTCCACTCATGGGACACACTAATTACAAATCAGTCACTTATTCAGTCATCAATCACTAAGTACAATCATTTAGTCAATCAATCATTGAATCATCCTTCATCATTCACTATTCAATCATCAAAAAATACACAGACCCTCCTCCCCTAGGTCACAAGTAAATTACAATTTTTCAGTCAGTACACAGTATCCAAGTAAAGTCTTCTTTCAGCTTGACTTGGTCTCTCGGATTGCCTGAATCCCCTTCCATGGTCCCAGATTCCACCTGGATTCACCAAACTGTCACGTGGGTTCAAAGGCAAACAGCTCCCAGGTCCTTGTCCAGCTCTTCATGCAGGTCCTGCTCCACAGTGAAGTTCACAGTGTCCAGTCCACCTTAAATCCTTCACAGTCTCTGCTCCTGGGAAGTCAAGGCTCAACAAAGCCACAAACAGGTTCATACAAAGTACCAGAATCTCAGTCATGCTTCCTCAGTCTTCAGAAGCTCTGGCTGGCTCTTGGAAATCCTCAGCAGCTCCTCAGTAACTCCGTCAGCTCTGACTGGCCTGTGGAAATCCTTAGCAGCTGTGGCTGGCCCTCAGACACAGCAAAAGTTTCAGCTCGTTCTTAGAATCAAAATCACTTCATCCAGGTTCTCCAAATCAAAATCATTCTCGCCATCCTCTGGGGGCCTTTCCTCTTCAGCCTCCCTTGTGGCAGCAGCTTCTGCCTCCATGAAGCCCAAGAAGGTCTGTCATTCCCAGTGAGGGTCTTTCCTTATATACACACAGCATTAGCTTCCTGTTTCCGCCAACCCCTTCCTGTTACATCAGCAACAGGGATTTATACCTTTTGTTTCTGTAACAGAGGCTTGATTAATTACTAAGTGCTAAGTACCTGTTACCTTTGCCAATACAAAGGGATCTTCAAATTCAAATTGCATTACCATTACAGGGAGGAAAACATTTCATACATAGGGGACAACACATGCAAAGATACAGAAGTGGGAGATGGAATACCAGTTTTTGGCAACATCAAGATAATGTTGTTAACTATGTGGAAGATGGATTGGAGAAGAGAAATTAAAAGCAGGGAAATTAATTAGGAAGGTATTGCTGTAGTTCAGGAGAGAGGTGATATGAGTCTGAACATGGCAACTGATTGTCCATGGGATGGAGGTAAAGGAGGGAGACAAGTCTAGGATAATTCTGGAGTAAGCAAACCAGAACCAGGAAATCAACTGGATGGCCTGAGAAAAGAGCAGAGGTCAAAGTCAAGAGATAAATGCCAAGGTGAGGAACTAAAATCTCTGAATGTCTACAGTACATGACAGCTAGAGTTCAGTAGAGAAAGACCAAAGCATAGAATGAAAAATTTCTATGTCATGTAGGGAAATGCAATTTATTGAAATACTTTATTGTTCAGGGAGCCAAGAGGCAAGGGCAGATCCATGACCTATGAATCTGTGCTTTCTTCCATTCCTATGCAAAATGTTATGTAGTACCAGGGAAACTATTCAGTCTCCTATAATTTTGATTTTTTTTCTGTTCTTTTTAAAAAAACATTTTAGAACACCTTATATTTTGAAATAAGATGTCAGATTAAAAGGAACAATGAGAATAAGCCTTATCAAATATTTTCTCATCTTTCTATTATCTCTGATGTGTTTTATCTATATTGGTTACATTCCCTCTTCCTTCCCCATTTCTGCCTCCAAGATACAATAATCACAGTCCCTTCTCTCTCTCTTCCTTGCTGCCACCAGTCCTCAGAGCTTCCTTTCACAACTGAGTCAGCCTGGAGGTATACAAGAGAAAGAACAGAGGCTTTTGACAGTATCAGAGAGGCAGAGATAAAGATATATTAGGACAGTGAATCATGGGTCAAGTCCTCTGGAAAGCCACCTGAATCCAGGATGGCAACAGAGATCCTTTTTCTGTCAGGTATAGCAGTGACCACAATCACATTGCAACCAAGAAATGTTCTAGAAGAGGTCTAAGAGTCAAATAACTCCACGTTGAAGAAGGGCTATGTGGAAGCACAGTATCAAAGGCAGGGATGACAGAATGTTGCCAGGCAGGACAATATGCTTCATTACATTTAATGGGGTCTACCACCATTGTATTGGGCTAAACTTGGTTCTCAACCTGTGGGTCACAACCCCTTTGGGAGTCAAACAACCCTTTCACAAGGGTCACAGGGGTCGCCTAAGACCATCAGAAAACATATATTTCCAATGGTCTTAGGAACCAAGACACTGCTCTTCTATCTGTCTCCAGGCCGGTCAGCCCACATGCACATCCACGCACATATGAGTATTAAAGGGCCATGGCATTAGGAAGGTTGAGAACCACTGAGCTAGAGGGTATAGTACTAGGCATTACTCCCCTACTAAGATTGATTAGCCATAGCTGCGCTAGGTTCTAGGCAGTGCAAGGGACCCACCATCCATCCCTGGCCCCCTGACTGATGACATTAAATTGAGTAAAGAAGACTCCTCAAGTAACTGCCACTTGGTAATCCCCATCCTTGTTCATGTTCACTGCATATCATGTGTTTTATGGGCAGTCACTACAATGCACACCACTTTCCTGGCCTAGTGCATGGAAAAGAGGTAGCATAGGATCATCAGGAAGATGTGGATTCAAGACCCATCCCTAATACATACAGGCCATGTTGCCCAAGGCAAGTCACTTAATCTTATGAGACTAAATTGCAACTATTACACTAAGAGCCACTTGGTAGTGGTAGAGAGGATTCCTCATTGCAGTTCTCTATTAGTTGATGAAGTCACAGTTCCAATTAAAAGAAAAAGGAAAAAAAAATCATGGACAACCCCCTCTCATTCAGTGTATGCACATGAGAAAGACTGATACACACTTTCAGG
>CM053580.1:513411765-513436786 GCA_028627135.1 Pseudochirops cupreus
TGTATCCATACTGGCATTAGGCTGAGACTGGAAGGGAGCTTGGGGTTTCAGGAAGTAGAGATGGGTTGAAAAAATCATTCCAGACATGAAGGAAAACATGAAAATAGGTAGAGATGAAATGCTGGGTACAGGTCAAGCAAACCAATTCATTTGGAACATGTAATTTGTGAGAAGTAAAGTAAAATCAGTCCAGAAAAAACAAGTCAGGGCCAGCTGATGAGTGGTTTAAAATGACAGGCTAAGGATTCTGCATTTTATCCTAGAGGCCATCAGGAAACACTCAAGTTTCTCCAACAATGAAATCACAGTGTTAAACTTACATTTCAGAAAGGGCAACTGGCAGATAATTGAAGAACTACCATGTAGAAGAATGTCAAGGCAGATTTAAGCTCTATGCAAGGCAGTTATGTGACAGTGACATACTTACAAACACATATATAAACAAATCAATTCCAATATATATGCATGTACGTATAGTTGTTGAGGCATTTAGACCTGTTCAACTCTTCATGACCCTGTGGACTGTACTGTCCATGGGGTTTTCTTGGCAAGGATACCAGAGGGGTTTGCCATTTCCTTCTCCAGTTAGTTAAGGCAAAGAGGGTTAAGTGACTTACCCAAAGTCATAATCACACAGCTAGTATACATCTGAGGCTGGATTTGAACTCAGGTCTTCCTTACTCCTGGTCTATCACTCTATCTATCCACTGAGCCACTTAGCTACCTCATACATACATACATACATACATATACACCTATATGCATATTATCTATACACATATTATATGTATACACACATACATACATACCTATACACACACAGAAACATTTTGGAGAAGGTTCACATATAGTACTGATATGAACAAAAGAAGGGGGTTTCTATTCAACGACAAGATGTGCAGAATTTGGGGAAGGACAGGGGCTTTGGTGAAGAAATAAAAGCTTAAGAAAATGAGGTCATCTGAGACACACTCAGGTGATTGGTTTCAGAGTTCAGGGTTAAGGAGCTGGAACTTAATACATCCTAGATGGGAGGCTACCATTAAGGAAGTCAGAACAGAGTAGGGGTTGAAGACCAACAAAATACACACACATATACAGAGTATATGTGTGTATACATGTATATATGTATGTGTATATATGTATACATATATACATTGAAAAGATCAATGATCATACTGATATCTGTACCCCCATTCCCAATGGAGATTACAAACCCTGAAACATGAACAGGTTTCAACCCAGGAGACTGACTCCAATAGTCAAAAATACTTATTCCTTCTTGAGTTACTCCAGGAAATTATCCTAAATAAAGGTCGGATATACCTATATTCTCTGAAATGTGGGTATAATAACGTTCAGAAATAAGGCTCAGCCACTCAATCAATAATATGGATATAGGGTATAGAAGAGTTTATTTCATCACAAAGAAAGTACATCAGATACTAACAAATTACAGGAGCTAATGAACAAATTACTGAACTCTAAAGCATTCAAACAGCACATCAACATTCTCCAAGAAGAGAACTGAACTTGGGTTTTTTATCTGGATAACCCTTTGCCTTTGCCAATGAATAACTCTTTCATAAAGAGCACCACGTGGGGCAGCTAGGTGACGCTGTGAATAAAGCACTGGCCCTGGAGTCAGGAGGACCTGAGTTCAAATCCAGCCTCAGATACTTGACACTTACTAGCCATGTGACCTTGGGCAAGTCACTTAACCCCAATTGCCCTGCCTTCCCCACTCCAGAAAAAGCCAGAAAAAAATAAAATAAAATAAAGAGCACCACATAGTCTCCTTCACACTCATAGTGCTATCCCATGGTTTAGATTCCCCCTAGAAGTCTACTTTGGAGATCCCTGAATAAGCAATCCCATTTACATCAAAATCATAGCATCTGAGAATCCCAATGATTTTTCTTTCCAAGTAGGAGTCTAATGTGGAATGCTTTCCTCTTTCTTAAAGGAGAATAGTGGATCAGGAAATCTCTCATTAGAAGACTGAAAGATTCTAAATCTTGAACTTTCAAACTCTGTTAACTCTTGGACTTGGAGTTACCTCTAAAGAAATCCCCAAAGATTTTGCTGCCCAAGAAATTTTCCTTCTCAACATAAGAGGTTAGATTCTAGGATCATACTTTCTAAGAAATTAGAAATAAGCTCCTCATTTACAAAGGAATTTGGGATTCAGGAACAGTGTCCTTGAATATACACCCTTTTCAAGCTATATGCAAGTGTATGCCTGCCACTGCTATGTGTGTTTGCTATAAGTCATTACCCACTTGGGGTGATCTAATACAGAAGAAGGAACAAGGGGAGAAAGTCCTGGAGAGTAATACTACTATAATGCTACTATCCTTCTTTAATAAGACACAGATAGTGGTAACTTACCCTCAGTTCCTTCTTATCAGCAAGGTGTCTGTTGGTATATTCACATTTTTGTTGGGAAATTCTCTTCAGTTGCCTTCAAAAGATAGCTTGTGCTAGGTAACCTCATGAACTCCACTGGATGGTTTCCTCAAATTCAACAGGGACTCCTTTGATTTACTTCTCATCTCACATTGTCAAACCCATTTTACAGATCAAAAAATGGTATCAGAGAAAGTAAAGAGATTTCCAAAGCCACCCCTATCTAAATGCCTGGGCTAGATCTAATTGCCTGGGTCACATCCTGAAACTCTAAGGCATTTCCACTATACCAAAACTATTTCCATTCCTAAAAGCCTCATTATGAAATAATCTGCTGAGTTCATGACAGGAGACCATGTCACAGGCAAAACTATTCTATAGTTTCTATTAGCACAAAACAGCACAGGAACAGAGGATTTTGAGCCAGATGCCCTCTTAGCAGTCACAAATTGTGAGGTATGGTAAACTCTAAGAATAGACCCCATTGTGCCTGGAGAATAGCAATTCAAGAGTAAAAAAAAAATTAAAGTCATAAGGAGGTTACAAAGTGCACTTGGGAACATATCAAGGTCAGCCTTTGCTGGAAGCTTTAAGCAGATAGAGGGAGGATAATCCAATCATCTCTAAGCCTAAGTAAAAATGATAAAGTTATTTCTTTGAACCTGAAGTGAGCCTAAGGCAAAATAATTCAGCAGGTAAATGAAGCTTGTCTTTTACTCTCCTTGATCCTTGCCTGTCCTCCCTAGAGATAGCATAGCATCATAGGAAGAACCCTAAGTTTAGAACCAGTGTTCAGTGTAAGTTCCCATTCTGCCATTTCCTAGGGTAACAGACTTGGAGCTAGAAGGAATCTTAGGGACTATCTAGTCTAGCTCCATCCCTCTCCCCCCCCTCCCCTTCATTTTGTAGGTGAGCAAACGGAGGCACTGAGAGATGAAGTAACTCCCAAAATGTATAGAACAGTTAAGTGTCAGGATTGGGATTCAAATGCTTGGTCCACTGACCCTGAATCCAGGGCTCTTTCCATGGCACCATGCTGACATTCCTCCCTTACTGAATATATGGCCCTAGGCAAGTCAGTGCATTACTCATAAGTTTTCTTTTTCCTATATGTAAAAAAGAGGATCAAAATACTCACATTATTTATACTCCATTGTTGTGTGTGGGTCTAATGAAATAGTATATAAAATGAAAAAAGGAAGGAATAAGGAAGGAGGGAAAAGAAGAGGACAGCTGATATTTTTTCCTAAATTAAAGTAGACATATTAAATGGATGGATTAGCTCTAAAAAGAGTAGAATACTTGGAATTCCATTATATTTTAAAATGAAGATTGTCATAGGTCAGCAGTGAGAACATAAAAAATTGATTACTTTTTGAAATTTTACCTCTTCTAGCTATAGGAGCTAGCAGAATTACAGAGTTCTGGACCTATAGTCAGGAAGACCTGGGTTCAAATTCTGCCTTAGACATGAGCTATGTGACCCCTGGTTAGTCTCTTAAGTTCTGTCTGTCTTAGTTTCCTAATCTATAATAGTAGCTCATATCCTCCCGGGATTATTTTGAGGATAATATAAGATAACATTTGTAAAGTACCTTTCAAACCATATAGCACTTTATCATCATAATCACCAAAGGGAAGTTTAACTAGTCAAAACTAATTCCCTTTGCAAATGTCAGTAGCCCCCCCATTTCATTCTGACCAGCATTTTCGGCCATGCCTTCCCAAAGAGACCATTCTTCTGTGTATCTCATCCCATCCAGCAATAGCAAACTTTCAAAACAATAGACTACTTGGTGACTCTACAGAGATACTACTAGCTACACTTTATCTCATGGCTCCCATTTCTATAGGACCTTAGGGTTTACAATTCACTTTCTTCCAACAATACCATTGAACAGAGAGTCTGAGTAGCGACAGTCATTCTTACTGTCCCTTTCAGGTAGTAGACTCTTAATAAGTGTCTGTTTATTGAATCCCCAGCTTATGGATGACAAAAATGAGACTCAGACAAACTAAGACCTGGAGATGAAGGGTCTTACCCACCACCACAAACCTGGTCAATGTCAAATCAGGGACAAACTAGTTATTATATAGAGTCTCAGCCTAGGAAAATACCTTAGGAATCAATCATCTGTTAAATAGAAGCAGCTGGTGGCACAGTGCCTAGAATAATGGACCTGGTATCAGGAAGGCCTGGAGTAAAATCTGGTCTCAGATAATTACGAGCTGTGTGACCCTGGGCAAGTCACTTGGGCTCTGCTCACTTCAATTTCCTCAGTTGAAAAATGGAGATGACAATAATAGCACCTACCCTATAGGGCTGTGTGAAGATCAAATGAGATCATATTTATAAAGTGCCTAGTGTAGTGTCTAGCAAATAGTAGGCCCTATATAAATATTTAGCCACTTCCCCTTCCCCTTTTCTAATACTCTTATAGTAAGTCACATGACTGATCTAGTTCATTAGAAAATTATGTTCACTAATCTTAATTGGGCACACAGTGTTGGATGAAAATCCTGTTATTCTTCCCTAAGGAATTCTCTATCACAGACCTCTATGAGGTGGTTCCAAATATTCTCTTCTCTCAAGTCTCCTATACTACCTCATTCTCCCTGAGAGTAGTAGAACTCTCCCCCTACTTTTTTGAGAAAAAAAAAATCCACTGTGAGTTCTGTATTCTTTTTTTCTAAAAATTGCTCAATGTAATAACTCTTCCTCCCCTACATTGCTCTCGCATCTAATAAGGCCTTGTTCCTTCCCAAGATCAACCCTTCTACTTACACCCTTGATCTCATCCCCTTCCATCTCCTCTCAACTCTCTTTCATTCACCTCCTATCACTAATACTCAGTCATTCCCTATCTACTTCAGAGTGTCTTCATCACCATCTATAAGCATACTCAGGCTCCCTCATCCTTAAAACCAAAGCCAAATTAACTCTTTATTTCATGCTAAAATCCCCCCAGGATAGTTGTCCTATATGTTTTATTTTTTCTTCCTTTCACAGTCATTCTACTGGAAATCACTAATATGGACAGTTTTAGATCAAACTGGAAGGACCTCTTAAAAACTGATCTACAGCAAAGAAACTAGGAATACAATTTATACAATTACAATAACATTATAGAGAAAAACATTTCAGAAAGACTTTAGAAATCTGACCAATGGAATGTGAACTCTGAGTCCAAAAGAATGAAGATGAAACAGGCCAATATAGAGAATGTATGAACTGAAAATGTACAAAGAAATATATATTTTCTGGATGGACAATGTGATTGTTTATTAATGACCAAAGGATATAAACAGGCAGTTTACAGAAAAAGAAACCAAAGCTATCAATAATCACAATAAAAAATGCTCTAAATCCCTACTGATTAGAGAAATAGGTATTAAAACAAATGAGATACCACCTAATACTTATCAGATTGGCTCACAAGACACAAAAGGAAAATGGCAAATGTTGGAGAGCAAGTGAAAAAATTGGGATACTAACTTGCTTTTGATGGAGCTGTGAGACTAGTTCAACCATTCTGAAGAACATTTTGGGGCATACCCTTTTATGTAGCAATTTCACTATGAGGATTGTATCACAAAGACATCAAAGAAAAGGGAAAAGGACCAATTTGTACAAAAATATTTATATAGCAGCTCTTTTTGTGGTAGCAAAATATTGGACACTGAGGGGACACTCATCAACTGAGGAATGACTGGATAAGTTGTGGTATATGATTGTGAAGAAACATTATTGTATTATAAGAAATTATGAGCAAGATGGTTTCAGAAGAAGAAAAACAAACCTAGGAAGACTTATATGAATCCATGCAAAGTGAAGTCAGCAGAACCAGGAAAACAGTGTACACTGTAACAGCAGCATTGAAAGGATTAACAACTATGAAAAACTTAGCTACTCTGATCAAAACAATGATCCGAAACAATTATAAAGGACCCATGATTAAAGATGCTGTCCACCTCCAGAGAGAGCAACAATGAACTCTGATTGCCGAATTAAGCACACTTTTTTTTTAACTTTCCTTATTTTTGTTTTAGTTTGCACTCTCTTCCACAACATGGTTAATAGAGAAATGTTTTTCATGACTTCACATGCCAATATCAAATTGTTTGCTTTCTCAAAGGGGGAGAGGAGTGGGAGGAAGAGATGGAATTTGGAACTCAAAATCTAAAAAAAAAAAAATAGTGTTAATTTTTTTACATGTAATTGAGAAGTAGTTAACAAATAAAAATTATTTTAAAAATATAGAAAAGTGCCCTTACTCCTTGCTTCTAACTTTCTCTCTTCACATCCTCTTATTAATTTCTTATAATCAGGCTTCTCACTTCACCACTGAATTGAAACTACCTATCCTTTCCAAGGTTACTAGTGGTCTTTTCATTGCTAAATTAGAAAGCTTTTTCTCAGTCATTATACTTCTTGACCTCTTTATATCATTCTATGCTTTTCACCATCCCCTTCCTCTTGGAAAGCTCTCCTTTCTCTGGATTTCCCTAACATCACATCTTTTTCTAGCTCCATTTACTTGTCTATCTGCTTCTTTTCAGATCTCCTTTACTGATTTATTTTGTGTATTATGACCTTTTACTGTGGGTATTCCCCAAAACACTGTCTCAAACCCTATCCTCTCTCTTTCCATAATTCTCATGGAAAAGCTCTTTCTTGCTTCTTTTCTACTCTTTCCTGGTTCTCATCTTCCCTATCCTACTGCCTTTTCTTCACAATCTCCTTTGGCCCATTCCAATTCCTAAACATAGACTACCTTAAAGGTCTTCTTACTTTCTCTATCAATACTCTTTCATTAGAAGATGAGAATTTTGGAGGAACAGCTAGTTCAAGCCCCTTTCTACAAATAAGGAAACTAAGCCTAAAAGCCATAGCAATTTCCCCAAAGTTTCATGGAAAGTTTGTATCACCACCAGTCTACTATACCAAGGCTCCTATTCAAATCCTTAAACTACCTTCATGTTGCTGAGTCTCCTAGGACTTAAAATGAAATGACACGCAAGTGTAATAGGGTACCATCTGGATCTGTTTCTTTTGAAGAATAGGAGCCAAACTTAAAGATGCCAAAAGTCACTGTTAACAAACTTCAGTGATAAAAAGATTGTGAATTTCTGCATGGTATGCCCTTCTCTGGGTATATAACTGACTCTCAAACCATGCATAGTAAGTAATGATAATATTAATAACATTAATAGAATAGTAATCACAATACTGTTAGCAGGAGTCACAAGAGGTTATCTCACTCATCCCTTTACTCCTCAGAAAGAGTGCTGCCTGGTCTCAGGCAGCATTTTTCTTAAAGGAGATTAAATCTCTATTTATTAGCAAAACTATAAGTTGTGAAACAATAAAAGTAGGGCTTTGGACTGCTAAGGTAGATTTCACAGAATCTTGAGTTGGAAAGGAATTCAGAGGCCAACTGGTTCAGCTCACATATCCTGTATATCAATGTATATCACATTTGCAATTAGAATATCAGATTTCTTAAGGCAGAAATTATTTGACTTTCGTCTTTCTGTCCCCAACATTAGAGGGGAATTAGAGGCATCTAGAAGGAGCAGTGAATGCAGGGGTGGGAAACCTGTGGCCTCAAGGCCACATGTGTCCTTCTAGGTCTCAAGTGCAGCCCTTTGACAGTCAAAGGGCCCCATTTGAGGACCTGGAAGTTCACTTGTAGCCTCGAGGATTGAGGTTCTCAATCCCTGGAAAGCCTTGGCCTGGACCCAAAAAAGACCTAAATTGAAACCCAGCTTCAGGCATTTTCTCAATGGGTGACACTGGGTAAGTCATTTAATCTCTGCCTCAGTTTCCTCCACTGACAAAATAGAGATTATAATAGTACCTGTCTCCCAGGGTGATAGTGATACTGAAATGTGATAATATTTGTACAGCATTTAGCACAGAATCAGATACATAATGAGCATTTAGTCAGTCCTTTCCCCCCTATACCAAACCAAGTTGAGCATAGAACACAGAATAGTAGGCATTTAATAATCCTTATTGGTATGAAGTGAATTCTTAACATTTCCTGATAATGTATAACTTTTCTTCATTCAGCAAATATTTATTGGGCATCATGTGTATGTGCTGTATAGTGTAAGACAAAAGACACATAAAAATGCATCCTGATTTAAAACTGCTTATAGCTTCATGGAAAAGAAATACATATATGAAAACTGAAATTCTTATAATATACCTGGTTTTATATAAAAACATGGAAAAGAAAAATAAATGTATCAACTAGATGGTTCCATGAGTGGATGGTGTGTTGGACCTCTTTAGAATTTAAAACATTTTAATTCAAATCTTCAGATATTTAATAGCTGTATGACCCTGAGAAAGTCACTTAACCTCTTTCAAATTCAATTTCCTCATCTGGAAAATGGGGATAATAAAAACATCTGTCTCCCAGGGTTATTGTGTGGACAAAACAAGATAATGTTTTTAAAAAGAAAAAGTGCTCTGCAAACCTTAATGTGTATTACTATGCTTTTATTACTGGATCACATTTCTATATTGCTTTAAGACTTATAAAGAACTCTCCTGAAAACTAGCTTTTCAAGGTCAAAGGGAAATGCATTATTTACCTTAATTTACAGATAAGGAACTGAGGCCCAGGAAAGTAATATAACTTGACCAAAGTCACAGAGCTAATAGGCGTATGAACCAAACCTCAAACCCAGATTTTCTAACTCCAAGCTAGAGGTTTAAAAGGCTTTAGAAGTAAGTACTGAACTGTATATAAATCAGCAGATTGGATTTCTCCTCCTAGTTCTGACACTTAATAGTTTTGTGACTGTAATCAAATCAATTCCCCACTCTCGGTAATCACATAAATAGCCATGAAATGGAAATGATTGGGATGGTATTGAAGGGTCTTTCTAGATCAAAAAGGTTCCAGGATTCCAATTCCTCTGAAGCATCTAGGCTTTAAGCAACTGTTGAAGGGTTCAAGGAACACTTGCCCTTGGAAGGATATTTACAAGAAAAATAGGGGAAAGGACAAGGAAAAGCCTTTCCACTGAGCAGAAGGAAATAAGTGAAGAGCACTAGGAACTGGGGCTGGCATGGTCCATTTTTAGGAAATTGAAGACAATGATCCGGTTATTGCAGACATCATTCTTGGAAGGTAGTGGGAGATTTGTTTGCATGAGAAGAGTGGAGACAAGTTAGGAACAAATTCTTCCTTAAGTGCCAGGAAGAATACTTTGGACATTATTCCATAGGCAATGGAAGAAATAAGATTTTCAAAGTTCATGGCTTTCAACAACAACAACAAAATAAGTATTTCTCCAAATATTTATTGTGGTGTTGTAGAAAAGACTCTGAATTTAAGTCAGGAGACTTAGTTTTTCGTTTTCCAACTCTAACTTGTACTTTGCTGTAATGTCACTGGCAAATCTGACTTTTTCTGGGCTACAGTTTCTTAACCTATAAAAGATGAATCACTATTCTTTGTATTCTAACACATTGCCTTTCTTCACTATACACTGTCCTAGTTCCACCCTTGGGAGTTAAGCAAAAATGTCCCTTAAATTACTAAACCCCATAAGTAGCAATCAGTGTATGGATCAACTTCTCAATTGTGGTGCCAATCATAGGGCTCTGTCCTTGGTCCTATTCTGTTGAACATATTGTTGACACCTGAAATGATGCTACAGAAGAAAGTGCGCTTATTTGTGATTATCAATCTACAGTTGATCCAAAGCTGGGAAAGACAGTGAATAAAGTGAACAGAGAATCAAGATTCAAAATCAGCTTTATAGACTTGATCTTGCTATAGAAACAAGTTGATAATTAACAGGGATAAATATAAATCTTTGCATTTAGGTTTAAAAAAATTAAATTACATAAGTACAAGTTAGCAGAGGTCTGGTTTGTCTTCAGCTCAATATTACTTCAGCATGTGACAGTGCACAGGATACAGAGCAATGAAGATGAACTATCCACTGCATTCTCTTGGTCAGACCCCATCTGGAGTACTCCATCCAATTCTGGGTCACACAGTTCAGCGAAGACACTGACAAACTGGAGATTTATAAAGATTTATAAATTAAGTGTATTCAGATGAGGTTGACTACTATCATAGAATCACACGATGTCAAATATGATAGACCTTGAAGATTGTCTAACTCCAATTCTCTCATTTTCCAGACAAGAATATTGAAGGACTGGGAGAGGATTCGTGCCAAATCTTGTCAATGTGACTTCTGTGACACTTCTTAAATCTGTTTCCTCTTCACTCACACAGCTGCTACCCTAATTTTGGACCTCATTATCCTTTACCTAGACTAGTGCAAAAGTCTAGGGAGACTAATTGGTCCTGTTCTCCCTCCCACTCTTCTCCTCCTCTCTAATCTATCTGCCACACAGAAGTCAAATGGACATTCCTAAAGCATAGATGTGCCCATGTCACTTTCCTAGTTAAAAACAAACCAAAAAAAAAAGAACTTTGGTAGCTTCTTGTTGTCTTTAGAATAAAATTCAATGTGTTCTAGGTGTAGAATATGGAGGCAAGTGTGGTTAAATATCAAGAGGTAGAATGATACTGTAGAAGCGGTATCACCACGGGTAAGGCCCCCAGGAGTGTGACCTCCTCAGGTGTGGCCTCAAACTTCACAGGAAGTTTGGATTCTGTCAAAGTGCTGCACTTGAGGACCTAGAGGGTCACACGTGACCTCGAGGCTGCAGGTTCCCCACCCTAGGCCCTAGGCTCTAGGCTAACACCAGAGGTGAGGTTAATTTGAGATTTTGAATGTAAAGCAATATAAAGCCACAAATGTTAAAACACTATATAAATGGCAGTTATTATTACTGTTGTTGCTTTTGTTATCAGTCTATAGTCTCCAGGCCTCTAGTCTGGTAATGACTTCATCGTTGGCACCTTCTGGTATCCTTCCACTGCGTTCAAGAAGTGTTTATAAAGCAAACTGGAATATGTTGATAAATATTCTGAAAAACATATATGCACAGCAGCAGGAACAGCAACAACAACAACATACATGTACATGCAATTTTAATTTTAATCTGAATTATTAGCACTTTCTTAAATCTAGAGAACCAGTAACAATTGCCAAAAAAGAATAAAGTGTTGATATACAAATTGTCTATTTCTGAGATATACTTACACTAAAAATTTAACAATTGGCTCTCTGAAAATCAATTAGAGCTAGTTTCAGTACATACAAGACTAACACAAAAGATTAGACGGAAGAGTTTATTTTTGTTTTTTTGGTTATCGCTATTAATTATCATCATTTTTGTTAAGGCAAGTTAGGAGGCAAGAGGGAAATCAACGAGGAGATTCCTGATTGACTCAATGGGATAACTGATTATAATGGACAGAAAGTAAAGGATCTCAACTACTTTTAATTCCTATTTTACTGGTATTTTTTTTTCTTTTGAGGAAAATGATCTTTAGATTGAGAAGAATAAAACAGATATCTGTGGTTAGCAGAAGCTCAGAGAGTAAGTAAGTCAGAGAGAAGCAGTTTTCCATTAGTAAAAGTCACCAGACTTAACCTACCAAAAACCCTAACCCTATGTACTAAGGAATAAGGAGAAAAGATAGAAGAAGTAATTTCTCAGCTACTAAGGATAATACTTGAAAAAAGCATGGATAAAGAAAGAGTTGATATAGAAGTAGAGAAAGGAAAATGTCCTTATTTTCAATAAAGGAAAGAATATGCAGTATAAAACCGTATGCAGTAAGTGAACTATATAGGCCAGTGAATTTGACTTCTATTTCTAGAAAAAAGGAATCTGGCAAACATTATTAAAGGGTTGCCTCCAAGCTCTTATAAAGGGAAGTAGAGGTCACTAAAAGCCAACATAGGTTCACCAAGAATATATCATACCAAGTTATTTTTGGTTTTCTGGTTTTTTTGACAGTGTCATGAGAGCAGATTTGGAGAATGATACAGATGTCATGTATTGCCATTTCAGAAAAGTATCTGATAAAGTCTCTCATGTCATCCTTATATACAAGATGGTGGCAAATGGGCTAGATACAAGTAGAGGTATTCAGTACTGGTCAAATGATGAGATCTCAATGAAAAAGTAGGTATTTACTGAATCTAGGTCCTCTTGTAAGAAGGACTCTGATGGACTTGTTCTTGGCCTTATATGTTGTTCACTAGTTTTATGTTAACTCATGAAGGCATAACAGACATGCCTGTCAGATTTCCATGTGGAAAGAAAAGATGATGGAAGGGATAGCTAACACATTGGGTGATGGAGAATGAAGGTCTGAAATACATAGGATAATGTTATAGGCCCAATTAAATGAAAAAAGTTCTAGCATATTTATTTAATGTATATATATTCATTCTGAGCTACAGAATTATTCTCACAAATTAGGGTAATGTGCCAGTCATCCATCTGGGCTCTGGTTTACCATCATTGTCATTATTTTCAGAGGGCAACTCTCCAGTCAGGCTCTTTTAGATAAAGGTAGGCAGGGGCAGCTAGGTGGCACAGTGAATAGAGCACCAGCCCTGGAGGCAAGAGGATCTGAGTTCAAATCTGAACTCAGACACTTAACACTTACTAGCTGTGTGACCCTGGGCAAGTCACTTAACCCCAACTGCCTTGCCTTCTCCCCTCCAAAAAAGACAAAAACAAAACAAAACAAAAAGATAAAGGCAGATAGTATCCTGTGGCTCAGGTGTGTTCATGATAGATCCAGGCTTTGATGACAGAAATCCTTATGATGAAGAGCAATATTGCCCAGAAATCTAGAAGAAATGATTGTTGTCAAAAGTCCATTGTTATGATATCCAGGCTGGAAGAATATGGATAGCAAAGGGATTAAGACATTGGGAGGGCTTTGGGTATAAAAGGATTAAAGCTTGTCTAGAGGAATGAGGGAGGAGAAAGTAGATGTGAAGGGGTTAGATGATTGATGTGCCTAAGATTGGGTTACTTTGGTCGGCTGAAACTTTAAGTTTGTAAATCAAATAGCTTATAAGAAAGTAGCCTTGTAGCTTGGTAACAAATCTTAGCTCTGAGACTCACTTGCAGACTGACCTTTTAGCACATCACCTCCTGGACCTCAGTTTCCTCTTCTGGACCTAAACAGACCAGGGAGACTTTTGTGCTTTATTCCAGCTAATCCAAAGGCTCTTTGGAGTACACTCAGAAAAGGGCAGTCAGAATAATAATACTGAAGAATGTACAAAAGGAAAAGGTTGAAGTAACTGGGAATGTTTGACCTGAAGAAAAGAAAACTTAGAGGGACATGATGCTGCCATACACTATTTGCAAAGCTGCCACATGGAAAAAAAAGAATGAGACTTATTGTGCTGGGCCTGAGAGGGCAAAATTGGGAATAACAGGTAGAATTCACAGAGTCCAATTTAGTTTGATAAAAGAAAAAAAAGTTCCCCAAAACTAGAGCTGTTCAAAAATAGCAAGAATTTACTTCATAGTTAAAAAGTTCATTGTTCCTAGAGGTGCTAATAAGCTAAATGAGACCTTTAAGAGAAGCTACAGAATGAACTGATCCAACCATTCTGGAAAGCAATTTGGAACTATGCCCAAAGGGCTGTCAAAATGTGCATATCATTTGACTCAGCAATACCACTACTAAGTCTGTATCACAAAGAGATCATAAAAACAGGAAAAGGACCCACATGAACAAAAAATATTTACAGCAGTTCTTTTTGTGGTGGCAAAAAATTGGAAATTGAGGAAATGTCCATAAATTGGGGAATAGCTGAACAAGTTGTGGTATATGAATGTAATGGAATACTACTGTGCTATAAGAAATGAGGAGCAGATAGATTTCAGAGAAACCTGGAAAGACTTATATGAACTGATGTTGAGTGAAATGAGCAGAATCAGAAAAACATTGTACACAGTAAAGTCACATTGTGTGATGAACTGACTTTGATAGACTAAGCTCTTCTCAGCAATGCAAAGATCAAGACAACTCCAAAAGACTCACAGCAGAAAATGCTATCCACATCCAGAGAAAGAACTTGGGAGTCTGAATGCAGATAGAAGGATACTATTTGTTCATCTTTTATTTCGTTTTGTTTTGTTTCTTCTTTCTTGTGGTTCCTCTCCTTAGTTCTAATTCTTCTTTACATAATGACTGTAAAAATATGTTTAATATGAAAGTATAAGTAGAGCTTATATCAGATTGTACCCCATCTTGGGAAGGGGGAAATGAGGAAGAGAGAGAAAATTTAAAATTCAAAATCTTATGGAAGTTAGTGTTAAAAACTAAAAATAAATAAATTATTTTAAAAGAGAGAGAGAGAGAGAGAGAGAGAGAGAGAGAGAGAGAGAGAGAGAGAGAGAGAGAGAGAAGCTACAGAAGGAATTTCTGTACTTAACAGGGAAGTCAGGCCAGACAACATTTAAGTCCCTTTTCCGGATCAAGGATTCTATGATCTAGCAATCCTTCCCAGTTTTGCATCATCAGGCCACCTGTTTGGGAAAACTGTGAAAGAGACTCTGGAATAAGAAGCTGCACTCAGTTCTAAATCTATGAAATGCAACGCAACTAGTTTAAGTCTTTGCCTTCATTAATGTCTATAAATATTTCAAGGGCTTTCCTTTTTCAGAATAGCGGCTGTGTAAGTTTAAGCATATGAAATCATCCACATGGTAAGGATGAGTAGTTCCTCTCCTCTCTTTTTATTCTTAGCCTTTTGATGTCACCATCACAATCATAATTAGCACCATTATTAATTTTAAAAATGCTTTATGTCTGGGAGGCAGCGCAACAAATTACAATTTTGGATTTGGAATCAGGAAGACAGAGTTCAAATCCCACTTCTGGCACTAACTAGATGTGTGATCTTAGGAAAAATCATAATTTCTCTGAAATTCAGGCAACTTCCCAAACACACAGCAATTAAGTCATAGGGACAATATAGGATGTATATGTGCTGCTGGAGGAGGTATCCCCATTGGCAAAATCACAGCCACTTAACACAATAACTTCATGCTTATGGAGATTATTTTACTTCTGAAGCACTTACTCATGTACAATATTATTTCTATCATCTCTCTGCAGATGACTGACGCAGAACGTTGACTGCAGATTAAAGAAGACAGGCAAGACACAGAAGTGGAGAAGAAATGTTAAGGGTAAGGAATATCAAGCAAGTCAGACTGGTTAGAATGAAGGATAATTGAAAAGAGTTACAAGAAATCAGTCTGGAAAGGTATGTTGGAGTCAAATTGTGAAGGATTTGAACATCAGACAAAACCTTCTGTCTTTTATCTTTGGTGAGATAAGGAACCACTGAACATTTTTGATTGGGAGGTTGACATGGTCAGATTTCTCTTCTGTGTTCCAATCCTAAATTGACAATGTTCAAACTACAATCCATTATTGTGTCCCCCACAACCTTAAATCATCTTTCCTAACTTTTCTATTTCTTCTGAGGGCATCACCATCCCTCCAGTCATCTAAGTTTGAAGCCTCAAAGTCATTCTTCACTCTGTACCTTACCATCCAAGTCCCCCCGATATCCAATCAGTTCTCAAGAATAATTATTTCTATCTCTACAGTATCTTTGGAATGCCTCCATTTCTTTCTATTCACATAGACCTGACTATGGATCAGGCCACTAGCGTCTTTCTCCTGGAATGTTATAATAGTCTCTTAATTGAGCTTCCTGCCTCCAAGCTTTACCCTCCCCAATCTGTCCACATAGATACCAAATTGATATTCCCAGAGCACAGATCTGACCATGTCAACCACCTGATCAAAAAGGTCCAGTGATTCCTTATCTCATCGAAGATAAAAGACAGAAGGTTTTGTCTCATGTTCAAACCCTTCACAATCTGACTCCAACATACTTTTCTAGACTGATTTCATATAACTCCCTTCAATCATTCTTTATTCTAATGAGTCTCAATTGCTTGATATTCCTCACCTTTAACATTTTATCTCTACCTCTATGCCTTTCCCATCTAATTACATCATACCTCCTACTCCTTCCTATGAATTATTCCAAGAACAAGAACAATATCTCCTGACTCCAGGTATTTCCACTGGCTAATCCCCATTTCTGGAATGTTCTCCCTTCTCATCTCTACCTGCTGACTTCCTTAGCTTTCTTCAAGTCTCAGCTAAAATCTCACCTTCTATGGGAAACCTTTTCAGATCCTCTTGAATTCTGGTGCCTCCCTTCTGTTGATTATGCCCTATTAATCCTGTACAGATCTTTTTTTTTTATGTAGTTATTTACATCTTGTCTGCTCCATTAATCTATGAGCTCCCAGAGGGTAAGAACTATCTTTTGTCTTTCTTTGCATCCTTATTTTTTAGTATAGTGCCTGGTACACAGTAGATGCTTAATGAATGCTTATTGACCTACCTTGCTTTTTAACAGATTGTTTCCCATATCCAGAAAGTTCTCTTACTTCATCTCTGCTTCTTAGAATTCCCAATAATTTGAAAGTTGAGGAGTAATGTAATTTGATACAGTAACTTCAAGTCTGGAAGACCTCAGTTCAAGACTTGCCTCAGATATTGACCAGCTGCGTGACTCTTGATTAGTAACAGATGCCTTAAGCCTTGATTTATTCATCTGTAAAATGGGTGTGATAGAAGCACCTACCTCTCACGTTTATTATGAGGGTCAAAGGAGATCAAGAATGTAGTGTACTTTCTAACTGGCATGTGTTATATGAATACCAGCTATTATCACAGCAGAGCTCTCCTGACTCACTTAATTTTTAGCACTATATTTATCTCTGTCCAGGGTGTTTCTCTACTACAGTGCAATGTTAGCTATTTGGGGACAAGGAATGTTTTGCTTTTTTCTTCATATTTCCCCACCCCAGCATAGCTCCTGGCACTTTTAGTAAATGGAACTGATTCTCACTAAAAAGCTAAGAGTTAATTAAAGCATGTATTTTATCTCCTTTTTGTTATTCAGTTGTTTCAGTCATGTCCAACACTTCATGACCCCATTTGGGGTTTTCTTGGCAAAGACACTGGAGGAGTTTCTGCTTCCTTTTCTGGAACATTTGTCATATGAAGAAACTGAAGTAAACAGGGTTAAGTGACTTGCCCAGGGTCACACAGCTAATACATGTCTGAGGCCATATTTGAACTCACAAAGATTAACCTTCCTGATTCCAAACCTAGAGGTCCATTCACTGAGCCACCCAACTGCCCCATTTTATCTCTGACCTACTTATAATTTGTTGTCATTGAAGAATTGTTTTTCCAGTCACATCCAATTCTTCATGACCCCATTTGTGGTTTTCTTGGCAGAGATACTATAATGGTTTGCCATTTCCTTCTCCATTTTATTTGACAGATGAGAAAACTCAAGTAAACTGGGTTAAGTGACTTGCCAAGAGTCCCACAGCAAGTAAGAGTCAGAGGCCAAATTTGAACTCAGGAAGATGAGTCTTCCTGATTTTAGGTTGAGCACTTTATTTATTGAGCCACAAAGAGATTAAATAATTGTCTAAGATTATAGAGAATATTAGACAGAGAAAGAGGGAAAAACATTGACTCTTGAATAGCACGTTTTTTCTGATGCAGCTTTCTGGATATTGCAGGTATACATCTTTTTTTTGCTTTTTAGAGTGGGGAAGACATGGCAATTGGGGTTAAGTGACTTGCCCAAAGTCATATGGCTAGTAAGTATTTAGTGTCTGAAGACACACTTGAACTCAGGACCTTCTGACTCCAGGGCTGGTGCTCTATTCACTGTGCCACCAAGCCACCCCAAAAGTAGACTCTTGTTAGCTCATATCCTTACCTAGTAGTGTCATGGAAAATGTAACAATCTGAAGCAAAGAGAGACTTTGGTTTGAACCTCATCTCATCTCTGATACTTAAGTAAGCCTCTAGGTCAATCACCTAACTGCTTTCTGCCTCAGTTTCCTCATCTGTTGAATGGGTTTATTAATACCCACAGGCCATATCTCTACATGGTTTTTGAAAGAATTAAATGAGATAACACAGACATCAGTCAGCTAGCATTTATTAAGCACTGCTGTGTTCAAAGTACTGTCCTAAGTGCTAAGGATACAAAAGAAAAAAAAAACAGTCCCTGCTCTGAAGGATCTCACAATGTAATTAGCTTTATAAACTGGAAGTATCAATATTTATTGCAACACTATTATTCATTCATTAATTGTTAAGGCACTCTGTTCTATGAGCAAAGCAGGCTTACAGGAGCTCAAAGGAAACAAGAGACATCCAAATTCAGAGGCATCTCCACTCCAAATTTTCATACAGACTAACTGTTACTGACTAAGGAAGAGCCTTCTGAGGTCCTATTGGTCTGATTAGCCACTGTACCTTGACCCTGACACACTGGTATCACTTTGATTGGAGAGAATGTGCAACAGCCATCAAATGCTTCAAATGCTCTTCACCAAATCATAGCCTGTAGAATAAGAGGTTTGAGAGCCAGAAGGAACCTTAGGTATTAGCATGTCCCACATTCCACATTAGGGAGAGAACCAAACTAAGGACCACTTTTGTTCCGCTGACGTTATCACAGGATATCTGTAGGCTAGTTTAAAGAGTGTTTGGCTTAGAGTCAGAAGACATGTACTCAGATCCTCAGCTTCTTATTAACCATATAATCCTGATCAAGTTGTAGCCTTTAAATGTTCTGATGTTGTGGGTTATACTAGATGATCTCTGAGAAATGTGTTCCAGGGAATTGAGTGTTGCAAAAGACACAAAGTATTGCATTTAGAGTCAGGAATAACAGTTCAAAATCTGACCTCAGATACTTACTGGCTCTGTGACCTTAAGTCATTTAACTGATGTCTTACTCAGTTTCCTCACTTATAACATATGCATAATAATTATGCCCACAGCCCAAGATGATTGTAAGGTTCAAATGAGATAACATATATTAAATGTTCTGCAAACCTTACTATAGCATATAAGTATTTGCTATTACCACTATGATTAATAATCTGTTTTACACTCTCTTTCTGCTCAAACATTCTACATTCTAAGAATCTGTTATAAGTTCTTTTCTAGTTCTCACGATCTATGTTCTAACATTTTATGTTCTAAGCTCCCTTTCATCTCTAATGTACTGTATGCTAAACTCCTTCCTAGCTCTAACATTTTTGGTCTAAGCCAGCAGTTCTCAACCTGTGGGTTATATTCAATTTGTAACAATAAAAATACATCCTGATATCAGATATTTACATTATGATTCATAACAGTAGCAAAATTATAGTTATGAAGTAGCAACAAAAATAATTTTATGGTTGGGGGTCACCACAACATGAGGAACTATATTAAAGGGTTGCAGCATTAGGAAGGTTGAGAACCACTGGTTCTAAGCTTTCTTCCAGGTGTAACAATCTACCTTCTAACACTGGATAACCCAAATTCTGTTCTTACTTTAATAGAATGTGTATCTAATATTCTATGTTCTAAGGTCTCTTCTATGTTTTGATATTTTTATGCTATAAACTCTCAGCCAGGTCTAATATCCTGTAATTCTATAGATTATCCTTTCATTCAAATCATTATAAACAAGAAAAAAGTCTAGTGCCCTAAGCCTCTAAATATTAGCACACTTTTCAGAACAATATTCCAGAATCTCCAGGATGTGTTACCACCCACCATTTTACCTTTTCAGCCTTATCTTTTTTCTGAGCCCCTGCCATAATTAGGCTATGTCAAGGTCAAATTTGTCTGACCTCAAAGATGGTTCCATAATTTCTTACCCCTGAGCCTTTGTTCATGGAGTTCTGCAAGTCTCTGAATGCTTCTTCTCTGTTGTCTTGATAACTCTAATAATTGAAACCCTCTCTATCCTTCCCACTCCAGCTCAAATATTATCTTCTTCATGCAGCTCTCCTCGATTACCCCCAAGTCAGAAATGTTATTTTTTTCAAATTTCACATAGCACTTTGTACATCACTTATGCATTTATCACACTCTACTCTGTATTATATAACTTATGAAATGATTAAGCAAATGAGAACACATAGAATCACAAGATTTAGAGCTAGAAAAGGATTTGAAGTGCCACATATTGTAGTTAAAGAAAATGAGGATCATGCTTCTTTCCAGTCTATCACAAAGGATATCCCCTTTAGTGAAAAAGCACTGGGCCAAGAGTCATAAGACTGATCTATATAGATCCGTAGTTCATTTTATATAAGGCTTTGAGCTCCAAAAGTGCAAGTACCAGTTCTACTTTATGTCATATATCTCCTAGGAGATATACAATGCTCATCAAAGAGCAAACACTGAATAAATATTCTTGAATTAAACTGAAGAGAATAGAATAGAATAGAATAGAATGCATTTTTGACCTTCTTTCTGATTAAACCAAGCTGAGAGGGAATTAAAAAAAAAAAGCAGGAACAACATTTCACACTAGTATATGTAGCAAATACCAAGAGACTATATGAGAGAATCGATAGGCTGTGAGCTGAATGAAAATCATGGTATTTACCTTCTAGAAGGCAAAATATAAACAGGAAAAATCCATGAATATGTGCCTAAGTGCTCCCAACACATGAATCATTCCTTTGCCAAGTTGGTTTTATATTTATATAAACATATACCTTATCTCACCAGTGAATTACATGGATACATATTTTTATAAACAGGGTAGGGAGGGAAAGGAAGATGAGAAAAAGAGAAAAACTTAAAGGATTCAAAAGATCTATGATTTCATTAGTACAGCTGTCCCTTCTATTCATTCAGAACACTTTCTGAAACTGAATCTTCCTCTCATACCCTTAGATCCCCTCTCTGCTCCTCTTCCCCAATACAAAACATCAACCCCAAATACAAAGTTGCTTTGGCTAATAGAATTCTTAACCTAGTGCCCAGATTTCTAAGTGACTAGCAACAAGGTTGTTTCCATGTAGTTGGAAACCCCCGTCTGTCATCAGACCAATATTCAAAGCCATTCCATCTTGCAAGAGGTTAGACTTTATGGCATGGGTTTAAGGAGCCCAGGGCATATTATATGCCGTAATGAGCAAAGGCAAGGAGGCAGAATATTTCAGGCATTAGGGACAGCCATTACAAATGGGTAGACAGGAGATGAAGCATCACATTTCAAGGACACAATTAGAACTATCTATTTCCAACTTCTGTACAGGAGTCTATTTGTAACCAGGCTAAACACCTCCTGGAGTCCTCTCACCAGGCTGCCATGTACATCCGGAGATGATCATATTGCCATTTCCATCTTCCACTAGCCCCTTCTTTTGCTCACCAGCATGGTGCTCAGATCACTGAGAAATTAAGTCAAGATGGAATATAGTAAGCTTCCTGGAAGTACAGAACCCTGAGTGTTATTTATCTAAGACTGCAGTTACATTAAATATACTTAAATATCTTCACTTATACCATAAACTTGTCTGTACAGCTCTCTACCCCACCCACCCCCTGCCATTAGATAAGTGTTGAAGTCAAAGCCACAATCTCAGGAGACCTTAAGTGTTCCCTGGTGAAATCTAGGCTGAGCAATAAGATTAGTAATGCACTGGGAATATACTGTTGATTCTTTAGCTAGAATTCACAAGCACACTCCATTTTATACAGAAGAAAGTCATAAATGGTTAAAACCTTGAAGAATACTAATAGTCTTTTTCTTTTACAGAACATTTTATGACTATATACCTTACCGCATGATGTACCCTCATAACAGCACTGTAAAAGATGGTAGTGTACATATTATTATGCCCATTATACAGGTGAGGCAATTGAGGCTAAGCCAAGTAAAGTGACTTTCCCAGTCAGGAAGCGACTAAGAGCTGGGGCTCAAAACCAGAACTTTTGATACCAAGATCATAACATTTTGTCCTCTGGTGTTTAATGACTTTTTTTTACTTAGTTCCCTTATCTACCAATGCCCCTGACTGCCTGTGACCTTTCTTTTTAGGTGAGGACTTCCTCCTTTAGGTTGAGCACAGAGTCTGCAGCTCAGAAACTGTGGGAGGGAGAGGGGGGCAATGCTGTTTTGACTTGTAGATTGAGCAGATTTAATGTGAAGTCATGGAGAGAACAGATGCTATTTTTAACCTTCCTTTCTTGGCTGGGGATATGCTCCGGTACCCTTGGAGAGCCAATCAACCTGGAATCTCTGTTCCTGCCTGTTTCCAGCCTCTCCCTTTGGTAATGAGTTAGGCCATCTATTAATTAATCAATTCATGTGAGCATCTGTCGTTGAGGGTGTGAAGGGGGAAGGGTTGGACAAAAGGAACATATCTAGGTTTAAAGTCATATTACATGTCCTGTGTAAGGCCTCAGCATAAACAGGGATCAGCATCTTAGAGGGATATCAGGAAGCTTTCAGTGCTCTGTACATCAGCATCTTCAATGATACCCAACCTAATTGTCAGGCATAACCCTTGACAAAATGATGACAACAACGAAGTTGTTCCTCTCCTTTCAATGTCTACTACCACTACCTATCTGTTGCCCTTGGGGCTCCAACTCTGAGGTTTCATCATAGGAAAAAAAAATCCCGTGTCCTTCAAGGTGTCCTTTTTTGGAAGTATAAGTTTTAGAATTGGACCTTGGAGATCATCTTGTCCAATACTTTCATTTCACATATTAGAAAGAGAAATAAGGTTAACAGTTTAAATGACTTGCCCAAAGTCATGTAGCCTATAAGTGGCAGAAGCAGTATTGGAACCCAGGATTTTTTAGTACAAATCTAGTACTTTTCTATTTCCCCTGCTATCCCACAAGATCAAAGGGGTATTAACCTGCTATTAGTGAAAGTTTCCCTTTCCAATCATTCTTTCAGCTATGTGAAAGATAAATTGGAAAGGGAGAAAAAGAGAGTCAAGAATATACTAGAACCATCCAAATGTGAGGTGAAAAGGCTAGGGATAGAAGAAATGTAATGGGAATGGAAGGGGCAATGTGGTTATGAGAATTATTTGGGAAGGGGTTTAGATAGGATTTCACAATTTGCTGCACTTTGAGGACAAAGATGAGAAAGAGGCAACGAAGAAGTTTCAGTGATTGAGAGACTGATGACAGTGTCTCAAACAAAAATTGGTACAGGCAAGTCAATATATTCTGAATTTGGAGTCAAAGGATCTGAATTTGAATCCTAACGCTGAAATTGAGATACATGCTGCATGAACTCACTACTCATCAGCTCAGGGAGTCTCTGTGGGCCACAGTTTCCTGATCTTTAAAATGAGGAAGACAGACTAATAATAATAATCACAGAATCATAAACTTAGAGCTAAAAAAGAACTTGACGTCAGTTTAGTCCAAATCCCTCATTTTACAGATGAGAAAATTTAGGCATGATCACAAAGCTACTACAAGTCAGATATTATTTAAACCCAGGTCCTCATACAACCTTTTAAGCATAATATTGAATAATACCTACTCACTTTTGTATAGCATTTATCATTCAAAAATACTTTACAGGGGCAGCTAGGTGTCACAGTGAATAGAGCACCAGACCTGGAGTCAGGAGGACCTGAGTTCAAAACCAGCCTCAGATATTTAACCACTTACTAGCCCTGCCTTGTACAAGTCACTTAACCCCAACTGCCCTGCCTTCCCCCATGCAAAAAAAACAAAACAAAACAAAAAAAACCCTTTACATTGTTATATCTGATCCACAGTCCTGTGAGATAGATGCTATTTTTATCCCCATTTTCTAGATGACGAAACTGATGCTCATAGATCTTAAGGAATAGACCCAGATTCCAACAACTTAAAAATATCTGAGCTATATCAGTGAACAAATATGCAAAGCAGTGGCCATTCTTCCCCTCTCCCCTTTTATTTTTGTTTTTTTATTTTTTTGGAGTGAGGAAGGTAGGGCAATTGGGGTTAAGTGACTTGCCTAAGGTCACACAGCTAGTTTTGTGTTGAGTGTTGGAGGCTGGATTTGAACTCAGGTCCTCCTGATGCCAGAGCCGGTACTCTACTCACTGTGCCACCTAGCCGCCCCTCCCCTCTCCCCTTATAAATACATTGAAAGCCCCTAGAATAAAAATAGCTAGCATTTATATAATGTTTTAAAGTTGGCAAAGCACTTTATGATTACCTTATTTGATCCACATAGCAAACCTACAAGGTAGATGCTATCCTTATCCTCATTTACACAGCCTAATACAAAGTCCAGATCACAGTAAGTGATTAATAATTTTTTTAATTGATTGATTGTTTAACAAATTCCTCCATAGGTAATATGGAGCCAGAAGAAGCACAACACTGTCACCAGCTCTCTCAATCCAGGATAATGGCATGGAAACATGAACCTCAGATCAAAAAAAGGAAACAACAGGGGTCTCTATTCACCTAGGACTGATGGTTCCTAACGACCTAGGCACCCAGTTCCTGGGGTGGGAATGCGTGGAAGCCTAATCTAGGCACCAGTATCCCAGAGACCTCATTTGACTCACCAATCTAAAACTGGTCCTGAAGAGGTAGGAGATCCTAATTTGGCCTGTCAGATTAACCTAAATTATAGCCTGCTACATTAAAAGCAGATCAATGAAGAGGAATTTATTAAGGACCTACCATATGTCTGCTACTGGGCAAGGCACTAGTGGTAAAAGTACAAAAAATGAGACAATAAATCTCCTAAGCATAAGAAGCTTAAATTCCTATTTACAAAACAGTGAGTATATGTA
>CM053580.1:513437286-513469038 GCA_028627135.1 Pseudochirops cupreus
GCATACCCTTTGACCCAGTAACACCACTTCTGGTGTTGTATCCCAAAGAGATCACAGAAGTGGGAGGAAGACCCATATATACAAAAATATTTATTGCAGCTCTTTTTGTGGTGGCAAAAAACTGGAAACTAAGGGAATGCCCATCAATTGGGGAATGGCTAAACAAGTTGTGGTACATGAATGTAATGGAATACTATCATGCTATAAGAAATAGGGATGAGATGGACTTCATATTTACCTGGAAAGGCTTATATAAACTGAAGCTAAGTGAGAAGAGCAGAACCAGGAGAAATGTGTACACAATCACAGACACATCATATGTGTGATGACCAGCTTTGATAAACTGGACTCTTCTCAGCAACGCACAGCTATAAGACCACTATATAAGTCTCAGGATGGAAGGAGATACCTACATTCAGAGAAAGATCTAGAAAGAACAGAGTTTAAATGGAGACTGAAGCAACCTACATGCTATCACTCTTTTCCATGTTTGCTTTTGCTTCCTTTTTCCCATTGTTCACTCCATTGGTTACATCCCTTCTATACAACCAGACTAATATCCAACATGAAAGTATTTGAAGATTCTATACTTGACTGCATACTCTCATGGGGGGGTAGAAAGAGGGGAGAAAATTTGAAACTCAAGGGACTCTGGAACTGAATCTTGTAAACTAAAAATAAATAAACAAATCAATTTTAAAAAAGAAAAGAAAAAAAAATTTTTAAGTAAAATAAAAAATAAGAAAAAAAAGAAAGAAACTCCAAGGGACATTATAGACAAATTACAAAACTATCAGGTCAAGGAAAATAATATTGAAAGTGGTCATAAAGAAACAATTCAAATATAGGAGAACCACAATAAGGATTACACAGGACTTAGCAAATGCAACATTAAAGGATTGAAGGCCATGGAACATGATATCCTGGAAGGCAAAGGAGCTAGTACTACAACCAAGAATCAACTACTCAGTGAAATTAAGCATAATATATCTAGGGGGAAAAGTTCATTTAATGAAAGAGAAAGATTTCAAGCTTTCATAAGGAGAAGATCAGAATTGAATAAAAAATTTGATCTCTAGTATCAAGACCCAAGAGAAGCCTAAAAAAAGGATAAAAGGAAAAAAAAACATAAAGGATTCAATGGAGCTGAATTATTTACATGCCTACATGGGAAGATGATACTTGTAATTCTTAAAAATTGTATAACTAAAGGCATAGCTAGAAGGAATATACATAGATGGAGGATACAGGTATAAGATGATTTTGAGGGAACGACATGAAAAGAATTAAGGGATGAGAAAGAGGAGTACACTGGGTGCAGAAGAAAGGAATAGGTAGAATGGGGTAAATTATTTCACATGAAGAGGTACAAAAAAACCTATTACAGTGGAGGTGAAAATGAGAGGATAGGTGATGGGTATCACTTGAACCTTATTCATATCAGTATTACCTCAAAGAGGGAATAATTTACACAATCAGTTGTATATAGAAATCTATCTTACCCAACTGGAAAGTAGGTGGGGAGGAAATTAACTAAAGGTGTGGGGGGCACTATCAGAAGAGAGGCAATATCCAGGGAAGCCAGTAGACAGAAGCAAAACATTGTTGAGGAGGTATAGGATGAAAGGAGAGAGAAGATAAACAGGGGAAAATAGATATGTAGGGAACTGCACAGTAAGTAATCATAACTGTGAATGTTAATGGTGTGAAATCTCCCATAAAATGGAAACAGATAAAAGAGTAGATCAAAAACTAGAATCCTGCAATATGTTGCTTACAAGAAACACACTTGAAGCAGAGACATACACACAGAGAAAAGCTAAAGGACTAGAACAGAATCTATTATGCTTCGTCTGAAATAATAAAAGCAAGGGTAGCAATCCTGATCTCAGACAAAGTAAAAAACAAAAATAGACCTATGTAAAAGAGATAATGAAGGAAATTGCATCTTGCCAAAAAGTACCATAGACAATGAAGTAATATCAATATTGAACATCTATGCACTAAGTGGCATAGCATCTAAATTCTTAAAGGAGAAATTAAGTTGCAGTTTCATGACCAAATAAAAGATAGATAGCATTATGAAATGTAAAATAATTTTGATTATATTAAGTTAGTAAGCTTTTTGCACAAACAAAACCAATGCATCCAAGATTAGAAGGAAAGCAGAAAGCTGGGAAACAATATTTACAGTCAGTGTCTCCGATAAAGATCTCATTTCTCAAATAGAAATGAGTGAAATTTATAAGAATACAAGTCATTCCCAAACTGATAAACAGTCAAAGCGTACGGACAGTTTTCAGATGAAGAAATCAATGCTATCTGCAGGTATATAAAGAAGTGCTCTAAATCACTTTTGATTAGAGAAATGCAAATTAAAAGAACTCTGAGTTACCACCTCACACCTATCAGAATGGCTAATTATGACAAAAAAAGGAAAATTTGGGAATACTAATGCATTGTTTAGGGAGTTGTGAACTGATCCAACAATTCTGGAGAGCAATTTGGAACTATGCCCAAACAACAATCAAAGTGCACATACCATTTGTCCAGTAATACCACAACTAAGTCTGTATCCCCCAAAGAGATCATTAAAAAGAGAAAAGGACCTACATATGTAAAAATATTTATAGCAGCCCTTTTTATGGCAGCAAAATATTGGAAATTGAGGGGATGCTCATCAATTGTGGAATGGTTAAATAGACTGTGGAGTATCAATGTAATGGGATATGATTATATAATAAGAAATTATGAACAGGCAGATTTCAGAAAAACTTGTACAAACTGATGCAAAGTGAAATAAGCAAAACCAGGAAAACATCATACACAGTATCAGCAACATTGGGTGATGATCAACTACAAATGACTCAACTCTTCTCAGTAAAATAATGATCCAAGACCAGTACAAAAAACTCATGAAGGAAAATGCTATCCACATTCAAATAAAGAACTGGTAGACTCAAAGTAGATCAAAGCATACTTTTTTCTTGTACTTTACTATTTTCCATGTTTTTTTTTCTTTTGAGCTGTTTCTTCTTTCAGAATTGTGACTAATATGGAAATATGTTTTATATGATAACACATGAATAGCCTATAACAAATTGCCTACCATTTTCAGAAGAGGGCATAGGAGGGAGGGAAAGAGAAAAATTTGGAACTCAAAACCTTGTAAAAATGAATGACAAAAATTGTCTTGACATATAATTGGGTAAAAATAAAACACTCTTAATAAAAAAGAAAAGTATCATAAAAGGCATTCCAGTCCTTTATAATCAACAATCTGTTAAATATCCCCACCCCAATAAAATATAACCTCTTTAAGATCATGGATGGTTTTGCATTTTTTTCTTTGGAGTCCCAGTAATTTGCAGACATTTAATACAAGCTTGCTGGATTGTTTTGTACTTGTCCATGAACCCATAGCTAAAAAAGGCAGGGGCAGAATTCAAACCAAAGGCTTTCCTGACTCCAGTCCCTTGTTTTCTCCATTATATCTCAGTGCTCCAAGATGATATAATATACTTTGTTCACATAGCAGAAATTACAATGACCAATGAAAGAGTTGGGAGATGTGAGATCTGAATCTTACTCTGCCTCTAACTCACTGGATTTTCTCTCTCTGAGCCTAAGTTTTCTCCTTGGTCAAATAGGAGGTTGGACTGCGATACTGCCAGTCCCTTCCAATTCTGACTTTCTGTTCTAAGGCATCAACAGAGAATCAAAGGGAAATTTTGCCCAGTTGAGAATAATGTTGCAGAAGGAAAACTCATCTACTTCCGCATATCCACAACTGTGAACAATTTACTTCTTTCTGCCCATGAAGAAATGCTTAGAGATGCTTACTATGGCTATGTGACTCCAAACATCTGGATGAAATCTGGACAGAGAAATGCACCTTACTGTCAACATCTTCCTGAGATAACCAAAGTGAGTAGGGCTTGGAATTGGAAGACGGGTAATTTTAAAATATGGGTCCCCCCTTTTTTTGGTGGAGAGTGGGGAGGGGAAAGAAGGGGATTGAATAGGATTGAACATTTGGGGGGGAGGAGAAAGATCTCTGAAATAATTATCTTGGGGCTTTAGCTTTCAAAATCGGTGAGGAAGAGAGGGAAGAACGCAGTTCAGAGACAGAAAACAGATTCAGATTTTCAACACTGTTTAAACTCAATTTGAGTTCTCAGGTCTCCAGAGTTCTACAGCAGCTTCCTTCCTCCCCCCCCCCACCAAACTTTTCTTTCTTTAACCATAAAAAGTGGGGCAGAAATGGGGAAAAGGGCCCAAATTCTCTTGAAGCTTTACATAGTGGATGGTGATGTGTCACTGAAAATCACCTCCAAGAATTATGTCTGAGCTGAGATGTCAAAAGAAATCCATGGGCAATGCAGGGCACAGGACGAGCAAAGTTAGTTTGAAGGGGGTTGTACAAGGTGCCACACAGGACACAGGATCTCAGAAAAATAAAACATTGGAAAAAGCACCAGACTAAGACATGACCTCCCAGGACATAACAAGTGCCAATCCCAACTCTACCAAAAAAAAAAAATCAGTTAGTTAGCTCACCTCATCACTCTAACTCTTAGTTATCTTCTTTACAAAAGAAAAAAAAATGAATTGATTATGTAGTGGAAAGAGTACTGACAGTAGAGTCAGAAGATCTGAGTTCAAATACTGCTGCTGATGTTTATCAGGTGAGTGACCTTGGGCAAGTCACTTTAACTCCAATGGCCTCAGTTTCCTCATCTCTTAAATATGTGTAGGAAAATGTGTCATATGAACTAGGTGAATACTGAGGTGCTAACATAATTCATTTTCTACTTTCTCAGGTTTCTCCAAGCTCTAACATTCTATGTTCTATGATTCTTACTTCTTTAGAAATCTATAAACCTGATCCTACCCACGTTGAGTCTCCTTGAGTTCGTCCTTAAGCTTCAACCAAGTATTTCCCCATCTGGTTTCCCCCTCCCCTCTGAGAGGAAGGTAGGAGGAGAGAAAGAAGAGGAGGAGAAAATATGCGTCAGCCACCTGCCACTAAGAAAAAAAATTAGGTCAGACTCCCACTCTCCTGTTCTCCCATGACCCTCCTTCTCCTGGATTTCCCCCTTCTCTTTTTTTTATATTTATTTTGATAACTGGCTAATTCCTCTGCTTTTGGGAAACTCTGGTGCTTATGTCATAGTGAGAGCCTTGAGTATACAGTCATCTTGTTTAACCATACATACTTTTTCTAATTCATTCAATTAGCCAACATTTATTAAGAGCTTACTATGTAAAGAAGACAAGATAATGATGCAAATAACTAAAATTTAAAAAGTAGAAGGTTAGCACATAGGAATGTTTCATGCAAACTGCTATGAGAATTCAGAAAAGGAAGAAATCATGTCGTGCTAAGATTGGATCAAGAAAAAAAGATTCTTGAGGGGTTTAGGGGGTGCTACTTGATCTATGCCTTACAGGATAAGAAAGATTTTTATGGGTAATGACTGGAGGAAGGTATTCCAGAAATGAGGAAGATAGACAAAGGTATGGAGGCAGTAGATGACATGACAAAAAATAATCAATATAAAAGCATGTATGTGTATACTATGTGCCTGGTACTATACTTGGGCATTATGGAAACAGAGAAAAATGGGAGTCTTTGCTCTCAAGAAGCCTATATTCTAACAGATATGAAATCAGGAGATAATAAGTATCTCAGGATGGACTGTCTAGTGCATTAAGGTGATAAGTCACCTCTTCCTTTGAGATATTTAAGAAAAAGCTAAAAATACCTGTTGAATATGCTTTTGTGGGTTTTTTTCATTTATATACTGAATTAGATGGCCACCGAAGTCCTTTTAACTCTCAAATTCTGTGATTATGAGTACTTTTGGAAAATACTAAAAAGATACACTGGAATACCTTTGTTGGAAGCCTTAAAAATAAGACAAAAGCATTGTTGTTTTATTCAGTGAAAAGCGAAAAACTGAGTCTTTTTAACCATGGGGAATTTATGGGTGTGTGTATGTGTGTATATGTGTTATGTAGACATTTGGGGGTTATATCACACTGAATTTATTTTATCTTATTTCATATTTTGTTTTTCCCCATTGTACATAAAAACAATTGTTAACTTTTTTTTCAGATATTGAGTTCTAAATTCTCTCCCTCCTTCCACTTCCCTCTATTGAGAAGGCAAGCAATTAGACACAGTTTATGCATGTGTAGTCATGCAAAACACATGTCCATGTAAGTCATGCTATGGAAAACAAGAAAAATAAAGAAAAAAGTATCTTTGATCATCATTCAGGCTCTACTAATTCTTTCTTTGGAGATGGACAGCACCTTTCATCATATGTGTACAGAATTGCCTTAGATCATTGTATTACTGAGAATAGATAAGTTATTCATAGTAGATCATCATACAATATTACTGCTACTATGTATAATATTCTTCTGGTTCTGCTTGTCTCACTTCGCATCAGTTCATGTAAGTCTTTCCATGTTTTTTTTTCTTCTGAGAACATCCTGCTTATCACTTCTTAAAGCACAATAGTATTCCATCACAATCATATATAACAACTTGTTCAGCCATTCCCCAATAGATGCATATCCCTCAATTTCCAATTCTTTGTCACCACTAAAAAAGCCGATAATTTTTTTTTGTTCACATAAGTCCCATTCCTTTTTTTTTTTAATCTCTTTGCGATACATACCTAGTAGTGGTATTGCCTGGGCAAAGGATATGCATAGATTTATAGCCCTTTGGCCTTAGTTCCAAATTGCTCCCCAGAATGGATGAATCACTATACAACTTCACCAACAGCACATTAGTGTTTTAATTATCCCACATTCCCTCCAGTATTTGGCATTTTCCTTTTCTGTCATATTAGCCAATCTGACGGTTGTAAGGTAGTAACTGAGAAGTGTTTTTATTTTAATTTCTCTCATCAATAGTGATTTAGAGTATTTTCCCCCTATGACTACAGATAGCTTTGATTACTTTGCCTGAAAACTGCTTGTTCCTATCCTTTCATCATTTATCATTTGAGGAATGGCTCTTATTTCTATAAATTTGACTCACATTTATATATGTTTGAGAAATGAAATCTTTATCAGAGAAGCTCACTGTAATATTTTTCATAATAATGATTACCAACTATGTATTTCCTTCCATCATATTTTGCCCATATTTATCCTACTCTCTTTCTCCTTTTACTCTATTTGCAAAAGTGCTTTGCTTTTGATTTTTACCTCCCCCAAACTGCCCTCCTTCTATCAGCTCCTTTCCTACTATCCTGTATGGTAAGAGAGATTTCTACATTCAATTGAGTATGTATTATTCCATTTTTGAGCCAATTCCAAAGAGAGTAAGGTTCATGTGCTCCCCTCTTCCCTTCCTTAATTTTCCCCTCCACTACAAAATCTCTCTCAGACCTCTTTTCTGTTAGATATTTTATCCCATTCTACCTTTCCCTTTCCCCTTCTCCCAGTGCTTTCTTCTTTCTTATCCTTTAATTTTATTTTTTTTAGATAATCTTTACCATCATATTCAGCTCATACCAATGTTTTCTATGTATATGCTTTCTAATTGCCCTAATAATGGGAAAGTTTTCAGAAATTATAAATATCACTTTCCTATGTAGGGATATAAACAGTTTAACTGTTTACCACTTTTATGCTTCTCTTCAGTTTTGTATTTGAAAGTCAAATTTTCTACTCAGGTCTGGTCTTTTCATCAGGAATGCTTAAAAGTCCTCCATTTCATTGAATATTCCTGAAACATTATACTCAGTTTTTCTGAGTATGTGATTCTTGATTTTAATCTTAGTTCTTTGGGCACCCAGAATACTATATTTGAAGTTTTCCAATCCCTTAAGGCAGAAGTTGATAAACCTTATATTATCCTTACTGGGGTTCCATGATATTTGAATTATTTCTTTTTGCCTGCTTGCACTATTTTCTCCTTGATCTGGAAGATCTGAAATTGATATCTTTCAGGAGGTGATGGGTAGATTTTTTTCAATTTCTATTTTACTTTCTGTTCCTAGGATATCAGGAAATTTTTCCTTGATAATTTCTTGAAAGATGCGGTCTGGTCTTTTTATTGATCATGACTTTCAAGTAGAGTAATAATTGTTAAATTATCTCTCTAGGATCTATTTACCAGTTTGTTGTTTTTCCAATGACATGATTCACATTTTCTTCTACATTTTTTCATTCTTTTGATTTTTTTGACTGTTTCTTAAGGTCTCATAAAGTCATTGGCTTCCACTTGTCCAATTCTAACTTTTCATCAGTGTATTCGTGTGTATCTTTTTATACTGCAACAATTCTACCTTTTTTTTTCATTTATTTATTTTTAGTTTTCAACATTCATTTCCACAATATTTTCAGTTACATTTTTCTCTCTCCTCATATTTCCCCCACTCTCACCCCAAAATAGCAAGCCTACTGAATACCCCTTCCCCCAAACTGTTCTTTCTTATATCCTCCCCCTTCACCCCCCTCACTTTCTAGTAGGTCAAGATAGGTTTCTATACCCCAGTACCTGTATATCTTAATCCCCAGTTGCATGTAAAAAAATAACTTTTAAACATTTGTTTTTAAAACTTTGAGTTCCAGATTTTTTTTTCCCTTCTTCCCTCCTCACCCACCCCCACTGGGAAGATAAGCAATTCAATATAGATTGTACATAGGTAGTTACCCAAATCATTTCCATAGTAGTTATATTGTGGAAGACTAACTATATTTCCCTCCATCCTATTCCACCCCCCAATTTATTCTATTTTCTCCTTTGACCTTATACCTTTTCAAAAATGTCTACTTCTAACTACCCTCTCCCCCAAGCTGCCCTCCTTTCTATCCTCCCCCCTCTTACCCCTACACCCCTATTTTCCTGTAGGGTAAGATACCCAATTGAGTGTGTATGTTATTCCCTCCTTAGGCCAAATTCAGTGAGAATCATGTTGTTCCATTCCTTTTCACCTTCCTGCTCTTCCCCTCCATTGTAACAGTTTTCCCTTGCCTCTTTTATATGAGATAATTTACCCTAATCTACCTCGCCCTTTCTCCTTCTCCCAATAAATTCCTCTCTTATCTCTTAATTTTATTTTTTAGATATCATCCCTTCATATTCCACTCAAACTGTGCCTTCTGTCTATATATACATGAACATATAAATTCCCACACTCACATATATATTATATACACATACATCCTCCTATACAAACAAATGTATGTGTGTATATGAAAATACATACATATTCCCTTCAGCTATCCTCATATTGAGAAAAGTCTTATGAGTTACAATTATTGTTTTTCTATGTAGAAACATGTATAGTTCAATTTTAATAAGTTCCTTATGATTTCTTTTTCCTATTTGCCTTCTCATGCTTCTCTTTCTTCTTGTATTTGAAAGTCAAATTTTCTGTTCAGCTCAGGTTTTTTCATCAAGAATGCATGAAAGTCCTCTATTTCATTGAATTACCATATTTTTCCTTGTAGCATTACACTCAGTTTTGCTGGGTAGGTGATTCTTGGTTTTAGTCCTAGCTCCTTTGACCTCTGGAATATCATATTCCAAGCCCTTTGATCCCTGAATGTAGAAGCTGCTAGGTCTTAAGTTATCCTGATCGTGTTTCCACAATACTTAAATTGTTTCTTCCTGACTATTTGCAGTATTTTCTCCTTGACCTGGGAACTCTGGAATTTGGATAGAATATTCCCAGGAGTTTTCTTTTGGGGATCTTTTTCAAGAGGTAATCAGTGAATTCTTTCCATTTCTATTTTGTCCTTTGGTTCTAGAATATCAGGGCAATTTTGCTTGATAATTTCTTGAAAGATGACTGTTTGACTGTTTGATCATGGCTTTTTTTGATCATGGCTTTCAAGTAGACCAATAATTTTTACATTATCTCTCCTGGATCTATTTCCTAGGTCAGTGATTTTTCCAATGAGATATTTCATATTAGCATCTATTTTTTCATTTGTTTGGATCTGTTTTATAGTATCTTAATTTCTCATCAAGTCATTAGCTTCCAATTGCTCCAATCTAATTTTTAAGGAGTTATTCTCTTCAGTGAGTTTTTGAAATTCCTTTTCCATCTGGCAAATTTGGCTTTTTAAGACATTCTTCTCGTCATTGGCTTTTTGGGCTTCCTTTGCCATTTGAATTAGTCTATTTTTAAGGTGTATTTTCTTCAGTATTTCTCTGGGTCTCCTTTAGCAGGCTATTCACTGCTTTTCATGATTTACTTGCATCATTCTCATTTCTCTTCCAAATTTTTCCTTTACTTCTCTTATTTGATTTTCAAAATCCTTCTTGACCTTCTCCATGGCCTGTAACCAATTCATATTTTTCTTGGAGGCTTTTGATGTAGGAGTTCTGACTTCACTGTCTTCCTCCTGCTCCATGCCTTGATTCTTTTTGGACCCTAAAAAGGATTCTATTATCTGTTTGTGCTTCCATTGCTTGTTCATATTGGCAGCCAGTTACTTGACCTTTGAGCTCTTTGCCATGGTAGAACTATGCTTCCAAAATGAAGAGAGCTATGTCCCAAATCGCTGGAGTTTTTGCAGCTGCTGGAGCTATTAGATGGACACCCTCTCTACAGCTCCCACATGCTCTGACTTGCTGGTCACACACCCCAAGACCACCACCCAAGACAGCAGTCCAGATCCAAACAGGTCAAAGCAAGAGTGCTTAGCCTCTGAATGATCACTTAGTCCCCCTACAAACTGCAGGCCAGCAGCTCTGGAAGCAGCCACTGCACCTCTGCTGATTCTTGCTCTGCTGGGTATAAGACCATGCTCCCCTTTTCCAACAAAATTTCACACTGACCTTTTACTTTGTCTTTGGGGTTTGTGTATTGAGAAGTCTGGAAACTGCTTACAGCCACTAGTGATTTACTCTAGTGAAGTCTGCTCCAGCCACTGCTGGTTGGGGCCCCCTGGAGCCAAAACCATGGCTCATGTGGGACTGTGCTTGGCTCCCAGTGCGCTGAGCATGATGGACCCTTCCTGCTGGCCTGCTGGGCTTCCTTCGGCAGGAGATTTGTTTCTCTCAATCACTTTGTAGGTTCTATAGCTCTAAAGTTTGTTCAGAGTCATTTTTTACATCTATTGGAAGAGGAGCCATGCAGAAGTCCTGTTTCTACTATGCCATCATGGCTCTGCCTCCACCAATTCTACCTTTTAAGGTGCTATTTTCTTCACTATTTTTTTGTCTCTCCTTTACCAAGCTGTTTATGACTTTCTTGTATCATTCTCATTTCTTCTCCCAATTTTCTCTTTAGTTATCTTATTTGATTTTTAAAATTCTTTCTGAGCTCTTCCATGGCTAAGACCAATTCGTACGTTTCTTTGAGACTTTGGATGCAGGAATTTTGACTTTTTTGTCTTCTGAGTGTGTGTTTTGATCTTCATTGTCACCATAGTAATTTTTTATGATAAGAATTTTTTTTTCTTTTGTTTGTGCATTTTGCAGCCTATTTCTTGACTTTTAACTCCATGCTGAAGTGAGACTCTGCTTCCCAAGTAGAGGGGGCACTGTTTCAAGCTTCAAATTTTTTTGTGCAGCTGTCTTCAGAGGCATTTCTGGAGACCTGTACATTTTTGGATCTTCCAAGGTGGTATGATCTAGGGAGAGGTGTATTTACTATTCTCTTATACTGTGCATTGACTTGCAAGTGACCACAAGCACTCTTTTCAACCCTGGAATTGTGATCAGCATCCCTGCTTTCATGGGGCCACAAGTTCTGCTGTGATAGTGTTCCTCCTCACACTGGGACTAAGACCCAGGACAGTAACCCAACTCCAACTCCAAGTATAGGCAATGCAACAGAATCCTTCCCTGGGGTTCAGCAAAGGGATCCCTATAAATCTCCTAAGCTGTTATCTGATCCCCTTATCATCTGTTGGTTGACAGGTCTGGAAACTGCCACTGTTGTCACTGATTCAGTCACCCCAAGGCCTGCTTCTGGTTTGCTGGGGCCTGGTCTGTGCTGGCTTGGCCTGCATGGACTGTACTCCTCCCTCACCCTGGTCCAACAGACCTTTCCTGCCAAACTTATAAGTTTTCTTGAGCTGGAAAATTGTGTCACTCCATCCTTTTATGGGTTCTGCTGCTCTAGAATTTGTTTAGAGACATTATCTAAAGGTATTTGGAGAGGTTTGGGGGAGAGAACTCAGGCAAGCCCTTGCTTTATTCTGTCTCTCAGATCACATTTCATTATGTATTTATTTGTGAGCATGTATGTGTGTATATACATTTCTGCTATAACATTTGTTTTAACAATGCAAATTTCTTTCAACACAAATGATATATTAGGGAACAATTTAAGCATATAACAATGTGTGTGTTTCCTTATGGGTAATTTTGCCTGCAAGGAAAAGCAAGACTGTAAAAATCATCATCCAGCCTATCCAAGCTATGTAGGAATTTTGAGTGTTTTATATATCATGAAAAACAGTTATAATAACCTGAACATAACGATTAAGGTTCTAGCAAAATAGTCATTCATGGCACCAAATGAATTTGGAACCACATGGATAGCTTCTGTATAAAAGAAGCAGAGCAAAGCAGAAGATACCAGATTTGTATTTTAAGCCAGTAAAAAAGAGACAACAAGAGGACAATGAGCCACACACATCTACATCTGGTGTTACAGGTTTCTTTCTGATTTCTGATAAATCTCCTTCCATCCCTTCACAATAATTCACAAGCTATACACCCTTTTCAATGTGCATTCCCACAAACAAACTCTAGGTCTTTCTCAAGGTAAAGTCCCATTTTTATTGTACACCATCTGGTATGGTAGGAGCTTAGGCCAAAGACAGCTGGTCCATAACCACATACTTCACCATCTCTTTGCTCTAGGCCTTTATGTCCTAGTGCTGTGACCTGCAGATCTCCCACTGTCAACTTTGACAGCCTTGATCCCTTGAGAGCTTGTGGCCCACAATGAGCAGCCACCCAGGCCACAGATGCTGCTACTGTTTATTGTAGCATGTATGTATTTCTTAACAATTTTATATATACATACATACATACATATACACACACACACACACACACACACACACATATATGTGTGTGTGTGTGTATACTAACATTTTATTAGGTTGCTATATTTTTTTTTATTTTGTGTCACTGAAAAAGTTTTTGAGTGTTGCACCTCTATCCACATTTTTTCCATAAGTCTCATGTTTTTTGTTGATCAATTTTGCATAGTGTAGTGATTTTTAGAAATGCATATTACTTACATGTCTAATATGGCAGAATGTATAGGAAGGTATAGGAAGTATACATGTATATGTATATGTGTGTAAATAAATATGTGTATTTGTGTTTGAGTATCTATGTATGTGTACATATGTATATATGTTTATATGTATATATGCATATATATTATATTTTTTGTTGTTCAATTATTTTTCAGTTGTGTCAATCTCATTTGGTGTTTTCTTTGCAAAGATACTGAATAGTTTGCTATTTCCCTTTCCAACTCATTTTACAGATGAGGAAACTGAGGCAAATCAGTTTAAGTGACTTGCCCAAGGTCACCCAACAAGTAAGTATCTGAGGCCAGATTTGAACTCAGAAAGTTGAGTCTTCCTTACTTCAGGCCCAGCACTCTATCCACTGTGTCAACTAGATGCCAATATTATGTATGTATGTATTTGTATATATGTATTTACATATATATACAGATATAATATACATGTATAAATAAACATATTCCCCTTAGAAAATGGCTTTGTTGATCCCACACTCCTCAGAAACCCCAAAATGAAAGAACAAAACAGACCTTTAGGGTTTAGAACGTGCTTTCTTTACAACAACACTGCATAGCTGGTAACATGAGTATCACTCTGCCCACTTTAGTGACAAGCAAATCAGGACTCAGAGAAATCACCTAATTTACTTGAAGTCTTACAGTTCGTGTGCATAGTGTACATTTTAACTTCAAGGTCCAATGCTATATGGGCCTTTATATTTTGACCCCTGGACTACCCCGAAGTGATACGTATAAAACATCCTTTAAATCTAAGCATTAGAGCAGTTGCAGAATCTTCACTTTTCCCCTTCTGGTGTTGGATGTCTTGGCAGAAAATCCAACTGTTTCATTACAGGAAATCAGCTAATAGGATTGAACTAGGACAGAAATGCTGAAACAGCAGTTTAGAAATTCTGAGAAAAGAAATTGCTGAAGTGCCCTGTGCCAGATGTCAGATCCCAGTGATTTTTTTTTTTTTTACACCTGAGTGGCTTCTGCCTCTACAGTTGATGGACAAAAAAGATGTGATTGCCGAAAGCAAAATATTAAAGTATTTATTTTTAACATCATATCTTCTCACTAGCATAAAGATCAATTGCATTTCATTTCTAAGGAAACAAATATGGAATCTCAGTGATGGAGGTGAAGTATTTCTCCACTAAACAGTACCATTCACAAACTGGTACACATCCCGAAGGGATGTGTGGGGGCAGGGCTTACCATGTCATAGGCAGTTTGCTAGTAGGAGTTCTGTATGGGTCATTTAGCCTATGAAAGCTTAAGGTGGGGGCAGGGAGAGACATTGGAATAGAGGTAGGGAGCAATGGATGGAAGTTACAGTGAGTCAGATTTGTACTCAACAAAATTAAACACTTCCTAATGATAAAAGCTGTCTAGTGATGGAAGGATCTGTTTTGGAAAGTCATGACTCCCTTGTCACTTTCAGGTCTTTTAAGCCGAGGCTACATGACCCCTTGTCAATAATATTTGGGAAAGCCTTCCTGTTCAGTTACAAATTTGATGAGACAGCCTCTGAGATCCCTTGCATTTCTTTGTCAAGTCAAGAAAACAAGCATTTACTATGTGCTAAGCTCTGTGCTAAGGGCTAGGCATGCAAAGAAAGGTCAAAAGAGACAGAGAGACAGAGACAGAGGGAAGGGAAAGAGGAAGACAAGGAGAAACAGAAGAAGACAGAGGGGAGGGGAAGGGAAGAAGATAAGCTGAAACAGGAGACAGACAGAAAGAGTGTCTGTTCTCAATAAGCTCAGTCTAATATAGACAACATGCTAACAACGGTGTATACATGATATACACAGGATAAATTGGAGATAATCAAAAGAGCGAAATCATTAGCAATAAGGGGAACTGGCAAGGATCTTGGAGAAAGTGAGATTTTGGCTAAGGCTGGAAGGAAGACAAGAGGCAGAAATGAAAAAGGAGATGATTCCAGGCATACAGCATAGCCACTGAAAATGCATGGAGTCTAGAGATGGGTTAGGAAGGAGGCCAGAGTCATTGGATCATGGAGGGGAGTATAGTGTAAAAACAGTGACAAGGCCAGAAGGAACCAGGTTATAAAGGGTTTTAAAAGCCAAACAGAGGATTTTTAAATTTGATCCTGTATTTAATAGGGACCCTGCATGTTTATGTAAGAGGTATTAGGAATGATACTGGAATCTCATCTCATCTAATGATTAAAGACAAGTTGGAGTGTTTAAGCATGATTAGGCTTTTGGAACATTGGAGTAAAGCCATATTTGAGAATAGGCCCATTCTCTAGAGATTTTTTTATACTCAGTTTATTGTTTTGTTTTGTTTTGTTTTTTGAGGATGCAGGGGAAATGGGTAAAGAAGGAGTCTCATAAAATACAGAAGTAGAAATAATAGAACAAAATACCTCACTCAAAAAGGAGACACAAAGATAATGTGTCATCTATTCTCATAGAGGGAAACACATATACACACAGTGTTTTGTTTACAGTTATACATTTATACGTTCCTTTATGTTTTGGTTCTTTGTCCAAGTACCATATTATCACCATTCCCACCTCACCCACAAGTTATAAGCCCCAAGAGGGCAGGTGTCATGTCTTATATGAACTTCATATATCCTCTAGTCCCACAGTATACATTCGACATTTAATAAATCTTTGTTTAATGAAATTGAGGAACTGCCTGGTAGATGTGAAGTCATGACAAAAATGGGTAGACTAAGTAACCTGCTGAAAAAACCAATCAATCTATCAGTAAGCATTTATTAAGTACCTACTCAGGCAGCAATGTGGTGCAGTAGACAGAGTGCTGGGCCTGGAGTCAAGAAGAATCCTCTTCCTGAGTTCAAATCCAGCCACTTACTAGCTGGGTGAACATGGACAAGTCATTGAACTCTGTTTATCTCAGGTTCTTCATCTGTAAAATGAGTTAGAAAAGGAAATGGCAAACTATTACAGAATCTTTGCCAAGAAAACCCCAAATGGGGTCTTGAGAGTCAGAACTCAACAACAAATACCTACTATGTGCCAAGCACTGTGATAGGTAGAGAGATGCCATATGGTAGAGCAGAAAGAAAGCTGGATTTGTATTTAGCAATAGCTGACTGCAGTCAAAATATCACTGATATAGAAGCAGAAAAACTGTATTCAAATAGCTCTGCCACTTACTGTCTATGTGATGCTGGTCAAGTTGCCTTGCCTCAGTTTACCACATTCTAAGACTGCTGGACTAGATGATCCCCAAGGCTCTTCTCACTCTAAATCCAATGATTCTATGATATACAGTAGAATTACTTGGTAAGTATTTTTATCAAAAGAGCATTACAAAATAAGGTAGACATTTATCATTAGCCAATCTTACAGATGAGGAAACTGTGCCTCAGAGGAAAACCCAAATCTTCTGATTCCACCTTCAAGTACAAAGGCCAAATACAGTGGCCACCCAGCCTTGAAAGGGCCCCACAAATTGATAGAGATGTCTCTGGAGTTTATTTTCTTGCTCTGTAATCTGACAAGCCTGTGTAAGAAGCTCATTTTACTTAATTTAGTTACCTTAATTGCTATAAAAGATTTTTTTTTCTGTTTATTTTTAAGGAACCCAGCTTCTATCTTACATGAACTAAAGGCTTAGGCTGTCTAATCCTCCAAAAGGAGAATGGGCATGGGGAGAACATGTATTGTGACAAATAGTGGAGGTCATAGAATTTAGCCCCAAAAGGGGCATCTAAGAACTTTTATTTCAAAGTTCTCATTTTACAGCTACAGAAACTGAGGCCCCAGGGAAGACTAAGAGAAACTGGCAAATGCCACAAATCAGGGGGTGATTTATTGTGTTGTTGATTGACTAGACTTAAGTGATACAGAAAATGTTAAGAAGGCAGATTAAACCTAAAGGACCTTACTATGTGATATTAGGCAAGGTGCTTGTCTGTGCCTCAGTTTACCCTATGTTTATGAAATAAGGATGTTGGACTAGATAATCCATAAGGCTCCTTTTAATTCCAAAGTTTATTATTCTATGACATTAGAATCATTTAATAAGCTGTTTTAATCATAAGAACATTGTGAAATAGGCCAGGCACTTTTCACTGACTTATCTTACAGATGAAGAAAGACCCCACATTTTCTGATTCCAACTTCAAATAGAGAGGTCAATCTAATTTACATTTTTCTGCAGCAAGCCCTTGTTGCACATTTACCAGAACACCCCTGGCAAGGTAAGTAAGTTATCCAAGATCAATCAAAGATCAGAGCTATGATCTGAACACAAGTCTTCTGATGCTATAAGCACTTCTAAACTTAGTACACCACACCATCCTCAACAGCACTAGGATATTAGCTTCTTAGAGAGAACAAAACGAGCAAGTTTTAAAAACCCAAACAAACTTAGGGCATAGTTAAGATTTATAGCATATTTCTCCTCTGTGTTCATTTCTAAAACCTCAGATCTTGAGGGAGATTTGAGACACTGAAACCCAATAAGGAATGGCAAAAAACCCTTTTCCAGATGGATATTATATTGCAATTTTACCTTCTTCATTCAGAAGGCTAGATAACCTCCTCCCAGAATCTGGCTGTACCTTAAGAGGATGGGAGATTCTAATGAAAAGATAAGTCATTTCAGCTGTTCCTATATTTAGGCCTAAATTGTACAAGTCACTGGCACAGTTCAAAAAAAGGAAAAAAAAAACCTGACAATCCCTAGCACAATATTAAAAAATTTCAGGAAGGACTAGATGAAATCCAGAAGGAAATAATTCAGGAACTTTCCAATTCCTTATCTCCAGGCATTTTTAAAGTCAAAAAGATCCCCTTGGATTGCCCTTAGATTTATGCAGTGCATGTAAGCTTCCATCCCTTTTAAATAGGTATATGTATTAGTTAATTTTATAAAACGAATCCTCTAGCAAATATTTAACAAAGGAAGGAAGGAAGGAAGGAAGGAATGAAGGAAGGAAGGAAGGGAGGAAGGAAGATAATACCATAAAACAAGAGATTTCAAGAATTACATCGGATATGAAGGATAGATGGAGAGTGGATTGGGATTTGTAATGGTAGAGAGATGGTCAAAATAGATGAGATCATAGATTCTTTGAAGAATGAAAGCAATTGATAGGCCAAGGGAAAAGATGAGTTAGTCAAAGTCAGGGAGTCATAACCTTCCCCCAATATGGGTTTCATATAGCAAAGGCAGAAAAAAAGTCCCTGACACCAACTCTCAGGCCTCCACTGTCATCTCTGCCTCACCTGAAGCAAAACTCAAAAACCTCCATCCAATACACGAGCTTCCTTCTTCTTCCACACAGACTGAAAGGCCAGAGTACAGGACTTGATCTACGTGGGTACTCACAGAGAGGCAGAACAATCTGCCCTGGGAATGGCCAAGTAATCCTAAAGTCAGGAAAACAAACAGCTCACATAAACAGATAAGAACAGATAAACAGGAAAGGAATAGGAGTATGTTTAAAGACCTACACTTGGGTTCAAAAATCAATTGTACAAACACAGGATGGGGAGGCATGACTAGATTACAACTCATAAATAAAGATCTGGATGTTTTAATGCTTTGAAAATTCAAAATGAGGGAAGTGTGAAAAAAACACTACCGTAAAAACAGATAAGCGAATTCCCAAATAGGTAAGTAATCAAAGGATGGGAACAAATAATTCTCCAAAGGAGAATTGCAAACCATTAAATATCATAGGAGGAAATGTTCTAATTTACAAATAATTTTCTTAAAAATGCAAATCAAAGTAACTCTGAGAAGTCTTTCACCTCAGAGCAGACTGGCAAAGATGACCAAAGCTGGAAACGGTCATTGTAGGGGTTATAAGATGGGTACATTAATGTTTTCTTAGTAGAACTATGAATTGGTCCAAGCATTCTGAAACATAATATGAAGAAAGCAACTGAAATATTCATATACTTTGATTAAAAGATTCTAATGCCAGAAATATGTCACAGCAGTCAACAACAAAAAATAAAGGCTCCATATACATCAAATTATGTAGAGAAACACTTTTTATGGTAGCAAAAAACTGAAAACTAAATAGATACTCGTGGATTTTGAAACAGTTTGTTAAACAGCTGTGGCAAAATATCAATGCTATTGAGTAAATGTCACTAAATATCAATATTACTGTTCTGTAAGAAATGATGAATATGACAAATATAGAGAAGAATGGGAAGACAAACTGATGCAAAGTGAAGAAAATTTATATATACATACATGTGTATATACATATAAATACATATATAGGTATACATACCTACACATATGCATGCCTACACATGTATCCAGAGATCAAACAAGTCAACCTGTTTGCTGATAGTGGCATTCTTTACACACCTCACTTTCTCTACCTGACAACTGGTCATCTGAACCTCTGTGTGTGTGTGTGTATGTGTGTGTGTACATATATATCTACATGTATATATGTATAGCTATACACAATGATTACAACAATGTAAGTGGAACAAGAAACAATGGTTGAAATAGAATGCTACAGAATTATTATGACCAAACTGGACCCCAAAGAAGAGCTATGAGAAGGTACTTCCTCTATTCCTTTATAGAAATACAGGACGATGAGTGTAGAACATGGCATATGAGATCAGAATTACAGTGCTATTTCTTCTTGCTAAACTTTTTTTCTCTTCTTTTTTTTTTTAAGAGATGGCTCTCTGGGAAGGTGAGGGGGTAAAAGGAAATGCTGGGAACTATAGGTAATATAAAATCAAAAGATAAATATGTGTATGAAGATAGATTTAGATATGTATGTATGGAGATAGAGATGTAGATAGTTATAACTCTAAAGCAATCTTAGGCCACATGAAATGTATCATTGTGTCAAGATAAAATTAGATGACAGTTTCCCTGTCCTCTACCCTGATCAATGCCACTTAGAGTATTACTTGTAACTATAAGTAATACATTTTAGGAAGGATATCGAAAGACTAGGGTTTATCTAGAGAAGAACAAACAAGGTGGTGAAAACATGAAAGAGAGACACATACACAGAGAGACAGAGACAGAGAGAGACAGAGAAAGAGAGACAAAGAGAGAGAGAAAAGAGAAAGAAAGATGAATAGATGGATGAATGGATAAACAGATGGAAAGAGAAATATGAAGATTCATTGCAGGAAATGGGCATATTTAGCATGGAAAAAAGGTGCTACTGGTAGAAAAGAAGGGGAGGGCTTGATTGCTGTCTCCAAGTATCTTAGTTATTACTATAATATACAAGAGGCATTAGCATTCAGACTTCCTGTCTGGGTATAGATAGCAGAACTAGGAGCAAAGGGTAGGAGCTGCAAGGAGACAGATTTAGGCCAGACGTAAAGCAGAAGAAAAAATAACAATCAGTGCTACCTAAATTTAGAATAGGCTTTGTCAGGAAGTGATCAGTTCCCTATCACATTCAGCCAAAGGCTCAGATGACCAACTGTCAGGTAGAGAAAATGAGGTGTGCAAAGAATGTCACTCTCGGCATACAGGATAAACTTGACTTCTGAAGTCTTTTCAGCTCTTACCATTGTATTAATCTACAGACAGCTGAACATAGTGAAATGCTTAGTTTTAGACTCAGTTTAAGCAGTTCAGTTTTAGGCTCAGAACAAAATTTTTCCAAATGCACAGCATACCTGCTGAAAAGTTCACTCTGGGATCTGAGAAGGAGGGGCTATCCATCAAAAGACCACCAGCAGAGAGACTTATCTCCCTCTAACTTTTTTTTTTCTCCTGGCTGTAAAGGGAAATTACATAAAACGTTCTAAGGTTCAGCCTGAGGCCTCCCTGGCTCTTTACCAGTTTTCTGAAGTACCATTTCTACCTCTTGGAAGTAGTCCAAGATAAAGCTGACTTACTAACCCTGGATCTATCACCTAAACTCCCCTGATTCCTAAAGCACAACTCAGACACACAGTGACACTTTCCAGGCTACTAAGACAGCCTATGCTGCACAGTGGGTTCAAAGATATGTGCTATCTAAACCGTAATAAATCATCCTCTTTCTCTGCTGCTACTATCTTCAGATGTCCTTCATTAGTAACTGCTTGACTCTTTCCTTTCTATCTCTAAGACTCCACAAGCCCTGAACTGCAAGGTTTACCATGGTGTATTACTAAGAGAATAGAAAAGATACAGATGTTTAATTAGAAGCATATTGTACAGGGATCCTGGACCAGAAACACCAAAACTTCAAAAAGAAAGGAATTATGAAGTAGATATGAAGTAATTGCAGCTGAATCTTCCAGATTAAAAAAAAAAGCCAGAACACCCACAAAATCTAAATACCCCAAGAATTACTACTGAAGAGCGTTAATACTTCAAGCCCTAATTCAGAGTCCTTAATACCAGCGATCAACTCCAAATTCCTGCCTTTGTGAGACAATAGGATCATAAGCCTAGGGATAGAAGGCTCTGCAGAGACCAGTTGAGTCTAACCTTCTCATTCTACAAATGAGAAAATTGGAGGTGAAATGATTTGTCCGAGGTCACACAAGTAGTAAGCATCAGAGGTTAGATTTGAATTTGAGCTCTCTAACTGGAAAACCAGAATTCCTTCCTAATCTACCATAGCAGTAACTCAGTGAAAACCACTGATTCTGCTTTACCATTCAAAAGAAAGCAAGAGCAAGTAAGGAAATTTGGAGTAGGGCAAAAGACAAATATGTGGTAAGCAGAGCCATAGACTGGATTCTCACCTTGGGCTATAGAGCCTACTCAGGGCAGGGACCAATGTCCAACCAAGCAGCTCAATCCTCTGTGGCTGTGACTGACCATCATTCCAGCACTGTACTCCTATGAAGCAGTAAAAGAGGAAGAGCCTGATGAGAAAATAAATCTTCAAAGGTAAACGTGTAAAGGAATGTAAAAGAAAAATTTTAAAAAGCAAAAATTCAAGAAAGGAAGTCTAAAGAAGCATATAAAGGAACAGAGTCGATCTTAACCAAAGAAAAAGAAACCAGGGCACTTTGAATAAATATAATAGGATGGAAAATCAATCAGTTTCCTTACTCCAGAGAAAGAAAGAATCCTGTGGATTCCCCAGAGATCATAGTAGCACAGGGGAAAAAAAATTAGTAATGAATGAAAGAAAGAAGTCATAGTCCTCAGTGCAGAATTATAAAACAAAGAGCAGATTGGGGGTGGGGAGAGGAAGAACAAATGATAAAGAGTCTTTCTAAAGACTGTGAAGCAGTTGAGAGAGGGAATAACACATCTACAACACAAAAATACTGGTGCAGAGAAATATGGCAAAAGAGAAGCAAAAATCAATGATAATACATGAAAAAAACTAGGTGGCTCAGTGGCTAGAGCATTGGGCTTAGAAGCAGAAGACTCATTTTCGTGAGTTCTAACTCAGTCTCCCACACGTCCCAGGTGTGTGACTCTGGGTAAGTCATTTAACTCAGTTTGCCTCAATTCTTCATCTGTAAAATGAGCTGGAGAAGGAAATGGCAAACCTCTCCAGTATCTTTGCCAAGAAAGCACCAAAAGGGGTCAGGAACAGTCAGACACGACTGATGGGAACAGCAACAAAAACAACAAAATGAAGTAAACATGATCTAAAGCAATTGACCTCCAACATGAGTTGCAAAGAGCTAAGTTAAGGGGTCTCCCAGAAGAACATGACAAATGAAAAAAGAAACTTCATTATTATATTGTAGGAAAAATAGAAAAAAAAACTTGAAGCCAGATAGCAAAGCATGGATCTATGAAAAAGTGCACAGATAACTTCAGAAAATAAGTAAATAAATGACAATAGGAAAAAAAACAAACAAACAAACAGCTTTTCAAACTCCAGGGCATTTAGTGGTTGAATTTAACAATTTCAGTAACAAGCAACAACCTTTTTTTTTCCAGAAAGACTTTCAAATATAAAGAAAGTCAGTTCGAATAACATTGGCTTATTTTGCATTCATAAGGGATTTGAGAAGTGAATAGAAAAAAATACTATTATTACAAAAGCAAAGGAGTCCAATCTGAAACCCAACCTAATAGGACAGATGGAAGGACAAAAGGAAATAATAATCATGATAATAAAAAATTTATATAGCCCCTTAAAGTTTGAAAAAGTTTCCAAATATTATCCTCTTTTTTTTCTTCATAACGCCCCTAGGAGATAGATGGTATTATTATCCCTCATGTTACAGAAGAGAACCCTGAGGCACACAGGGTAAGTGACTTGCCCACGATCACACAAATAATAAGTCTCTGAGGCCAAATATGAATTCAAGTTTTCCTGATTCCAGGTCCAGCACTCTAACCGCTGTACTATCTAGGAATTAGGGTTGGGAAGGTAGGAAGGAATATCCCCCAAACATTTATTATATGCCAGTCACTGTGTTAACTATTAGGAATACAAACACAAGCAAGCAAGACAATCTCTGCCCTAAAATCTGAGGATAATAATAAACTAAAAAAAAATGGATTTTCGATGAAGGAGAGGTACTTTTGGTATCACCAGAATAATAATAACAAATGATAATAATCAGAAGCAAGTGGAGAATTGGATTTGCAAATTCTCCAAACAAGAGAAGCACAAGAAATAATTTTAAATAAGTATAATTATCCAGAAAAAACTAAGTAAGGATGCCAATTGTCACATTTTACAGGTTTTTTCTTTTTTTTCCTTGTTTTTTAAAAGAAAGATTGTTCTGTGGTTTAAAAAAGAGAGCAAAGAAGGATTACAAAGAGATACAATTTTTCAAAAGATCTAAGGGACTAATGATTTGAAAGGAATTTAAAGAATTGTAAAAAGGGAAGGTAGAATAGAATAATAGAGTAGAAAGCTGCAAAAAAAAAATGGGAGGAGGTAAGTTGAGGGAAGCTATAGTGGGTGATGCACCCCCACCAAGTCCATAGCTGAACAGTGACAGGATAGTAATTCCTAGTCTTTCAATAAAAGGTGTGGCTATAGAAGTTGTTAAACAAAGCTTCTTCTGATTCCAAATCCCCTGTATAATCCTGCAGCTCATGACATGCCCAAAGAAAGAATACAAAAGAAAAGGCATGAGTAAGTCCCCTTGATCTTTGTCTTACCAAAGAGGAGATCACACAAAGCCACTTTCATCACTCCCTGAAGCCAAGCTGTCAGATATAACAATAACTCACCCTAAGAGCTGCTCTTGCTTTTCCAAGCATCTTTAAAAGTCCATGCAACAATAACTATTCATCTACCTGCCAACAAAGGCCTAACCTTTCCAACACTTTGGCAAATGCACCATTTGTGAAATTATAGAGAGCTATAACAGAAATTCGTTATGCTTTCTCACATGCATTCACTTCTACATTCATTCATTTATGTAATGAGCATTTAGTAAATCCCTATGGTGTACTGAGTCCTGTCCTACCTCTAACAGCAAGGAGTAGATATAATTTTTAATTAAGGTAAGACCCCTGTCTTCGTAGATCTTACAACATAGTCAAGAGGAAAAGACAGCAACTGGTAACTTAAAACACACACACACACACACACACACACACACACACACACGAGATAATAGAATTAAATACTGTGTCCATAGCATATAAGTTTGATTTTAAAGGACAGGTTGAAATAAAAAAAACAAAAAGAGGGTTATAACCATTGTCTTCCACCATCTGAAGGCTGTCATGAGGTACAGGTTTAGACTTGTTCCATTTGGTTTCAGAGAGCAGAGTTGAGTAGAATTTGTAGACTGGTCTATTTGGCTACAATATTTATTCATTTCCTACCAGCTGTCCTTGGACTAGCTTCCGACATCACCATGCTCCCAGGAAATCTCTACCAGGAAACTCATGATCCCGAGAGATTATATCAGCTCTAATACACACCTCTTTTCAGTACCCTAGCTCTGCCCCTATGATTAGAGGACTAGAGAGCATAATAAAGAACCCCTCCCAAAGTGTCCATTTAAAGAGGCTTCAAACGCTAGCTTACAATTTATTTCCTATCAGTTATACACCTCATACTGGACTCCACCATGCCCTGCTGAGTATCTTCTCCCCTCTCTCCTCAATCCATTTTCATTTGTGTGTGTGTGTGTGTGTGTGTCTGTCTGTCTGTCTGTCAGTCAGTCATCCCCCATTTGATTGTAAGCTCCTTGAGGAAAAGGACTGTCTTCTTATTTGTATCCCCAGTGCTTAGCATAGTGCCTGACATGTAGACACTTAATTAGTGCTTACTGACTGAGGGGGAATGTTTACTGACTGAGGGGGAAAAAACAACACAACTTTCTAATGGATCTATCCAAAAGCAGAATCAGCTGCCTTTGGAAGTAACGTGTTCCATTTAGCTGGATATTTCCAAGTGGTGTTAGATTGCCATTTGGGGGACATTGCAGTGCCATGGGCAGGACTAGATGCCTACTGATGTCCATTCTAGGTCTAAGTCTATAATTCTGTGCAATTAGGACAGTCTCAATTAATCTCACTGACAAAAACACAAGCTCAGCAAACTACACATACAACCAAAAAAATCTCAAAGTTGAAAATGCCTTAGTTAGAAATCACAAGAAATCATAAGCAAATCCCCTTATTGGTAAGATCACCAACCCAAAATGAGTCCAGGGGCCAGGATTATAAAACTTAGCTTCTGTAACCTCCTTAGCCTGCAACTTCATTGTAGTCCATCTCCAACTAGGTGAAGGCACAATTAGAAAGGTCACTGTGAAGCTGAACCACTCCAACTGGCCTAGCCAAAAGTTCCAAATGGAATGGTAAGAGCTCTGGGCATCGGAAGGTCATTTATGGCTACATTTGTTCCATACGCCTGTCATTTATTGTTACATTTTAACTGGAAGAAACTAATATAATGCTATCGTCTACTTAGCCTATGGCTCACACTTTAATACCTCTGTGGTTTTATCAGTGTGAGAGTTTCCTTCTCTAGGTAGCATGTTACTAACCATCCATGCTTTCGTCATGCTCACATCCAACTGCTGTCCATGCCAATTAATGAGTCCTTCAAAGAGAAACAATTGCATATATTTGAATACTTTTCTCTTGATATTTCAGGGACGTGGCTCAGTACAATATTTGGACTGTTCACCTGCTATTCCTTATACTCACTACATGACTGGCCATCCATTTTAGTGCACTTGGAATCAAGAATACCTGAGTTCAAATTCTGCTTCAGCTATGTGACCCTGGGCAAGTCACTGTAGCTATAACTCAATCTCCTCAACTATAAAACAGAGATGATAATAATAGCACCCACTTCAAGAATTGCTATGAAGACAAAATGAGATGTTTGTAAAGTGTTTCCCAAACCTTTTATATTGTTTAGTCACTTCCAACTCTTCATGACCTCATGGAAGGTCCATGAGTGTTTCTTGACAAGGATACTGGAATGGTTTGCCATTTCCTTCTTCAGGTTAATGCAGGCAGGGGTTAACTGATTTGTCTAGAGCAGTGGTTCTCAACCTTCCTAATGCCACGACCACTAGCATGTGGGTGTATCTGCATGTGGGCAGACCCGCCTGGAGACAGATAAAGGAGCAGTGTCTCCGTTCCTAAGACCATCAGAAATATGTGTTTTCCGATGGTCTTAGGCGACCCCTGTGACCCCTGTGAAAGGGTCGTTCAACCCCAAAGGGGTAGTGACCCACAGGTTGAGAACTGCTGGGCCTAGAGTCACACAGATAGTAAATGTCTAGGTCAAATTTGAACTCTGGCCTTTCTGGTCCCAGTTCTTTTATCTACTTAGCCACATAGCTGCAAACCTTAACCCACTATATAAATTATAGCTATTATTAGGTATCATTGTTATTATTATCATTGAACATTCACTCAACAAATATATATCAAAGAGCCTTCTATAGTGTTTGCAAGTCATTATGATCAACATTGGGAACACTAAATACTCAAATTGTCCCTGGCTTCAGGTAGCTTACATTCTATGAGGCAATATAATGTGTAGCCAAATAAGTACATACTAAGTGATTTGAGGAAGAAGAAGGCACTAAGTGGAGCACGTGGGCTTCACACAAGGGACAGTAGGTAGCTAAATGGATTCTTGAAGGAAGAAAGGGATTTTAACAGGCAAAGATGAAGAGGTAATATATCATAGCTGTAAGAGTCAGATTCCAGAAGTACACAGAGATTAAAGACGGCATGTGTAGTTCAGAAAACAGCCAGTTACATGATTGCACTGAAATAGACACCTCTTCAGTCACTTCTTGTGGACCAGTTATGATTTACACCTTTCCTTTATCTTTTCCCTGGCATTTGAGTCACCTACAATTATGATTCTTCTCCTCTGATTCTGTGTATAATCTACTTCCCTGGGCCTAGACCACACTCCCTCTTCATCAATGCTTCTTAGAATCACAAAGCCCTTTCTTAATTGCCACCCCTAATTGTTAGTGTCCACCCAAAAAAACCACTTCGTATTTACTTTAGATATTTTGCAATGCCAAACTCTGTGTACATGCTGTTTCTCTCCTCCTATAAGAAGTGGACAGCAAACAAAGTCCACTTTGCAGTAGCCATGACCCATGCCTTGAATGCAGGGACTTATTTTCATCTTTGCATCCTGAGAATCTTATACTTATAAAGTAAGGCATTATACAGTGCTTTACACATAGTAGAGACTTAATTAGTATGAATTGTTGCATGAATACTCCTAAGAATATGATGGTTCATAATTTGGATCTAAATGGAATAATGAAAAACGTGCTGGAATTAAAAATAAACAAAACAATACAAGGTGCTCTTATCCCTAAAGAGTCAAACTATCAAATTATCAGTTATCAAATTGTCAATTATCTGAACGGTCAAAGGATATAAACAGATGTTCTTAAAAGATTTGGGAAGTATTAACAAATTGATGAAATTATGCTCCAGGACTCTAAGGATAAAAGAAATGTAAGTCAAAACAATCTTAAGGTTTCACCTCACATAGAACAAAATTTCAAGATAACAAAAAAAGGGAATTGTTCATGTTAGAGATGGAAAGGCTAATGCATTATTGGTGGGAGGGTGAATAGATTTGTAATAATTTAAAGACAATTACTAAAATGTCTATGACTATGACTCAGAGATTCCAATATTTTTTGGTCCAAGACAAAAACAAGTGTCCCATATACATCACAGTATATACAATAGCATTTTTTTCTAGTAGAAAAGAACCTGAAATTAAATAAAGCCCATAGATTAGGGAAGTATTTTTTTAAAAGTGGTACATGAACTTAAAGAGGCATTACTGTGCTATAATAAATTATAAAGATCATGAGTACAGAAAAGAATGGAAGAGATATGAACTGACACAAAGTGAAATAAATGGAATCAGGAAAACAATATACATGATTACAGAAACACAAATGAAGAGCACCACAAAGTAACGGAAAGTGAACACAATGATCCAAAAATGACCAAGTGTGGTCCTCAAAACAGAGATATGGAGAAGACTCTCTCCTCCTACATCTTTGCAGGGGTAGGGAACTATGGGTGTGGGATTTTTTAATTTTTTAATTTTAATTGCGGACTTCTTTCGATATACTGGTTTTTCTTCCTCTTTTTTACTATCATAAGGGATGGCTCTCCTAGGAGTGGATAACAGTAGGGGCATAATAAGAAATGTAGGTGACATTAAAACAGAGGATATCACAAAAAAGTCATTTTAAAAATGCAGTTCTGTGATAAGAGATGTACTATCTGATTCTGGACCTAACTCACTGTTTATCTGCAGGGCTTGGTCAAGATCCATCTATTCAAAGACCGGTTCAATGGGTTGCCCATCAAACTGCATTGTCATCAATTAACCAACAAGCATTTAATAGGCATCTACTACATATCAGGTACTGTACTAGGTACCAGAAATTCAAAAATGAAATAAATTCTATTGAGGGCAACAGCAGGTATATAAACCAAATGATATAATAATTGCAAAGCATGTAGCACAGTGTTCGTGCTATAGAAATGTTAGTTCTTATTAGCTACTATTACATGACTAAATACAAAACAGATACAAGGTGATTGGGGGGAGAAAGCATAACTTCTGTGAGGCAGAAGGGATCAAGAAAAACCTCACAGAAGGCTTAAGCACTTGGGTTAAGTGCTGAAGGAAAATGTGGAAACTAAAAGATTGAGGTGAGGAATGAATGCTTTCAATATGTGGGGGATGGTTGCTGCAATGTGGGCCTTGTCACTATCCATCTGCAACACTCTACCAAGGTCTAGATCAGCGGTTCTCAACCTGTGGGTTATGTTCAATTTGTAACAATTTAAACACATCCTGCATATCAGATGTTTACATTACGATTCATAAAAGCAGTAAAATTACAGTTATGAAGTAGCAACGAAAATAATTTTATGGTTGGGGGTCATCACAACATGAGGAACTGTATTAAAGGGTCGCGGCATGAGGAAGGTTGAGAACCACTGGTCTAGATAATAATAGAACTATTCAATGGCTTGTTGATCAGACTGCATACTTCAAACTGAATGACAGGAGTTTTTCATCCACTTTTTCCCCCTCTGTGTGGATGACTAGGAACTATTGGCCCTAAGCCCTGGGCACCCAACAATAAGAAAAAAACAAAGGCCTTTCCCATATCTGTGTCAGGAGACAAGACTGAGTTTAACTTTATGGACTGCAGACCTTTTTTACTGTGTGTCCTTGGGTTTCTTCAGTGGATGGTATTAATTTTGTGGTAAATACAATGAGATGTGGTGGAAAGAGCATCAGTCCTGGGAATCAAAAGACTTGGATTGAATCCTGACTCTGACAAATGCTAGTTCTGTGACCTTCAGCAAGTCTAGGTAAATACCCCTAGGATTACCAATATGGCAGTCCTGTTTGTGAGGCCGGAGTACAAAGCTACATGCAGATATTAAGCAAACATGAGCTATTCTATTTATTAGCATAATCATAACTGACATTTATAGAGTAATTTAAGCTTTACAAAGTGCTTTCCAAACATTATCTCATTTGATTCTCATGAGGATCCTGTGAGATAGGCAATAAAAAGTGCTAATGTCCCCTTTTTACAATTGAAGAAACTGAGGCCTAGAATATAAAGTCAATTGAATCACATAGCTAGTAAGTGTTAGAGGCAGAATGTAAACTGAAAACTTCTGGGTTTCATGTCCAGAATTCTATCTATTACAGCACCAGGCTTCACCTACGCCATCTTTGAATCCTCAGCATTGAGCAAAGTGTAGCATGTATCATATCCCATGGGCTTAATAAATGTGTATTGAAGGTTGGTCCTAATCTCATGTTCTGTAATTATAGTCCACCTTACCTTAATACCTTTTTCTGAGACTTACAGAAGTTTTATTATATTTCTCTCTAGTCATTAGATTTGTTACTGAAATTTTCTGTTTTCAGAGCGCTTTCATATGCACTGTCCCATTGGATATTTACAACAACCTTGTTCAGGAGGTCAGGATCTACTATTCCCATTTGACAGATGAACTTTTTGAGGTTAGAGCAGTGAAGTGATAGGTCTGTGGTCACAGGGTATATAAGTGGCAGAGCTGCCCTCCTTTCAGGATTGTTAGGAAAATTTCATACGATAAAGAATGGGAAATCACTATGGAAACTGAAAATGATTGACCCAAGAAGATCTCACTATAATGAGATCAATTGTACTGTGACATCTAAAGTACACGGAAGTCATTGAGTAAAAAGAGCTACAATACAGTTACCCCTTCCTCTTTGTGGGAGTAAGGGGAGTGGCACCTCTACAATCTGGAAAATCTGCATAAAAGTTTTTGCCTCTCTCTTCCTACCAGAGAAGAAGTCTGAATTTTTTATTTTTCTATGTTGTAGGGTTTTATAGTACCTATTGTAGAATTTCGGTTAAGTATTTGTTCATCAACTGTGTGTCATCATCTTGCTGACTTTGAGTATCATCTGAAGCTTCCACAAAACTCCCCCAAAATTTCCTTAATTTCTTATTTTGACCCACAATATATATATATCAAAACCACTATGGGGAAAGTCACAATGGGGAAGGGATAATTGGAATGCCCATTTTTTAAACAAAAAAAGTTGTAGGTCAGTGGGAAAATTATAATAATTCAAAAATAAATGAAAATAGTAAGAAGATGATGATGGTAGTGATGGCGGTGGTGGTGATGATGGGGGTGATGATGATGGTGTTGGTGGTGATGATGATGATGGTGGTTGTGGTGATGGTGGTGGTGGTGATAGTGGTGGTGGTGGTGGTGATGATAGTGGTGGTGGTAGTGGTGATGATGGTGGTGGTGGTGATGATGGTAGTGATGATGATGGTGGTGGTGGTGATGGTGGTGATAGTGGTGGTGGTGGTAGTGGTGATGATGGTGGTGATGATGGTGGTGGTGGTGGTGGTGGTGGTGATGGTGGTGGTGGTGGTGGTGGTGGTGATGGTGGTGGTGGTGGTGATGGTGGTGGTGTTGATGATGGTGGTGGTGGTGGTGATGGTGGTGGTGGTGGTGATGGTGGGGATGATGATGGTGGTGGTGGTGATGGTGGTGATGATGGTGGTGGTGGTAGTGATGATGATGGTGGTGATGATGGTGGTGG
>CM053580.1:513469538-513565890 GCA_028627135.1 Pseudochirops cupreus
TGAATCTCTTCTATAGTATTCCCCAAAAGCAATCATCCCACCTCTGATTAAATACTTTTAGGGACAGCCTGTTATTACCCTAGGCAGACTGTTCTGTGTTTCAGAGTTCACTTAGAATGCATCAGATATTAGAGGGACCCGCAGTCAGAAAAACTTGGGATTAAATTCAGCCTCAGACATTTATCAGCTGTGCAATCCTGGACAAGTTATTTAACATCTGTCTGCCTCAGTGTCCTCACTGATAAAATGGAGATAATAGTAGCACTTAGATAACATCCCAGAGTAGCTGGGAGAATGCTATGAGATATTATTTGCAAACACCAAAGGGTTATGTAAATGCTATTATCATATCTAGCCACAATTTGCCCTATTCTCTCTTAACTTCCATACACTAGCCTTAGTTCTGCCATGAAAGCTATGGAGAACTCTGATGTAAATATTAAGAAGAATATATAAATGACACATGTCATTGGAATGGTAAAGATAAAAAGGGCTGTGTTAGCTTAAAGGAGGTAAAGTCAAATCTGGTTATCCTTCATGATAAAGTAAACCTGTGAATAGAATGGATTTCAGTCAGACCAGTACACGTGGATAGGATTCAATGTGGTTTTATGGAAAGAAAAATGAGTTTAAGTCTCCTTTTTTCTAATTACCAACTTTTTGACCTTAAGAAAGTAATAGACATGCTCTGGGTCAGTTTTTTTTTTTTAGAATTGGTGTCTCAATTACTTGGGACAAATAATAATTTTGATATGCTTTCACTGAGTGATAACAATGATCATTTATGTGCACTTCATACTGAAACTGGTCTAAGACCATCTGATCTTGACCAGACAAAACTGTGCACCAGGCTGGTTTCCTCATCTTCAGTTCTTTCGGTTGAGTGCTGGATTTCTACATAGATAGACAGACAGACACATTAATATATATTGTCATTGAAACAGACAAAAGGTAGAGCTCTTAAAGAGCACACTTCAGTGACCATTAGAGACAACTTCAATAGACACTCAGGAAGAAAGAAAGTATTTCATGGCTCATGCAAGTTCACAATGAAACAGTGTCATTCACACTGAAGTGCAAAGGAAGACATGGTTGAGAAAAAAATTTAAATGATGACAAGAACTGACAAACCATTGTTATAAAACAGCCTAATTAACTGTCATAAAAGCAGCAAAGACTTTCAAAGGGACATGGCAGCTGAAGGAGTTGTTATTAATTTTTCTATACTAATGTATATCATTGGCTTCTTGAAGTTGGAAAATTACTGAGAAAACTAGTTTAAAAAAATGCCAACCATTACTGTGAAGAAAAACATAATTTGTCATGGGGAAGATGATAAAAGGATTAGGGTACTGAAGACTGGAAAAACACACATAGTAAGTTTCATTTGATAGGTAGGGAGAGAGCAAGATAAATATAGATATAGACATATGTATGTGTGTATGTGTGTATAGATATAGATATAGAGTAACTCACTTTTTTCATTTAAGCATATGCTAAAATCATTTTAAGAATTCTAAGTAAGCCTTGTAGGATCAGAATATCTTCATCAGATTGTAAAACATCTACCATAAAAATGTTTGGAGGAATATGTTTTATTTCCAGAGGGCTTTGTCTCCATTGTGGGACTGATGAACTCTAATTAAAAACTGATATGCTGAAAAAAAAAAGAGTTATTCCAGAATTACATTAATTCACAAATGGAGACAGTCTGTAATACAACCTCTTCTTTACTACACATCAGGAAATGTCAAGAAATGTATCCAGGAGATGGAGATCAACATGCTTCTGTAGCCTAGAAACTGATCTGGTTGAAATCCCATTGAAAAGCTATGGACTATAATCAAGGCTAAGCATCCTGGGGAAATGGACTTTTTGTCAAAATTATGCTTAAAACCCAATATAATAAGTATCATTTCATGATGCATAATTAAAGAATGTGTCAAATATTGTAAATTCAATGTCAAATCTTACAAGACAAGTGATTCCAGCAAAAGGAGGACTCTCACTCACCCCATATATCCAACTCATTGCCAAATTTTGTGGTTTCTTCCTTTAAAACAACTCTTGTGTCTTCTCTCCACTCTTATAGCCACAATCCTAGTTCAGGATTCTTGCTTGTATTACAGTCATATCATTCTAACTAGACTCCCTCCTTCAAGTGTCATCTACTCCAATTCATCCTCTACTCAGTGGCCAAGGTGATTTTTCTAAAGCATAGCTTGGAATATGTCACCCCAATTCACCAGGAGGCTCAAAATAGAGTATTCTGTAGAGTATGTATGCATTCTGTAAAGCATATACAGAAGGGGCAGGTAGGTGATACAACGGATAGAGTCAGGAAGACTCATCTTCATGAGTTCAAATCCAGCCTCAGACACTTACTAGCTGTGTGACCCTGAACAAGTCATTTAACCATGATTGCCTCAGTTCCTCATCTGTAAAATGAGGTGAAGAAAGAAATGTCAAACTACTCCCATATTTCTGCCAAGAACCACAAATGGAATCTCACAAAGAGTCAGATATGACTGGGGAAAAACAACAACAACAGCAACAAAAACTGAATAGTCTCTTCCACAAATGATTTCTTCACTTTCTGGCTCAGCCCCCATCTATTCAGTACATTCTTGTGCCCTTTCCCCATACTGCAACATTAAATCCACCTTTACATAAAGTCATAATTACAAACATATATACAAAGGGTTTTTAAACATATAAACACACATTCCTAAATGATTGCTAAAGTACAATTAGTGAGAAAATAGCAAAAATAAAACCAGAGTTAGGATCATAGGCTTAAAAGCAATTTTGTAATTAAGAAAATTAGTGGGTCCAGCAACAGAAGAATCACTGTCAAGTCAGCAGCTGTGCAAAAAAGGCCACACAAAGAAAATTTCTCCCCAGCGTCTGAACTATTCCCTGACCGTAAATTTGATTGCTTGGGGAAGTACCTGCATTATTCTGTGCTCTAGGGTCAACTCTAACCATCTTCTCCTTGAAAACCAAATTAATGATGTACCAAGAATAAATAAGTGAAAAGGCAGGAACTTCCCCGAGGTCTCCCCTAAACTCCTCCGTACACCCAGCACTTGTAGAGCAGTGTAGTTAGAGGCAATCATTATGTGGGGAAGATTGTACCCAGGGTGAGAAGACTTGGGTCCAAGTCTTGGCTCAGCAACTAACTCACTGTTTTGCCTTTGGCAAGTTGCTAGAAAAGCTAGTGTGCTGTGGCAAGAAGAGCAGTGGCCTTGGAATCAAGGGATTCAAATCTCAGCTCTCAAACTTAAATAGTTTTGAGACCATAATCAAGTTGTTTCAACTCTGCATTTCCCTTTTTCCACTTATAAAATGAGTATGATGTTACTACTTGTAACACCAATACTACAATTATGGTGGGGAAAAAAATGTTCCTGATCCAAAGTACTAAAATAATGTTACTTCTTTTCTTACTTTCACAGAATTAGATATTTCAAACTAGAAGGGACCTTAGAAGTCATCTACTAAAATGCCCTCATTTTCCTCAGTGACATTAAGTAATTTTCCCAAGGTCATAGAGCAAGTGAATTTCCAAGGCAGAATATGAAACTAGATGTCCTTGGTTCCAGGTCTACTCTATCTGCAATACCAAACTGCCTTTTTCTTCTCCAGGCCTCAGTTTCTTCTATAAAATGTGAGTATTAGAATTAATGATCTCTAACTCAGCATGATTCTGTGAACTCCTTGAGTTAACAGATAAGGAAACTGAGGCCCACAGATGTGAAATGATTTTACCCAACATCATTTAGGAGGATAACAGAGAGGCAGATCTGGAACCCAGAGCTCTTGTTTCTAGTCCAATGTTCTTTCCACTATTTTATCTTTCTTGTGCCCAAATCTCTCCTACCTTTTTATCTTTAGGGCACATGTAGAAAGATTCCCAGATCATCCTGAAATTCGATTGTCTTTTCTTTGATCAGAAGAAAGTCCCTTTTTTACTCTATTATCCAAAAAATGGCCTTCTTCTTTGTGATCAATAGCTTTCAGTATGTTTAGAATGCATAGACTTTCATCAAACTCTAAATGCTGTAGATTATCTGAGAGCTCTAAAGAACCCTGGAGGGGAGGCAGAGCCAAGATGGTAGGGAAAAGGCAGGAACTCCCCTGAGCTCTCCCCCAAACTCTTCCATACATCTTTAAATAATGCCCCAAAACAAATTCTGGAGTGGAAGAACCCACAAAAGTACAGGGTGAAACAATCTTCCATTCCAACACAACTTAGAAGTTTGGCAGGAAAAGTATGTCACAGCAGGCTAAGAGTGGAGTACAGTCCAGTACATCCACACCACTTGCAGACCAGGCCCCAGCAAACTAGGAGCAGGCCTTGGGAGTGCCTGAATCATCATCATCAGTTAGAAGGAGTGTATATAGAGGACAGGGTGTGAGTTGAATATGATAGAATATCTTTTTTTTTCTTTTTTCTTTTTTTCTTTTATTTTTTTTAATTTTTTTATTTTCTTTTAGTTTACAAGATTCAGTTCCACAATCCCTTGAGTTTCAGATTTTCTCCCCTCCCTTCCCCCTCCCCCATGGTGGTGTGCAATCATGTATAGGATCTGCAAATACTCTCACATTGTACAATAGTTTGGTTGTATAGAAAGGTTGTAACCAATGAGTGAACACTGGGAAAAAAGAAACAAAACCAAACATGAAAAAGAACAATAGCATGTATTGCTTCAGTCTCCATTTAAACTCTAGTCTTTCTAGATCCTTCTCTGAATGTAGATGTCTCCTTCCATATGATGGAATATCTTAAAAAATGAAATGAAAGGGTGAGAGAGGAATGCACCTGGAGAAAGGGAAAAGTTAATTATCTGACATAAAGGAGCCAAGAAAGAGCCTTTATAGTGGAAGGGAAGATGGGGGAGGGAGCAGGAAATACCACTTTACTCTCATCAGAATTGGCTCAAAGAGGGAATAACATGCACACTCAATTGAATATAGAAATCTATCTTACCAGGGCTGGCTAGGTGGCTCAGTGAATAGAGCACCAGCCCTGGAGTCAGGAGGACCTGAGTTCAAATATGGCCTCAGACACTTAACACAAAACTAGCCATGTGACCCTTGGGCAAGTCACTTAATCCCAGTTGCCCTGCCTTACTCCCTCCAAAAGGCAAAAAAAAAAAAAAAAAAAAAAGAAATGTATCTTACCCTACAGAAAAGTAGAAGGGGAAGAGAATAAGAGGAGAAGTAGGAGGTTGTTCAAAGAAGGAAAGGCAGGTTGGGGGAGGCAGTAGTCAGAAGCAAACCTCTTTTAAGGAGGGACATGGTGAAAGGAGAAAGAGAATAAAATAAATGGGGTGAAATAGGATGGATGGGAATACATAACTGCAAAAAAAATTGAAGCAAGTTTCTCTAAAAAAGGCCTCATATCTCAAATATATGGAGAAATAAGTCAAATTTATGGGAATAAGAACCATACCCCAATTGATAAATGATGAAAAAAAATGAACAGTCAGTTTTCAGATAAAGTAATCAAAGTTTTCTACAGACATATGAGAAAATACTCTAAATTCCTATTGATCAGAGAAAGCAAGCAAACACCATCTGAGTGACTGCCTCACACCTATTATTTATTGGATTATTTATATTATTAGATTGGTTAATATGATAGAAAGGGAAAATGACAAATGTTAGAGATGTGGGAAACTTGAAATACTAATGCACCATTTATGGAGTTGTGAACTGATTCAGTCATTACGTAGAGCAAAAGAGAACTATGTCCAAAGACCTATAAAACCATGCATTCCCTTTGACCTAGAAATACCACTACTAAATCTGTATTCCAAAAGAGATTTAAAAAAAGAAAAAGACATACATGTACAAAAATACTTATAGCAGCTCTTTTCTGGTAGCCAGTTGGAAATCAAGGGGATGCCCATCAATTGGAATAACTGAACAAGTTGTGGTATATGATTGTAATGGAATGCCATTGTCCTACAAGGAAAGATAAGGTAGATGCTCTCAGGAAAAAAAAAAAACTGGGAAGACTTACATGGACTGATGCAAAGTTAAATAAGTAAAACCAGGAGAAACTAGTACAAATTAATAGCCATATCATAAGATAATGATCTATGAATGACTTAGCTATTATCAGCAAAATAGTAATCCAAGACAACTCTGAAGGACTTAAGATGAAAAATGCTATCTATCTCCAGAGAAAGAACTGATAGAGTCTGAGTACAGATCAAAGCATACTTTTTTTACTTTGTTTTTCTTGTTTTGTTTTATTTTTTCTTTTATTTTGGTCTGTGTTTTCTTTTACAACCTAATATGGAAATATGTTTTGCATGACTCCATATATATAATGTATATCACATGGTTTGACTTCTCAGTGGGGGCAGTGGGAAGGGAGGGAGAAAATTTGGAATTTAATTTTAAAAACTAATATTGAAAATTGTTTTCCTTGTAATTGGGGAAAACAAAGTACTATTTTTTTAAATAGCTCTGAAAAAAAAAGAGTACAAGAGGGGCAGCTCAGGGGTGCAATGAATAGAACACTAGCTCTAGAGCCAGGAGGATCTGAATTCAAATCTGGTCTCAGACACTTACTATGTGTGTAGCCCTGGGGAAGTCACTTAACCTTAATTGCCAACAAAGACAAAACAAACAAATAACAACCAACAAAAGAGTACTGGACTAGGAATTAGAAGATCTGAGTTCAAGTCGAAGTTCTAACACTCTCCAGTGGTATGATATTAGGAGAATGATCTAATCTCTTTAGACATTAGTTTCCTCATCTGTATACTGGGAATAATACTGCCTATATACCTCTGAAATTACCTCCTATTATTTACCCTGTATACATCTTGCTTGTTATCTCTTCCAATAAAATGTGAGTTCACTGGGGGCAGGGCCTGTCTTTTGCCTTCATCTTTAGCTCCAGCATTTAGTGCAGTGCTTGGCACATAGTAAGTGTTTAATAAACCTCATTCCTCACAATGAAGATGATGCCACCCAGGGTTGGTATGAGGAAAAGCAAGGCGTAGTTATTTCACAACTTATTGAGTTGTCAAACAGTTTCAGCAAGTTTATGATAATGATGACATAAAAATATACTGAAAAAGAATCACAACAAGTTTAGGAACAGAAATCAGAAAATGTTTTCTCCATAGGAGGCAACCTAGAGAACAAGAAATACAATTAAAAGGGATGGGGGTAGGGGAGGGAGGCATAGGATGAAATATGAAAGGGATAGAGCTGATTTCTCCTAGAGAGAAGCAGACAGTAGAGATACATTTCAGGAAGGATAATCACTAAGTTCTTCCCAAATACTCTCTCCTTCTCTACCTCTCCACTGAATGGAGGTGACCCTGGGATCGTAAGCACTATATCCACAGAGCACAAGTTATGTCATTGTATGGGAAGAGTTCCAACATGGGTCAAGAATGGGCCCTGTATCTGTCATCCAATAAGCAGGGGAGCTAAGTTTAGAGAACCTCATTCAAAAAAGAACCAGACCTGGGTTCAAATCTCAGCTCTAAATAACAGAAGACAAAACTGAGGCTCTGAAAAGTAGAGTTAGCTGCCCAACCACATAGATCAAAAGAGGAAGAAATGACATATGGGTCTATATTCTTGAAATCCAAACCCAGCGTTCTTTTTTTTGTTTTGTTTTTGGGGTGTTTTTTTTTTTGCTTTTTGGAGGGGGGAGCACAGGGCAATTGGGATTAAGTGACTTGCCCAAGGTCACACAGATAGTAAGTGTTAAGTGTCTAGATTTGAACTCTGGTCCTCCTGATTCCAGGGCCGACTATGCCACCTAAAGCCTGCATTCTTTCTCCCATAGCTCTAGGTCAAACAATGAGTAGAAGAGCAGGGATTTGCATGCAAGTCTCCTGATTCCCAGTACTGGCCTGTACAAACCCTGTTTTTTTCTTTCTTTAAGTAAAATAGGTTGCATCTAGATGGCGTCTAAGAGGGCCATTCCAGTCTTCATGACTCTGATAGAGGGTAAGCCTCCATCTGTTCCGGTCATAATTATAATTGATTTAACTGAAAAAAAAAATAGAAATATGTGATTGCAATTTTAACTAAACTCACTGGCAGCTCTACCAATCACAGAACCTCAGAACCAGAAGAGACCCCAGAGGTCCTCTGGAGTAATCAAAACTGTACTTGTCACTCCAGAGAACCAGGTAATAGAAAATGCTGACTGAACCATCTCCAAAGGAAGCCAGGGGTTCTGAAAAGGAGAAGTGAGGAGGAAAAGGCTTCTAGGTATGGGGGACAACCAGAGAAAGATGATGGAGTGTCACGTGTGGTTGAGTGTACGAGGAACAGAAAGTAGGCAGGGTAGCTATAAAGTGGATTGAAGGCTGTAGAGTACATTGAAGGGAGAAATGTATACAAAGGCAAGAAAGGTATGAAAAGCTCTAAATGCCAAAAAAGAGGAGCTTATATTTCATCCAAGAGAAAACAGGGAACTATTGGAGTTTATCAAATCAGGAGATATCATTCCATGATCAGAAAAGCTTCAGTTGAGGAAAAGTGATCATTTTATGAGCCTATAGAATCTCTCCCTGGGACATCTACCAATTGGAGGTTCTCTCCTCAGGTGCAAAAACAATGTCAGCTTCCTCTTCCACCTGGTATCTCTTCAGAGATCCAAAAATAGATATCTATCACGTCCTTTCTGATCCAAACTGACCCACCCCAGTCCATTTAGGCATTATTCTTAATTTGGCAATAAAATGAAGCCAATATAGGCAGGAAACAGGCAGGAAGGAAGGTGATACCCTCCTAAGCAGGTACAGGACATAATCAGCCCCAGGGAAATCTGCCAGAAACTATCAGGGTTCCAACTTTAGCAAGCCTGGAGGAAGGGCAGGCCTAATCCCTGATCTGAATGAACAGATTTCCTCCCTGGGGAGGAAACTAAGACAGAATCTGGACACAAGGAAAAGGCAGAACAGGGACCTAGTGACTGGAAACAGGGCCAGTCAATCAATCAGTCAATAAGCATTTATTAGGCACCTACTAATGCACCAGACACCAGCTTGGCTCTAAGGAAACTAATACAAAGACAGTGCTGCTTTAAAGAAGCTTATGATCTAACATCAGGCAATAGTCATGATGAATAAATAAATGAAAGAATAAACTAAAGAAAGAAGCATTCCTTTAGTAATTACTATGTGCCAGACACTGTACTGAGGATGACAGTGCTGATGATAGTAAAAACAACTAATATTCATGTAGAGAGGCAACACAGAAATACTGTGTTTTTATACTAAATAAATGAATGAGGGTCCTGCCTGGCCTTTGGGATCAGGAGACCTAAACTCAAGGCCTAGCCTTGATCCTTCTATGAGCTGAATGGCCAGAGGTGAAGGATTTTACCTCTTACTTCTACATGACCAGCTGTACAGACTCACGGTGAGGAAAACAGCTTAGCATCCTTAAAGCAATACTGAAACTGGTGCTTTTTTTTTTGTTGAGGACCGGGTCAGTTTCTGATTTCTCTCTGGATCTAATATAAAACCTTTTTTCAACACTTCAAGTAAAGTTTGTAAAGCACTCTGAGTGTATAAAAAACAACAAGAGGCTGCCATGGATCTAGCACTGGGCTGGGAATCAGGAAGACTCGTCTTCGTGAGTTCAAATCTGGCATCAGACATTTACTAGCTGTGTGATCCTGGGCAAGTCACTTAACTCTGTTTGCCTCAGTTTCGTCAACTGTAAAATGAGCTGGAGAAGGAAATGGCAAACCACTCCAGTGTCTTTGCCAAGGAAACACAGAGTCACAAAGAGTCAGACATGACTAAAATGATGGAACAACAAAAGCAACCGTGTATATAAATGTATGTGTGTATATATATGTTCATATATACATATACATAGATACATTTTATATATATATATATATATATATATAGCTTTCTTTGAGGAAAGAGCATTTTGCCCCCATTTGACATATGAGGAAACTGAGAATGGCAGAGTTTAAGTGGTTTGCCCAGAGACCCATAGTTTTTAAGTGCATGAGGCTGGATTTGAACCCAGATCTTACCAAGTATAGCTCTCTTGCCAACTAGAACGAACTAGCAAACGATCTCACTAATGTAACTTCTGAGAACCTTTTATATTGATAATAATAATAATCAAATAGTAGCACTTATGTTTTTTTAAGGTTTACAAAAGACTTTACAACTACTGTCTCATTGGGGAAGTAAGGCAGATAAAAATTAAGTTACTTGGTCAATGTCATACCGCTAAGTAGCTGAGGTCACATTTGAACTCAGGTCTTCCTGACTCCACCTCCAGCATTCTGTCCACAGTGTCACCTAGCTGCATTTTTAAAATGGGAAAAGATGGAGAATGGCCAGTGAAATCACTAAAATTCTGCAGCATTAAGATGACAAACTGTTAACTATACTGTCTCCTCTAATTCTCCAGATTAAGAGAGCTTTCACTCACATCCACTTCTCCTTCATCCCAAATTCTAAATTTCCTTTTTCTTTTTCAAATTAATCCAATTCCTTGTTTCACATATAGTATTCAGGAAGCAGCCTAAGGAGGAACTCCTAGTGTGAAGGGTTTGCTGGATGATGAGAAATGTCAGTAATTCTGATATTGGGTAGGAGGTATGAAGGGACCCAAAAACAACAATATCAAATATATGCCAGATGCTGAGGTCAGGCTGACCCTTTGGGAGAGAACACACAACCTTGTTGCAAGTATAAAAATGCCATAAAGAAATTACTTTTTCGCTTACTTCTTTCCCTTTCATGGAAGAAGGCCTGCAAGCAAGCCAAGGATTTTTAATGGGAAAACACACTAGAGTTTATCTAGTCCAATCCCTATAGAGGGGAAGGAACTTACTCAAGGTCATACAAGGAGCAAATATGAGCATGTGGTCCCCATGTTACAAAAAACAAAAGAAAGAGACACAGAGAGAGAGAGAGAGACAGACAGACAGTCAGAGAAGGAAGGAAGGAAGCAAGCAAGGAAAGAAGGAGGGAAGGAAGGAAGGAGGGAAGGAAGGAAGCAAGGAAAGAAGGAGGGAAGGAAGGAGGGAAGGAAGGAAGGAGGGAAGGAAGGAAGGAGGGAGGGAGGGAAGGAAGGATTGAATGAAGGAAGGAAGGAAGGAAGGTAGGAAGGAAGGAAAGAAGGAAGGTAAGAAGGAAGGAAGGAAGAAAGGAAGGAAGGAAGGAAGGAAAACAAAAACAGAAAACTCAGATTTGTCCAAAGTCACACAGTTCATATCACAGATGTAGAGCTGCAGGAAACCTAATTTAGTCCAACTTCCACAATTTGTAGGAGTGGGAGAGAGATTATCCCAAGGTCATACAAAGAGTAAGTATTCTGTGTTCTTCATTTTACAAATATTAAAAAAAAAAAAAGGAAATTTTGTCTTGGAGAGGTGAAGGGACCCAACTAATCAGCACTAGGAATGCAATGAACCCAACTAATCCTGACTCCAATTTCATCATCCTATCCATGCCACCATGCTAGTAAGTATCAGAGCTCTGGGATATGCAACCAGAGCCCTGAATCTAAATAGAGCATTTCTTCCATTCAGCACACTACCTCTCACTATGCCAAGCAGCCTCAAAAATGGGTTATGAGGTCACCCCACTGGAACTGGCAATTTCCTTTCAATGACACAGGGACTACACAAACCACATCTTATTCTGATGCTAAAATATGTCTGAGGTGCTGTTTTTCAAGGGTGCTATAGCAAAGGGCATTCTATCACTCTGCAGTGTTTTAATTTCCTAGAATTTCTGCCCATCCCCCCCCCCCCCCAGATGATCCCTTTAGGCAGCTTGTATGCCTAGATGAGACAGTCTATTTTCTCTAGCTCTAGAATGCCTAAGGGCAGGAACCATACCTACAAATGTGCTCTGTGGGAGCAATTCCAAGCTGTCAGCATTCCACAAATAATAAATAAGACTAAATGAAAGTCCTGGTGTTATGCATCACCTTGGAATTTCCCTTAGTGATATGACCCTGAAGGATGAGAGTTTAATTAGTCATCCATGACTTTTTAGAATCAAGGAGAATTGGGCTCTGGGCATGACCTTAAACAAGTCACCTATTTTCTCTAGACTTCAAGGTTCAATTACTATTAGGTACTACAGTTACTACTACTACTACTCCTACCAATAATAATAATAACAATAGCTAACATTCATATTGTACTTTTTCCCTCTAGGATAAAATATAAATTCCATAGCTTTCATTCAAGGTCCTCGGTGGTCTCACTCCAATCAGCATTTCCAATCTTATTACAAACCAAACCAACAAACATTTCCTAAACATCTTCCATATTCAAAGTCGTTTGTGAGACTTAGGTGATGCAAAGACACAGTTCTGGATCTCAAGCTCATAAATTAACAAAGGGGTAAGACTCGATCGTCTTTAACACAAGTTAAAATGAGAAAAGTAGGTCAGAGAAATGCATTTCAAGCTGCAAGAGACCAAACAGGCTACCTTAACCAAATGTCTCCTTGCACAGATGAGGAAACTGAGTTACACAAGAATTTCTGTGATTTTTTTTCAAATGTTATACAGAGAGTAAATAGAAAAGGTTGCAATAGAATCTTGGTCCTCTGACTCCAAATCTGTCACTTTTCCACCATCTTATACTATTTTGTCCTTCGCTCCCTCCATACCTTACACCCATAGTAAATAGCATACAGAGATTGTAAATCCCCTCCTGGATCACTGCCTTGTTTTGGTGTAAGGGCTTGCCTAGCTCAATGAGCTATGAGCTATGCCATACAAAGGTTACCCAAGGTAGACAAATCATAGTGGAGAGTTCTGACAATCAGTAATCCATTGGAGAAGGAAATGACAAACCTCTCCAGTATCTTGCCAAGAAAGCCCCATGGCTTTTCATCATTAAAATGATGAAAGAGATGAGAAGATGAACCCCTCCATTTGGAAGATATCCAGCACCCTACTGGGGAAGAGTGGAGGACAACCGCAAGTAGCTCCAGTACTAATGAAGTGTCTGGACCAAAGCCAAAAGGAACCTCAGCCACAGTTATATCTAGTGTCAAAAGGAAAATCTGATACTGTAAAGATCAATATTGCATAGGAAACCTAAAATGTAAGATTTATGAACCAAGGCAAGTTGGATGTGGTCAAACAAAGATGGAAAGATTAAACATCAGCATCTTGGGTGTCAGTGAATGTAAATGGATGAGAATGGGTGGATTTAATTCAGGTGATCACTACATATACTATTGTGAGCAAAAATCCCTTAGAATAACTGGAGTAGACCTCGTAGTCAATAAAAGGATGAAAAAAGCATTACTGGGATATAATCTCAAAAAAACCAGAATGAAATCTGTTTGAATCCAAGGCAAATTGTTCAACAATATAGTAATACAAGTCTATACTTGCAACTATTGATGCCAAAGAGGCCGAAGTTGGTCAGTTCTATGAAAACCTATGACATCTTTTAGAAATAATACCAAAGAAAAGATGTCACATTCATCATAGGGGATTGGAATGGTAAAGTAGGAGATCAAAATATAATTGAAATAACAGGCAAGATTGGCCTTGGAGTATAACATGAAGCAGGGCAGAGACTCATGGAATTCTGTCAAGGTAACTTGTTGGCCATAGCAACACTCTTTTGTAACAACCCAAAAGAAGACTCTCCACATGGACATCACCAGATGGTCAATGCAGAAATCAGATTGATTATATATTTTACAACCAAAGGTGGAGAAGCTCTGTGCAGTCAGTTAAAACTAGGCCTAGAACTCACTGTTGCTCAGATCATGAGCATTTTATTGAAAAATTCATACCAAAATTGAAGAAAATAGGAGATATCATCAGACTATAAAAGTATGATCTAAAAAATATTCCTTATGAATATGAAATGGAAGTAATGAATATATTTAAGGCGTTAGATCTAATAGATAGAGTACCTGAAGAACCATGGACAGAAGAATTTCACAATATTATTCAGGAGGGAGCAACAAAAAAACATTCTGAGGGAAAAAGAGCAAGAAAGCAAAATGGCTTCTGATGAGGCTTTACAAATACCTAAGGAAAGAAGGAAAAGGAAAGGGAAAGATATACCCACCTGAATGCAGAATTTCAGAGAACAGCAAAGAGAGATAAAAAGGTTTTCTTAAATGAGCAATGCAAAGAAATAGAAGAAATTAATAGAATTGAAAAGGCAAGATCTCTTCAAAATTAGAGATATCAGGGGAACATTTCATGCAAAAAAATGGGTATAATAAAAGACAAAAATGGTAGGGACTTAACAGAAGTAGAAGAGATTAAGAGGTGATCATAACATGCAGTCTGTGAACTTATTTTTTAAAATATACTTTGATAACTGTAGTTGAAAATAATTAGCTTCCTTTGTAATTTTGTATATTTTATGCATTTAAAAACAATATTCTAAGAAGGGGTCCTAAGGTTTGCCAAATTGCCAAACAGATTTCATGACACATGTGAGCACATGCAACACACGTGCATACACACACGGAAACCCTCACTCACACACATAATAAAACCTTGCTGTAGAATTTAGAAGGGGAAATATGGGAAACAGAAAAGTCTACCACAACTACACAAAAACATAAGCTTGAAAAGATCCAAATGAATATCATTATGATTACCAAAGAATTGCTGCTACCTAACTCCACATACACTGCTTTATGATGTTGTAGGAAATGATTGTGTGTGATTACATATTAAATGATGAAAGGAGCAGAACAGCTCCAAGACACCATTGCAAATAAATATTCTCAAATACTTGAAGGAGGAAGAATTTGAGAAGAATATAGAAGAACTACACAAGAAAGGTCATAGCATCACTGATAACCATGATGGTGTGGTTACTGATCGAGGGCCAGTTTTCCTAGAGAATGAAGTCAAGGGGGCCTTAGAAAGCATTGCTAACAATAAGGCTAGTGGAGGTAATAGAATTCCAGATGGGCTATTTAAAATTCTAAAAGATTATGTTGTTAAAGTGTTGTACTCCCTATGCCAGCAAATCTGAAAAACTCAACAATGGTCAATGGATTGGAAAAAATGAATTTACATCTCAATCCTAAAGAAAGGCAATGCCAAGGAATGTTCAAATTACTAAACAATTACACTAATTTTGCATGCCAACAAGATTATGCTTAAAATTCTGCAAGCTAGGATTCAGCAATACCTGAACCAAGAATAATCAGATGTGTAGGTTGATTTTCAAAGAGGCAGAAAAACTAGAAACCAAATTGCCAACATTCACTGGATTATGGAGAAAGCAAAAGCATTCCAAAAAAACATCTATTTCTGTTTCATTGACTATGCTAAAGCCTTTGACTATGTGGATTAAACAAAATGTGTCAAGTTCTCAAAGAAACGAAAATAACTAGTTTGTCCCACTTGTCTCCTGAGGAAACTTTAGGAGGCCAAGAAGCATCAGTTAGAACTGAACATGGAACAACTGACTGGTAAAAAAAAAAAAAGTACAAAGCTGCTTATTGTCACCTTATTTATTTAACTTATATGCAGAGTATATCATGGGAAATGCCAGCCTGGATGAATCATAAAGCTGGGAGAAATATCAACGATCTCAGATATGTAGATATTATCACTCTGATGGCAGAGAGTGAAGAAGAATTAAGAAGCCTTGTGATGAGGATGAAAGAGGAGAGAATAAAAGATGACTTGAAGCTTAGCATCTAAAAACAAACAAAAAAAACCTAAGATCTTGGCAACTGGTCCTATAACTTCCTGGCAAATAGAGGGAATGTAAACTGTCAGAGTTTATATTTCTGGGCTCAAAGATCACTGCAGATAGTAATTACAGAATTGAAATTAGGAAATGCTTGCTTCTTGGAAGAAAAGCTATGACAAATCTGGACATCATACTAAAAGGCAGAGACATTGCTTTGCCAACAAAGGTCTATAAAGTCAAAGCTATGGTTTTTCCAGTTGCACCTGATGGCTGTGAGGGTTGAACTTTAAGGAAAACTGAGTGCCACAGAATCAGTGCTTTCAAATTGTGTCATTGGAGAAGACCTTTGAGAGCCCCTAGACAACAAGGAGATCAAATCAGTCAATACTTAAGTTTAAATACTTTGATCACAAATGAAAAGACATAACTCATTGGAAAAGACCCTGATGTTGGGGAAAATTCAAGGTAAAATGAAAAGAGGCAACAAAGGATGAGATGGATGGATAATGTCATGGAAGCAACAAACGTGTACTCAGACAGACTTCATGAGATAGCGGAGGACAGAAGGGCCTGGTGTGCTATGGTTTATGGGGTCACAAAGAAGAGTTTACAGTGAGATGAGATGTGATTTTAAAAAAATAGTCCAGTTCAGCTGGAACAGAGGGCTAGAAAGGGAATTACCTTCAATACTTTGGGGATAAAGAATAATTTCATCTTTGTTTCTCTCTCCAGCACCTAGCAGAAGGTGCCATACCTGTTGTAGTCACTTAATAAATTCTTGTTGAATGAAACATAAATCAGGCTGGGAAAGATGTATGCAGATAGGCCTCAGAAGATCTTTAGTGGTAGGTCAAAAAGTTTATATTTTATCCTAGAGGCATCAGGTATCACCTGAAGAATTCTGAAGAGGGAAGTGACACTGCTTTGGTGGCTATGTGATAAAGGATGGACCAAGAAGGGGAAACAGTAAACAAGGAAACCTTTAGAACTTACTACACGATAAGTTATGAAGGAATGAAATACGGTGGCAGCTATGGGTACAGAGAAGGGGGTTAGATGCCAGAAATGTAACAGATATAATATTAGTATGAATCAACAACTGACAAGATATGAGAGATGAATCAAAAGCAACTCACAGGCTTGTAGCATAGAGGAGTAAAAGGACAGTAGGATTCTCAACTGAGATATGCACATTGGGAAGAGAGGAAAGTTAGAGAAAAGGAGGAGAAGGTAAGATGAAGTTCAACTTAGGACAACTGAAGACCATTCCTCATCTGTTGTTATTCATTCAACAAAAATTTATGAATCTTCTACATGCAAAATGCTTTCTTAGATACTATAAAAGATACAGTGTTCGGATAAATCCTTGCCCTCATGGTTCTAGTCTAAAAGACTGATGATGATGATGATGATGGTGATGGTGATGATGATGATGATGATGGTGATGATGATGATGGTGATGATGATGATGATAGTGATGATGGTGATGATGATAATGGTGGTGGTGATGGTGACACTTATGGAGGCTGCGGTTTGTAAAGCCTTTTGCATACGTGAAAGAATACACCTCTTTCAGACTTTCAGATACATTTTCATTTTACAGGGGTCAGTATTTTCTCCCCACTTGTGTCACTTCTCATGTTTTATATGTTTGAGATGAGAAAAACAATAAATATCTTATCACCCAAAATGGGGTGGATGGGAGGGGAAAAGGGGACTAATATTCCTGCAATGCCTACTATGTGTCAGACACCGAGCTAAGTGCTCTATCTACAACTGTTATCTTATTTGATCCTCACAGTAACCCTGTTATCCCCTGAGGAAACTGAGGCAAAGAAATTTTGGTTGTTTGTTCGTTTTGTTTTTGCTGATTTAAACGATTTGCCACACAGCTAGTAAATATCTGAGGCTGCATCTGAACTCAGGTCTTGCAGACTCCAGGCCCATCCTCACTCTGTCCTCTGCACCACCCAGCCACCTAAAAAATAAGCACAGATGTCCAGATGTTAAAATCCTTGCCTCTACATTTTTCTACCATTCTACTCTAACTCATCGTTAAAAAGGTTTTTATTTGTGTCGCCATGAAGTAGTTTGCAGAACTACAAAAACAAGGGAACCACATTCCTTCAATATGTGGCCGAGAAAAGGCTGGAAATAGGGCAGAGGTGGCTAACGTTCACCCTAACCTAAAGGAACTTAGGAAATTAAGCTCAGTGAGCTTTACCTTAAGCATAAGTATGTCTTTTATTTCTTAAGGAAATAGAAGAGATAGTCATCACGGAGAAGCGAAATAACTGCAGAAGAAGTATGACCCATACAGAAGGAATAAAGGAATTCTTGAGGCATCAACGACGCCATGTATGGCTACAGAGAGCTATTTTTTGTTTGTTTGTTTCAGCCTTTCAGAGTGCTTTGATACCTATTGTCCACTTGACCCTCACAACAAAACCCCGAGGTGAGGACAGGAATTATCATCCCTGTGAACACAGGATTTACTGAGAATCACGTGGGCAGCATGTGTCAGAGAAGGGATTTGGATGGAAGTTTCCCTGAATCTGAAGCCAGCTTTCTGACTGTGAGGACACCACTCTGCATCCCCAGGAAGCTTTCTAAGGTAGAAAAGGTACCAGTCTGCATTGGTAGAAGGAGTCACCTTATTCCATATTTCCCGTACCAATGAAATCATAGGTCGAAAACACACACACACACACACACACATACACACACAACCACAGCATAGCTACCAAGACCCAGAGTGGATGAATAATTTATCTAAGGTCACAAAACAGTTTAGTGGCAAAAAAAAGCATCAGCCGCTGGGTGGTGCAGTGGCTAGAGCATTGGGCTTCCAGTCAGGAAGACCTGAGTTCAAATCCAGCCTCAGATACTTTCTAGCTCTGTAACCCTAGGCAGGGCACTTCACTTTTGTCTGCCTCAGTTTCCTCTAATGGAAAATGAGAGTAATAATACCTATCTCCCACGGTTGTTAAGAGGATACTTGTTAGATGTTTAGCACACATAATAGGTATCTAATAAATGCTTGTTTCCCTTCTTCTTACTATTTTGCTCATACCACGGTTTCTAAAATTCTAAAATGCTATAAAATATACCATCATACCACCTTCTAAAATGCTAAAAATCTCTACAGTTTGTGTCTGTTAAAGCACTCTGCATGGAGGTTTGACCATGATCACTGAAGTTTATGGAATCCTGACACCAGATGGTATCATTCCTTCCCCACCAGCTGCACTCATACTGAAGTCCACCATAATAATCACCCTATGAAACCATATCACCTTTGGTATTCACTTCTCATCAGTCACTCCAGTAGCCTCTTCCCCTTTCACTGGAGGGCCAAAGGGCAGAGTAAAAGGCTCCTCCCCAAGCCTCCATTTAAAGAGGTCTCCTGTGCCAACTGGGTACCTCCTGACTACCTTTTTCAGCTTCCTTTTATGTGTTGCCATCCTCCCCCCCCCCATTAGACTGTAATCTCCTTGAACTCAGGGATTATCTTTCTCATTTGTGTACTCAATATTTAGTATAATGCTAGGGAAATAGTAGGTGCTTAATAAATGCTTATTGACTATTAATCAGGAATATGATAGGCTAAAATACATCTTAAGACCAGCTCTAGATCTGAAAGGGACCTCAGGTCTATCTAGCCCAACCTCATAATTTTAGTCCCTGCCCTCCCTCAAAGAGTGTATATTCTATCAAGAGAAATACCATGTCCACCTCTAAGTATATATAAAGAAAATTAAAAATAATTGGGGAGGGGTGTAGGACATACTAGCTTCTATCGAGGCTTCAGGAAAGTCTTACATAGTCGGTACCATTTGAACTAAGCTTTGAAGGAAGCTGAGGGTTCTACATGGTGAAAGTAAAAATGAGGTACATTCCAAGAATGGGCCAGTGCCCTGTACAAAGGCCCAGAGATGGGAAACATACTGTTGTGTGTTAAGAATGGCAAGAAGGCTGGTTTGCCTGGACAGTAGAGTACGTGAAAGAGAATAAAGCAAAATAATCCTCTTCATTTCTCTGGCTTCCTTCAAGCCTTAGCTCCAATGCTACCTTCTGCAGCAGACCTTTCTCAGTGCCTCCAGCTCCCAGCATCTCCTCTTCTGAGATTCCTTCTCATTCATTATTGCTACCTCTGTGACTTTGGGTCAGTTTTAAACTTCTGGATCACAGTTTCCTTCTTTGCAAAATAATGAGGTTGGACTAAATGATCTCAATCTATGATTCTAAGAAGTGATTTAAAGAATTAGAAAATAGTCCCTCTCTTTCAAAACGCACACACACACACACACACACACACACACACACACACACACACACACACACCATTTCCTGCTGTCGAAGAAATCCCCAATGGTAGCCTTTTAGAGTTACAAGACTTTACCTGCAAAAAACCCCCAAAGACAATAATAGATTAAAATGTCACTGAGGGCACTCCTGCCACTGTTATTCCAGGTTGTCACAACTAGTTATCAATTATAGAACTAAAAATTTGAATCCAGGACTCTATAGATTTCAAATCTAGTCCAAGTCTCCAATACTGATTTTCTATGAGTTCCTCCTACCCACCTACCCCTTCCAAAAAAAAAAAAGTCACCTGCTGGCTAACATAATATTTTCCAGTTGAATGTAAGCACCTTGAAGGTAGGAACTACTTAATTTCTCTTTCTGTCCCAAGTGTCTAACAGTTCCCTGGCACATAATAGGTGACAAATCAATATATGCTGAATTGGCTTGGCTTCAACTCCACGGTACACCGGCACCCCTCTTCCCCCAAGATAAAATGATCATCTGAAATTTCATCACCATGAAGACTGACTCATGTTTTGTTACTCGATTCCTTCTTACCTCTCAGCTGACTCTCCCCTTTGAGTGGAGTGCTAGACAGCAGAACATTAAACGCCTCCCAAAACCTCCCTTTATAGGGGACTCAAGCCTTCTAAGTAGCTCCATTTTCCATAGGCAACTTTCCTTGGCTTCAACTCCAGAGAAAACCACCCCTCCCAAGTGTACCCATAGTCACACTCCTCCTCCTTCTCAGATTCCTTTTGTGTGTTTCTCTTCCCATTAGATTGTAAAATCCTTGAGGATAGGAACTGTCTCTGTTTGTTATTTATATCTCTGGTGTTTAACACCTTGCTGGACACAAGTTTAATAAATTTTTATGGAAATGAACACCAATATTATTTCCTTGAATCTGTGACCTAATTCATGGATCTGTGACCTAATCGATCATCACCACCAATAATAATAATAATAGCTGCTATTTATACAATGCTTTCATGTTTGTAAAATGCTTTAAATAAATTATTTAATTTTATGTTCATATGACCCTAACGTGGCAGGTGCTCTTATTGTGGCCATTTTATAGATGAGGAAAGTCAAGTGGAGAGAGATGAAGTGACACATCCAGGGTCACCCAGCAAGTGTCAGGATTAGAACTCAGATCCTGACATCTCTAACAGTGCTTTATACATTATGCCAGGATATGAAGACTGCAACAAGCCCATGCCTTCTCATCTTGTAAGACTTTTCTCTATATTCTCCCTTAGCTCTTCTTCCACATGTCTACCTGAAGTTCTAGTGGCTTTTTCTACTAATGCCCCACTACAAGCAACCTTATCCTCACATCGCTTTCAGCTGAAGGGAAACCAGTAGTGTCAGTGAACTGAAATAGTTATCAAACACTGTAATCCTAGCCTGGATCCTCCATAGAATCCCATTTCTGGGAGAGATCTTCCTAAACCAGGTACTAGAAAATGAACACAATGAATCAGAACTGTAACTAGAACAGAGTGAATGGAGCTTTTCCAGTGGTTCCATTTGGTCTTAGGGCAGAGTTGGAGGATATGGGTGGAACTATTTCTCCATAGCTGTCTTATAGCCTGCCATCCCATGTTTCAAGGAGATTCATTCATTCATCTTTGGCTGGGGCCATCTTTTTTTTTTTTGAGTGTGTTGTCTCTGTCTGCCTTCATTAGACTGTGAGCTCCTTGAGAGCAGGGTCTGATTTTTTTGCCCTTCCTAGCACTTAGCACAATCCCTGGCATAGAGTAGGTTCTTATTAAATACTTGATTACTTGACTCCACCTCCACCATTCCTACCCCTCCATCCAGCCTTCTGCAATGTGTTGTGGGCCAATTGTGTCACAGGGTCTAGGTAGGGCTAGATTCTCTGAAGAAATAGGTAACCTCTTGTCCTGGTGTGACTGTATCTAACTAAGACAAAATGTCCTCTGTACATGCTACCCTCACCAAAAAAAAAAAATGTGCTAGACACCACAATTCCTGGTTACTAAACCTGCAAAAAAAAAAAAAAACCAGTTTAGTCAGCACAGGCAGCAAACAAAATGGGAATTTTGAGGTAAACCTGAAGGGAATAAAGGAAAAGAAGATGACATGCATTCCCAAGGTATTTCATGGAGCATGAAAGGACTTAGAGATCCTATACAAACTTTCATGTTGGTGCCCAGGGAGAAAAAATGATTTGCTCGGAAATACTTGGAATGGTATTCACTTACTCTTTTTATGAATTCCTCATAAAAATCAGTCAACTTTTTTTTTTGGAAATGATTTGTTAGTGAGAACATTTTGCTTTTATGGGGATTCTCTGCTTGAAATGTTCAAGGGTTTTGCAGATGTCTCATGAATCTTCACTATAGCTTTCTGGGGTAAGCTGGGACTTTGTGAGGATGATTGCTTGCATTTAGAACACAAGAAAAAAAAACCTGGAGCTAAAAGGGGCCAAGAAACTCCCTTGAAGTCACATAAGAACTAGATAGGTTTAGCTTGGAAAAGAAAAAGCATGGAAAAAGGTGAGAGGGAAAACATGGCCACCATCTTCAAATACAGGGAAAGTTGTAATGTAGATTGAATTTTTTTTATTACTAGTCCCAGAGGGAAAAATTAAGACTAAGGGCTAGAAGTTATAGGAAAAAGCCATTCAGCAAAAAGGAAAAATCATCACACTTTGTATCCAGAAGCAAGGGTTCAAGTTTCAGATTGGACAGTAGCTGGATAGCCTTGGGCAAGTCATTTTACCTTGATGATCTTTAGTTTCTTAACCTGTAAAGTGGGGATATTATTACTAAGAATAACTGGCATTTATATAGCACCTTAAAGTTGGAAAAGTGCTTTAGATAACTATCTACATTTTACAGATGAGGAAACTGAGACTTCAGGAAGGTTAGGTGACTTGTATATCAGGGACAGGATTTAAAGACAGCTCTTCCTGATTTCAAGTATGGCACACTATCTACTTTATCTGACTACATCTTTCCTAGGACTGTTGTGATTAAAGACACTATAAAATGTGTTACTATTATTGTCATCGGCATTATCAATATTGTTATTACAGAGGAACAGACTTCAGCTCCATATAAGAAATATTTTCCTAATAACACTACTCAACATGAGATTTTTAAGCAACTTTAAGCAAATCTTAAATGGCTTCAGAAAGAGTTTATGTGCTAGGCAGAGATCAGGGTAGATGACTTCCTAATAACTGACAAATTTGAGATGCTATGATTCTAGAAATCAGTGGAGATACAAAACAAAGAGGGAAATCAACTTGTTAACTTTCAGGTGTACTCAGGGGGGCAGGGGGGGGGGGAGCTAATTCTACCTAGTTGCTCTTACAAAGACCTAGGAAAAAATGAACACATTCATACCAGGAAAGTATATATGCCTCAAGTGATGATGGTTATCAGGGAGGTAAGCAGCTTAGAGAAAGGGAATAAAGGGAATTCCAAAATGAAGGGTAAATCTTCACAGAAACCATAGGCTTATTTCTAGTCCCTGTCTATCAACGCCAAAAGCCTGGTGAATAAAGATACAGTTTAATTTATAGACTCATAGAATATTAGAGCAAGAAGGTACCTAAAAGACCATCAAATTCAATTCTTTATTATACAGACGGAAAAAAAAACTGAGTCTCAAAGAGACATTGTCACAAGGTCACACAATGAGTTAGTGGTACAACCTGAGTTAGAACCCAGGTTTTCTTAGTTCTCCTTCTACTGTTCTTTCTCCTGTACTATGCTGTTTCCTATTAATCTAAATGTAGAAGGATCTGAAGGTGGCTTCAATTTTTCCAAATAAGGTTATTGAGGAAACAATCTTTCTCACCAATTGAACTGACCTCTTGGATATAGGATTTTGACATGCTACCTGGGCCATGAACTAAATAAAAGAGAAAATTAAGAGAAAATACAGGTGTTGAAAAAAAGGTATTTTGGTAAAATGTAGCTTTCAAACATGTTTATTAGAAGATTTAGAGATGGAAGGGACTTTGAAGATCATCTAGTTCAATCAACCTCATTTCAGATGGGGATTCTGAGGTCTAGAGAAGAGAAGGGACTTGCTCAAGGTCAAGAAAGGTAGCAAGGTACACAGCAAGTCTTCTACCCCAGTTGCTGTGACTCTAAATACACTGTTCTACCAGCTTTACCATAGGTCTTTAAATATCATAAAATATACATTTGATAAAAAGTGACAGCTTTTCTAAGATAGCCACTTGGGAAAAATGAGCATCTGTATTTTTGGAAAAAGAGGTCATTTCTGTTCTTTTTCATTTTGCTTCAGTGGATGACCTAAAATATTCCTTAAGAGTACAAGAAATGTTCTTTAGGCTAGCAATATACTGTGACTGGGGGGCAAGAGGGTAAATACATGCGAGATTCAAAGACATTGTATCTTTAAACTGGCTCCCATTGGTATGAGCTCTCCCCAGATGATCACAAATTAAATAGATAGCAAATAAGTTAGCATGGAAAAAGCAGAGGATTAAATTTACTATCTGTGTGACTCTGGACAGGCCACTTCACCTCACTGGGCCTCAGTTTATTTTTCTATAAAATGAGAGGATTCCACTATACAACCATTAAGTTCCAGTAGAGCCCTAAATCAATGATTCAAAAATCCCTTTAACTCAACTCTCTAGCAACCAGGAACTATTCTTTACAAACTAGCCTGGATGCCACACTGTAGAGAACTCTGAAGATCTTGACCTTTAATTAATTGTTTACAGGAAAAAAAGGGTAAAGTTTTTTTGGGGGGGGGATTTTCCATTCTGATAAGATTTTCTATCTATTTTCCCATCATATATCACAAAAAAGACAAGTCCCAAGTATAATTTAGTTACTTCATATTTCTGCTATCTTTAAATACACACACACAACACACACACATACACACACACATATAAGCTGTTTAACAATTCCATTATTTTAAGAATGCCTTTTTGTTGATGGGTTCAAGATATAACAATAATACATCCAGGGATCCAAGGAAAGCTTATTTGTTTCCATTAGATGGACATTCATACTGTCTTCCAACAGTAGCTTTATATAGGTGTAACCCTTTAAAAATGGAAGAAGAGAAAACACAACTTATATACCACAGGAAAATTCACTTATAGTTTAGTACAGTATCCTGCACATAGTGGGTGCTTTATATGTATTTTTGGAGTGAATTATGCCAAACAACTTTCACACCCAAAGCATCTATCTAATTATATCTATGTTGCACTGACCTAAACCAAAGATGCATTGTATGTGAAAATGAAGAAGGGAAAATAGCCTTCACCTTGAAGCTCCTCTCTGGCAACAATGTAAATAGTCCATCCTAGTGCAAGTCCAACGTGGGTACCACTATGCTTGGCCATACCACTTGATGCCAATGTAAGCAGAAGCCCAGAACCTGTACAAGAACAATGCCTCCCTAACCAGATAAAGTGGCATTTGCATCTCTTTGGAAGAGAAAGAAAATTTGCCAATGATTGGAGCTCTTATCATTAGGATGCTGATTGTCATTATGGCCAGGTATAACCCCATCTGTGCTGTGAATAATAATTGGGGGAGCAGAAGGGGTAGAGGAGGATGGAGAAGGTTTGCCTGCTGACGTCTATTTTTTCTTCTACCGCAAAAGAAATACTTGTTATGCCCATAACTCCTTTCACTCGGGAAGCTTCCCTGCGGTCACTGCATAGGAAATAGTTACCCACTTGCCCTCAACTTCTGGACCAACCCAATTATCTATCTGAATCAAAGTCTACATTAAAAAAAAAAAAAAGCAAACCAAGCCATGGGTATCCCTAGGTGGTTTGTGGAGATTAATCACTTCCCCATCGACTCTGATAGGTCTGCAGTGGAACTCTATCTCTCCCATACACACCTACCCTCTACACCATTGGTTTGACCTCTGTATATACTATCCAAGCTGAATTTCCCTCTTCTATATCCCCCATCCCCAAACACCCATTAACCCATCTGCCCCACATATTCTCTGAACAGAACCTGGGCTCCTCATCTGTGAGGAATATAAGCGAAAGCAGGACTCCAGAGCATGAGAGGATAGCAAACTGACACTAGGCTAGTGCCTTTGGATTTCCCATGACGGTCCCCAGTTCTCTCAGACTCCCTCCAAGACTTCAGGAGTGTGAACAGTTTCTCTTTCACCTAGCACATGGCAGGTTCACTGATCCTCCCAAGAAATCTCCCCAAGAGTAGCTAAGAAGGTGAGGAAGGCAAATAAGATTAGGTGAAACGTTAAAAATTAAAATTTTAAAAGAAGCACCAAGTCTACATTCCAGCAAAATTGTGGAAACCAATCCAACTCTCTAACAGGCTTGAGCAATCAGCATGGAACCTGACGAGAGAGTTGGCAAGCAAGGATCTAGCTCCCGCGCTCTCTCACCTGGCTTGGAGTGTTCCTCTGCAGTGCACCTCTGTCAACTCTTCCAGCCACTCGGCGCACTCTCCCTTCTCTATCCTCTCTTCCTTTCTGTAGCGAAAAGCCTTCGGCAGCGTGGATCACGAAAGAGAGGAAGGAAGGGAGAGTAGGGAGGCCCGGGGAAGAAGAGGCAAGCAGCTGGAAGACCGCAGTCCGAGGCAGCGGTGAGCTGCCGAGGCTCTGTCCCCACCGCCGCCACCGGGGGAGGAGAGAGGAGGAGCGCGGAGGATGCTGGCGGTGCTGATGTGGTTGCTATGGTTATCAAACTCAGCAGCTGCACCCTCCCGGCGCAACAGCTGCTCCGGCCCGGACTCCAGTCACAGCGCCGAACTGTGGTGCTAGAAGCAGTGAAATTAACCCTCCAAACCCCTTCCATCCTCCCCACACCTCCCCGCACAACAATAACAATAATAATAAGCGCACGCGCTCTCCCTTTCCTCCGCCAGGCTCACCTCTTGCGCTTCCTCGCCTTGCCTTCCACGTTCTCTTCCTCCTCCTCGCTCTCTTCCAAGGAGACACAGCTGCCGTTAGCAGCCCGCAGCCGGCTCCGGGGACTGCCTCAGACCTGGGATGCTGGGATCCGCGCCACGGGTTGCAGCTCGCGGGCTCCGGGCTCCCGCCTCCCCGCCGATGTGGCTAGGCGGGATTAAAGTCCCTGCAAGCCCTGATGCGTTGGAGCGAGGGAGGTTGGGGGGCTGGGGAGGAGGGGGGAGTAGGAGGGGGTGTCAGCCTTTGCCACAGCCGCCTTGGGCAGGGGAGAGAAGCTGTCGCAAGAGGGAACCAGAGAGGGGTAGCGCTGGGACAAGAGCCAGAGGCAAAAAACCCAGCAACTGGGCGGAGAGAGGGAAGGTGGGAGGCTGGCGGTATCTCTCCAAGCCAGAACACCTTCTGGCTGCCCTGTGCAGTGCAAAATTTTCCTCTACTTGCAATCGAATGCTGCCCGGTCCTCTGGAGCATGCTCAGTTCCCTACTTCTAGAGCCGCCTAGGAGCTGAAGTGCACAGATTCTACTCGGCAGAGTTGTTTATTGAATTCCCACCAGCAGCAGCCCCTTGCGATTTGCCTCAGTGGCTCAAAGGAGAGAGGGCTGGAGAGCGGTCTTCAGATTGACCCTGAGAAGCAGGTGTGGAGCAGCCCAGAAAAAAACGTGGCGGGGGCGGGAAGAAAGATACGTGAGGATATGTACTGAGGACACGAGAAGGTTCGGAATCCTAGACTATTAGAGCCGGAGAGGTACTTGGAGGTCATCTTCAACCCACTCCTTTTACAGAAGAAGAAACTGAGGCCCAAGTAGACAGTGACAGGATTTTCCCATAAACGATCCAACTGCATCCCAGTTTTTAAATCTCCATCTGCATCTTATTGGAGATTTCAATAATAGTTGGTTAGTTGAGTCAAGGCTGAGTCTGAGCACAAAATTCATGCATCCCTTCTGTTCACGCTCATCCAGAATGACTTATTCTAGCCTCCTCTGAATTCCCAATGAACTTTATTGGTCTGTACAATTCGTTAGGCAAAGCTCTACCTTCTAAACAAAACATTTCTCTCCTCTTTGAGAACAGGGACTGTTTCACTCTTGTCTGCTTTCCTAGCACCTAGCACAGTGAGAGACACCTAATAAAGTATTAATAATAACTCATTCATTGCATTTAACACAATTCTACAATCATAAAATCTGTATATAGCACCTACTCTGAGCAATGAGTAGGGAGGGAGTAGGCCCTTGCCATCAACTCCTGGTGCCTTTCACACTCAAACTACCTAATGCTTAACTAATTTATTTGTACTTACTTGTACTGACTTTCTATTTATTCTATGCATACATGTCATTGTCTCCTCTATTACAGGTCCTGGCAAGCTGGGATTATTTTATTTATAGTCTTTTTTCTCCCATAGGATAGCTAAGTGGCACAGTGAATAGAGTGCTGGGCCTGGACTCCGGAAGATTCACCTTTCTGAATTCAAATCTGACTTCAAACACTTCCTAGCTCTGTGACCCTGGGCAAGTCACTTAACCCTGTTTGCCTCAGTTCCTTATCTGTTAAGTGAGTTGGAGAGAGAAATGGCAAATCACTATGGTATCTTTGCCAAGAAAAGCCCCAAATGGGGTCATGAAGAGTTGGACATGACAAAAAAAAAAACAAATAATGTTAAACAACAACAAAATCTCAAGTGCTGGCTCTAGTGTCTAGCTCATAGTAGATTATTTTAAAATGTTTGTTAATTGATTTTCAATCTTCTTATGCTTCACTCTATGAACCCTAAGAACTAGCCAAAATGACCTTCTTGCCTGTCCTCTAAGCTACACTCTATGACACATGATGAAAATGCTAGCCAGCAATGGCCAGATGATGGGAGTTTAACTCCTGAGAAACTGATCTGTTTGTAGTGCCTTAAAATTCATTCATTATTCATTCAAAAGAGTACTTGTGTTGCGTGTAATGGAGAGTATATTTTGTTAGCATTGTTTGCATTGGGTTTAATTGTGGTCCACTTTTTCCTGTGGCCTGATCATTCAAAGAAAATAGGAGAAAACAAAAAAGAATATATTTTTTTTTCTGCTGAAGTTTCCAAACTCAACTCTGTGCCCCTAATCCAGCAAAATTAGGAATACAAGGAAACACAGAGTTATTTTATGAATTATGATCATTTAAGTATTTGAAGAAATTTTATGGCAAAATATGGAAAACTAGAGATTAAACTTATTTCTGAAGTTTAGTCTTTTAAAAATATATTACCAAATTATGATGGAAGTACAGCTAAATATACATGTTGAAACAGGTTAATGGATTTTTTTTTTGAGTACAGGTCCTTATGACTGTCAAAAGTAGAGACTCTGCAGAAGTTGCATGCAAATGATACCCAAACATCTCCCACTATCTTACTTCTCTAGTGTGTGAAAAGAAAAAATGATGTTTTACTAAAGGGAAGAAGATAGTCTCGTTGCTTAGAGAATTTTCAGTCCTAAACTGAACTGAAGACAGTCTAAAAATTAGTTCTCCAGTAAGCAAAATGAAAAGTTCATTTGCAGTTTGGAGTTTTCAAAGCTTCTTGAGAACTCAGCATAGGTATTAATAATTCTGTAACTCAAAATCTAGTTTTAAGTCAAAGGCAAATTTAGAAAAAAAAAGAAATATTTTGAAAATGGAAAATTGTGGTCTTCTGTGAATAATGTCATAGAATCTAATTGCCTAAGGTCTTAAAATTAAAATAGAAATTAAAGAAAGTAAATTGGAAGTGTTTTACTTAGGGATAAATGAGAAATTGTCCTTAAGCCTGGAAGTTTAATTTTGATCAGGAAAAGAGTAAAAGTTTTTGTGGTAAATTTCAGTTATGTAAGAAAATTATTCTGAAGTTGACTTGAACTATGATTGGGAAATAAGGATGTGAGGGATCAAGAAAGTAGAAATTAAGGGAAATATTGTGTTGAATCAGTGCAGAGAGTGAGGCCGCTTAGAATTTTTTAGGCTTTTAATCAAAGTCCATAAGAAGAAGGAAAAGAAAGTTAAAAGAAGTCGGAAACCTGATATAGAACAGATCTGAAACTCAATTAGAGAGAAATATGAAGGCTACATAGAACGTCTCAGTTAGAGACCCTGAACCAAGTAAGACTATTAATACTCTCTAGTTGGGATGATGATGATGCAATGATAACAATAAAGATGAAGAAAAATCCAGTGCCGTAAAAAAATTATAGAAATGTTACGCATAATGATTTTAAATTGGTTGATCAGTGAAGTGTGCAGGTTGATCAGTGAAAATAAATAAGAATTCATTGCCATAAGAAATTATAGAAGTGCTATGCTTAAGGATTTTGAACTGGTTGATTAGTGAAGTATGCAGGGAAATTATAGAAATGGCAAGTGACCACTGAAGATTATAGAAATTTAGAGCATTCTGATTTTAGAAAAACACATTTAGGTGACCAGAAGTATACACTAGAAACTGACCATCCTTTATAAACTAATAAAAGACAAATCCCATTAGTACAAATACAAACTCCAAAGTATTCTTGAGAACTTGACAAATTAACTGTAATGAAAACAGAGTATTATCATACATAAATGTTGTTTGCAATTGCTTCAACATCACACTGATCCATAAAAATTTAAGAACAACGTTTTAAATACCTGTTGCCAGAAACCAATTGCATAGAATGAAAAGATTTTGAAATATAGAGATCAAGGGAACTAGGTGGCACAATGGATAGATTGCTAGATTAGGAGTCAGGAAGACCAAAGTTCAAATCTTGCCTCAGACATCTGATAGTTGTGCAATCCAGAGTAAATCACTCAGTTTCCTCATCTGTCAAAGAAGGATAATAATAACATCTCCCTCTCAAAGTTTTTTTGAGAATCAAATTAAATAATACATGAAAAGGAACTTTACAAACCTTAGAGCACAATATAAATAATATTATTTATGTTATTATTATTCTAGTGGATCAAATCAGAAGGTGACCAATATAAGAATAAATGGAAAAGAATCAATTAAGCACCTATTATATGTCAAACACTGGGCTAAGCACTGGCAACATAAATATGTAGCAACAAATGAACAAATACAGACAAAAACAGAGTTACTGGCCCCAGGGAACTTACATTGAAATAGGAGAAAACAATAATTATTGGGGAGGGGTGACTAGGGAAGAATTTTGTTTTTTGGAGATGGAAGTGGAAGAGAAGGAACACATGTTTGTGGCAGGTGGAAGGTAAAATAGGATATTAAGCTGAAAAATGGTCCAGTCAGTATATAGTGGGCTAAATGGGCTAGTTTGTACCGAGTCTGTTGCTATTCATCTGGGGTGAGCTCTAGAACAGGAACTCCAATGATAAATAGCTGAACTTCCTCCAGAAGTAAGGTCATGAATTTTGGAAACACCTGGTGTGGAGATACAGGTCTCAGGTCCTGCGGAGAGACCGTACTGGTTGTTATTGTCATTGTTCATTCATTTTTCAGTCATGTTCAAATCTTTGTGACCACAGAAGAAAAACGAGCCCAGGCAGACCCTGTGGGACTAGTTAGATGGTGTGATCTGGATGAAAATTCAGCAAAACAGAATTAAAAGGAACAGACCGAAAGGCTGGAGGAGAACAAGGAGAAAATCATGTCTTGGGGGGGCAGAGCCAAGATGGCAGCATAGAAGCAAGAAAACTCTGCAGCTCCCCCAATAGCCACCTCAAATACGTATAAAATATGACTCTAAACAAATTTTAGAGCTCTGGAACCAACAAAAGCACAGAGAAACAAGGCTCCCATTGAAAGCAGCCCAGCAGGCAGGACAGGAAGGGCTCATTGCAGCATGCTGGGAGGCAAAACCAGCCTGGCCTGAAACTGGGACTTGGCCCTGGGGCGGCCAGGACAAGCCATGGCTGGAGCTTTCAGGAGAGTAAAACATTGGCAGCTGTGGCAGTTTGCAAAATTATCAACCTATAAGAAACAAGGACAAAGTGAAAGGTCAGTGGAACTCGAGCAGGTCTGGCTGTTTGGTCCCAGGGCAAGAAAGCAGCAGAAGCAGAGGCCCTGCAGCTGCCTCCACATGGCTGCGTCAGAGCTCTCGGCCTACAGATTGCAGGAGGTCCAAGCAATCATTCAGAGGCTAAGTGCTCTTGCCTTAAGCTGCCTGGATCAGGATCATGGTCTTGGGTGGTGGTCCTGAGGTGCATGACCAAGGAACTAAAGCTGGTGGAGGCTGCAGAGACAGTGGCTTCTAATAGCTCCAGCAGCTGTGAAAACCCTAGCGATTTGGGACAAAACTCTCCCCTCTGGAAGTAGAGTTCTACTGAGCCCAAAAGTCAAGTAATTGACTGGCAATGTGAGCAAGCAAAGGAAGCAAAGCAAATCCAGCAATGCAACTTTAGATTCCTTTTTTGGGGACAAAAAGGACCAAAGCATGGAATGGGAGGAAGACAACACAGTCGGAACTCCCATACCAAAAGCTTCCAAGAAAAATGTAGACAGGTTACAAACCATAGAGCAGCTTAAGAAGGATTTTGAAAACCAAGTAAGAGAAGTGGAGGAAAAATTGGGAAGAAAAATGAGAATGATACAAGAAAATCATGAAAAAAGAGTCAACAACCTGACTGAAGAAAACAATACCTTAAAAAATAGACTAACTCAAATGGCAAAAGAGGCCCAAAAAGCCAGTGAGGAGAAGAATGCCTTAAAAAGCCAAATTTGCCATTTGGAAAAAGAATCTCAAAAGCACTCTGAAGAGAATAATTCCTTCGGAATTAGAGTGGAGCAAATGGAAGCAAATGACTTTATGAGAAATCAAGATACCATTAAATAGATCCAAACAATTGGAAAAATAGAAGGCAATGTTGAAAAAAACCACTGACCTAGAAAATAGATCCAAGAGAGACAATTTAAAAATTATTGGACTACCTGAAAGTCATGATCAGAAAAAGAACCTAGAAATCATCCTTCAAGAAATTCTCAAGAAAAATTGCCCTGATAGTTTAGAATCACAGGGCAAAATAGAACTTGAAAGAATTCACTGATCACCCCTTGAAAAAGATCCCAAAAAGTAAACTCCTAGGAATGTTATAGCCAGGTTCCAGAGTTTCCAGATCAAGGAGAAAATATTACAAGCTACCAAAAAGAAACAATTTGAATACTGTGGAAACACAATCAGGATAACCCAGGATCTAGCAGCTTCTACACTGAGGGATGGAAGGGCCTGAAATATGATATTCCGGAGATCAAGAGAGCTAGGATTAAAACCAAGAATCACCAGCAATATTGTTTCAAGGGGAAATATGGTCATTCAATGAAGTGGAAGACTTTCAAGCATTCTTGCTGAAAAAACCAGAACTGAATAGAAAATTTGGCATTCAAATACAAGAAGCCTGAGAAGGTAAACATGGAAAAGAAATCATAAGGAACTTATCAAAGTTGAACTATTTACATGCCAACATGGAAAAATGATAATTGTAACTTATGAAACTTTTTTTTCAGTATGAGGATAGGTAAATGGAATATAAATATATTTATATATGTATACATACACATGTGTCTATATAGGAGGGTATATATGTGTATGAATACATATGTGAGTGTGTGTATATATGTGTATGTAGACAAAGGGCACAGGATCAATTGAACAGGAAGGGATGATATTTTAAAAGGTGAAATTGAGAAGTGGGAGAAGAATAGAAGGAGAGGAGACAGGGAGAGACAGAATGGGGTTAACCATCTCATATAGAAGAAGCAAGGGATAACTGTTACAATGGAGGGGAAGAACAAGAAGGCAAAAGGGAATGAGTCAATCTTACTCTCATTGAATTTGGCTTAGGGAAGGAATGACATACACTCTAAATTGGGTAACTTGCCCTATAGGAGAGTAAGGGGGATGGGAATGAAAGGGGGGATGACGGAGGGGAGGGTAGGTTGGGGGAAAGGGTTGTTAGAAGCACACACTTATGTAAAGGGACAGGGACAAAATAGAGAATAGAACAAGTGGGGACAGGATAGGAAGGAGGGAAATATAGTCATTCTTTCACAATATGTCCATTTGGAGATGTTCTATGTAACTACACATGTACAGCCTGTTTTGAATTGCTTGTCTTTCCATTAGGGGTTGGTGACAAGGGAGGTAAGGAAAGAATCTAGAATTTAAAGTTCTAAAATCAAATGTTAAATATATATATATATATGTATATGTATATTTATAATTATAATAATTATTATTATTTACATGTAACCAGGAATTAAGATATATAGGCACTGGGGTAAGGAGATCCATCTTGCCCTACTGAAAAGTCAAAGGGATGATGGGGGAGAATATAGGAGAGAGCAGATTGGGGGAAGGGGTAAACATGGGGTTGCTGTTTTGGGGTGGGGGGTAGGGGAAAGATGGGGAGAAAATTTTTAACTCAAAATCTCATGGAAACAAGTGATGTAAACTAAAAATAAACAAAAGTTAAATAAATAAATAAATGGCCAGATAAATAAATAAATAAATGAAAGGATTGCTGAGAATGGTACAATGGGAAAAAAAACATTGCAGCCACAAGAGCTGAGTTTGAATTGGTTCTCTGTCACTTAACACCCATGAGAATTTAGGCAAGTCACTTCATTTAGATGAAACTGAATTTCCTCTTCTGGAAAATGACTGTTAAACCAGGAGACTTCTGGTACCATTTCTGGGTCTAGTTCTATGGTCTGAGTGGTGTCAAGTTAAATTGAAATTCTGATTGCTTTATTAACATCATAAACAAGTCTCAACCCTGTTTCTTAGACCTAATAAAACATTATTTTCTCCTTCAAAAAAAATCATGTCTTGAAAACCTAGAGAAAAGAGAGTATTGAGGAGAGAGAGACTGACAGTGTCAAAAGTTGCAGATAAATCAAGGAGAATGAGGATTGAGAAAAGGCTGTTGTATTTGCCAATTAAGAGATCATTACTAACTAGAAAGAGCAGTTTTGGTGGAATGATGAAATTGTAAGCAAGATTTTAAGGGGTTGAGAAGAGAATGAAAGGAGAAAAAGTGGAGGCATACATTTTTGAGAAGTTTGGCTACAAAGGGATAGAAGGATCAAGTGAGAGGTTGTTTTGATTTTTTTTGTCCGGGATAGGGAGATTTGGGCTTGTCTATATAGAGTAGTAAATGAACCAGTAGAAAGAAATTGAAAACAAATGAAAGGGTGGGTGATGGAAGGGGCAATTTATTGAGGAGATGGGCTGGAATGGGATCAAGTAGAGAGGCTGGCCTTGATGAAGAATAAGACCACTTCATCATGTGAGATGGGACTGAAGAGGGGATAGAGGCAGAAGGCATCTGAATTATAGGAGATGAGAAAGAGAGAAGAAAAGAGTGTTTATGATAAATGGCCTCAATTCTTTCTGTAAATGATGAGGCAAAAATCTCAGTTGAGAGGATCGGAGGGAGAAGAAACAACGGGAGGTTAAAGAATGGATGAAAAGGTTTTGAAGACCCACTGTAGAGAGTGTGTTATTATGAATCAGAATTCAGTAAGTGCATAAAAAAGGAGCAAACCATGTACCAAAAGGATTCAGAAGGAGAGATCATTTCTTGCTGAAGGAATTAGAGAGTGTTTTATGGAAGATGTGGTTACCCAGTTGAATTTTGAAGGATGCTTATAAATAAATGGAGGAGTGGAAAAGGCATTATTTCCAGGTATCCAGTAAAAATATAAGCCCCTTAAGGAGAGGAAATATCTCATTTTTGTGTTTATATGCCCACTTTGTATCATAATGCCTCCAAGATAGTAGGTGTTTAATAAATGTTTACTGATTGATTGGTTGGGAATATAATGAACAAAATTTAAAATCATCTATTTAGTTAGCAAGGAAATTGTAGCACCATAGACTGAATGGAAAGATTGTGGGACAGAGAGGTACTGTATCTTGGTTCAAATTCTAACTCATTACTTACTTGCTTTACCTTGGATATTTTTTTTTCACCTCTCTGGGAGTCCCATTTCCTCATCTTTAAAATGAGAAAGGTTGAAAGAATGATATTTCATTTACTAGAATGTAAATTAAAAACATTGTTCTTCCATCTGTAACTCCAGTTCCAACACCAAGTTCAGAGAATGACAGAATAGAAGTCTATGAATAGTCAGAGCACAGAGTCAGTGAAAAAGAATAATGTGAGATAAGATTGGAAATATAATTTAGGGCAGGATTATGAAGGACATTGAATGCAAAAGCTGATGAGATTGGATATTTTTCAGTCAACAATGAGAAACCACCTAGTGTTTTTTGAGAAGGGAAATGACATAGAGTTATGCGTCAGATAGCCTACCTTGGCTTTATAGTTTCCAAAGTTAAATCATGCAGAAAAGGAAAAGAAGGCACCAAAGAGAAGCTTAACTCGTTCACAACATTGTTTTTAATCCATCCTGATTAAGAGCTTCTCTTCCCTTTTTGAGCAAAGTACTTCTCTACTATTTCTATCCCTACCTTCTACAAAAATTTGGTGGAAATGACACATTTACCATTGTGTCTCCTCTTTCTTTCATCCAGTCTTTCCAAAAAGTTACAAAGTGATGATTTTCTTAGCTCATTTTACATTTTTATTGAGATAGAGCTAACTTTGGCTTCGAATCTAAATCTTATTAAACCCTAACCTGTTGAGATATTCAAGAGTATCATAAATCTAACAGTCCTGTAATGCCACACCTGAATCAGGATTCAAAAAAAGAGAAAAATTCCCTACAAATCCACGTTGGCCTCATTTATTTTCCTGCTAATTTGATATACAATTGGCTTTGGTGTCCTTTGGAGAAGAAAGGAGAGAGATTCTGACTTCCAACTGGCTAACAGACCTATTCATTTGGTTCACTTGAGCTTTATCTTAAATGGGCAGAGGTGATTTTAAATCTGGTTTCTGCAGACAGCATATTGACAGATAGATAGGCACAGAACAACCCTCTCACATGAGTCCGCTTTTAAATTTTCCTTTGTTTCAGATTTCTTTCTTTGAAATGTTTTATACTTTATTACCTATTTGGGTCCCATATTCAATGAACTCTGCAATCTTTCTGCCAAATGAAGTCTTAGAATATAGAATGCTAAAACAGAGAACATAGGATGTTAGAGCTAGAAGGCATTGTAAAACATGAATTTTTAGAGGTAAAAGGAACTTTAGAACACAAAATTTTACTGTGAAAGGGACCTTAAAAGAGTGGTGTCAAACCCAAATGAAAATGGTTTCTTGTGAACCATTACTGAGTTAGAGAACCACAAATTAACATTAACTATGTTGTATTGTATTATTACCTATTTTGTTAAACATTGCTCAATTACAATTTAATCTGGTTTAGGCCTTACTCAGAAACTTCAGAATTTAACACTTTTGCCCTAGAACATAAATTAGGGCTAACAGTGATCTTAAATTAGGGAATATTAAGATATAAGAATTGAAAGTCACCCCAGAAGATAGAATATTTAAGCCAGAAGAAGCCTTAGGAGCAAAGAGATTGGAAGATCTTCTAGAATATAGAATATTCTAATGTTGAAATGTTAGTAACATCTATGACATTCCAAAAGCATACAATTCAATTCCATTATTAGAGGCAAGGAAACTGAAGGCCAAAAGAATGACTTGCCCAAGGTCATATATCAAGTTAATGGCAAATCCTGGACTAGATAGATTACAGGTCTTCTTACCACTAGTTTACCACTCTTTCTACAACACTGAAAATGCTTTTTTTTTTTCTGTCTCTATATTAATTACTGCTTTGTCTGCTGGTTTTATAATCAGTTTTCTGGAAACATGAAATACTGGAGCACATAGTTTCCCCTTTGGGGGGAATCAGGCATATTACATCCCCTCTGTAGTCCTAAGGACTGTCAAGAACAAATCATAGACATTCAATAAATATTTGTTGACAGGCTGGAGAGAAAAATTTGATTTCAGGATTTGCAAAACAATAAAGTTAACAAGAAAAAAAACCATCTTTAAATTTTAATATTTTAAAAATTAGTAATTAAAATGTCTTTTAACCTATACTTTGTGAATTTAACACTATGAAATTAATGTTTAAAAAGGATACTGAATTGAAAATGACAGTTTTCAACTCAATAAAATTTGAGAATATTTATGTGACACATACACAAATACACATACACAAATACACATTCACAAATACACACACACTTCATTTTTAAGGATTGCGTCAATAAATAAGATGCCTGCAATGCTATTAGAGGGAGCTCTTCTCTTGGTAAAGGACGAGCCTTGGAAGTGGGCCAGGACATACTCACTCTGCTTAATCAATGAGGTAGAGATTTCATTTTATTTTGCCTTCACAGCAGCCCCAGGCCCTGGATGCAGGAGAAATTCTTCCCTAGCCACCACCAGCATCCCCCTGGTCTATTCCCATCTCTTCTATGGCAAAATGCAATAACAAGTGATCTAAATGAACAAGTCAATCCCCAAAATGTCTAATGCAATCTTAACGGGTATTTGAGAGGCACCATGTGCAGTCCTAGAGGGGTAAGAATCCTGTTGTACTCTCTTCTGATCAGGCCACAACTGAAGTTCTGAACAGCTCATTTAAGGGAAAACATTCATAAGCTGGGAGGTGCCCAGAATAAGGAAGAGATTCAAAACTACCTCTTGGGGATGTGGTTACAAGATTGGGACATTTTGTCTGAAAAAACAGAAGATGGCAGCAGCAGCAGCAACAGTGTCAAAGCTGGCATACATATATAGTTCCTACTGTCTTCTAGACGTTGTGCCAACCAATTTACAAATATTATTTCACCTGATATTCACTGACCCTGGCAAGTGAGTACTATTATTATTCCCATTTTGGAGTTGAGAAAACTGAAGCAAACAGAGGTTAAATGATTTGCCAGGGTCACACAACTATTAAGTGTCTGAGGCTGGATTTGCCCTCAGGTCTTCTATCACCCCAGGCCCAGAGTTCTATCTGCTGTTCCACCTTACAGAGGGATTTGATTTGGTTGTTGTTCAGCCATTTTCAGTCATGTCCGACTCTTCATGACACCATTTGGGGTTTTCTTGGCAAAGGTACAAAAGTAGTTTACAATTTCCTTCTCTAGCTCATTTTGCAGATGAGGAACCTTGAGGCAAACAAGGTTAAGTGACTTGCCCAGGGTCACGTAGTTAGTAAGTGTCTGAGGTCAGATTTGAACTCAAGGAGAGGAATCTTCCTGATTCCAGGCCTGGCACTATATCCATTGCAACTACTTAGCTGCCCAGGAGGGACCTAATATCTATCTTCAAATATTTGGAGGACTGACACACGGCTTCCCAACAATTATAACTTTCCGATACTGTAACGGGATGTCTAGGTGGGTAACGAAGGCACATCACAAATTGGTCATCAGACCACTGTGAATTCTAACAGTAGTTAGATGACCACTTGTTGGGATATTTTTAGAGGCATAGACTTACCCCTACGATAGGTATAGATTTCACCAGATGCTCTCTGAGGTTTCTTCTAGTTGTGAGATTGCATGATTCTTGGATTTATTCATCTCAACCCTTATAATATATTGACATAGCCTCCCTTATCCTCTCCCTTACAGAAGATCCTTTAGATACTTTAAAACTTCCCACTGCTGCTCTGACTACTGATAGCCCACTCTGAATAGGCCATTGAAACTATGGTAAAGATTCTTATTCCTGATCTTCTCTCTACTGTCAAAACTGCCCAGTCTGCTGCCGGCACTCCTAAAGTCTTTGCTTGTGTTAGATAGCCCTTGGGGATCTCAGGTTTAAGAACAAAGAGGAATCCCGTGACATGTTATTTCTAAAAAACATAAATCGTACTCAGTGATTGTAATGGCAGCAATGTGTCCTCAGGCAGGTGTGCTTGCTGGTGTTTCTCAGATCATACCCTATAAAATGGCCTTTCATTCTGCCCCTATAATGAGCTTGTTCTGCCGTTTGAGTAGTGGGATAGGGAGACAGTATATTAGAAAGGAAATAGCATGACATTTGGAGTTGGAAGCTGCAGGTTAGAAAATTAGCTCTGACAGTTACTGCCTGTGTAACTCCTCTGGGCCCCATTTTCTTCATCTTTAGACTGAGAGAGTCACATGAGATTACCACTAAAGTCCCTACTCTTAAGCTATGAAGGTGAGAGTAAAAAGAAATCCTTTGCTCAAAGAATATTAGAACACAGAATTGTAGAGCTGGAATGGAACTTAGATTTTAGGAAACATTATGATGAAGATTTGAAAGCTAGAAGGGTTCTTAAAGGCCATCAAATCCAATTCTTTTATTTTAACAATGAGGAAACTAAGGCACAGGGAGGTTGCCTAGGGTCATTAAGCTAGTATCTGAGCCAGCATCCAAACTCAGCTTTTCCTAGCTCCAGGTCCACTGATGTATTCCCTACTCTGATTGGAAGGAGCTAGAACATCAGAAGAAATCTAGAATTCATGTAGTCCAATTCAGTATTTCAGTGACTCAAAGAAGGAAAATAATTTGCATAAGGTCACAAGCTAATTAGGACAATTTTCTTGTACCTCTTCTCCCAACTCTTAGTTTTTTGCTCTTTCCCTGTCTCCAACTCTGCCTCCCCCCTCCTTTACCTACCCAAATGCAGTGAAATATCATCTCTCTAAGGGGCCAACTACTAGGAAAGAATGCCACCTACTGAGTCACAATCGGAATGCACAGTGTCTTGGGGACACAAAAGCCAGATTCAGTCTCTACATTTTCTTATCCATTTACTTCTCTCCCCCTCATACCTTTGCATTATGGAAGACTTACTTCATTATGCCCCATGGGCCAGCAGAGAGAGCAAAACAAGATTCTAGAGAAACCAGATGGGATTTTCCATACTTTCAATGACAATACTATATAATGAAATAGTCATGTTGGGGAAGTCAAAATAACCAGCTTTTAGCCCATCTCCTCTTCTAATTAGGTGTGTAACCATAAGGTTAAAAAAAATCACTTTACCTCCAGAGATCTTTTGCATTACCTACTTCACAGTGTTCTGAGAAATGCACTTTGAAAAAACTACAAACATTGTAGGAAAGACAAGATAATGTATCGAGTAAAGAACTAGCCTTAGAGTTAGGAAGTTAGGAAGACCTGAGTCCATGTTTTGCTTATTCTAACTAAATGATTCTAGGTAAATCATTTGACCTCAGGGACATGGATAGACTCTTCCCAGTGACTAAGCATGATGAAAAGAACAATTTATACCACAATATCAATATTATAAAAAAAAACTATTTTGAAAAACTAGAATTCTGAGCAACTAAATGATCAACTAATATTTCAGAGCACTTCTAAAGTAGAATGCTGCCCACCTCATGACAGAGAGATGAAAGTTTAACAAGCAAAATAAATGTTACTTTTTTTTACATGACCCAAGTCATAATTCAATTTACTTGACTAAATTATGTAACGTGTTCTGAATTTCTTCTCCTCTTTCTTTCTTTCTTTCCTTTTTTCTTTCTTTCCTCCTTCCCCCTCCTTCCTTCCTTCCTCCCTTCCTGCTTCTCCAAGCAACTGTCTAAGATTTTAAGTCTCAGAATATGGGTCATGATAGATGAAATGGTAGAAGAATTTCCGTTAGTATAGGCTTCTCCTACACTAATGAATTTTGAAAGAAGTCCATCACCCTACCTCCCCTAAAAAATTACTTTAGAAATGTGACTTATTGTAAGTTGTATCACTTTGGAAAATTCTCTTAATTCTGCTGAGCCTCAGTTTCCTCATTTATCAAAGGGTAATAAACCCTGTCCAGTCTACTTCACAGGATGGTTATGAAAGATAGAAGGATATGATTGATATAAAAATGTTTTTTATACTCTAACGGGCTTTTCAAATGTAAGGCATTATTTTTATTGGCTTGAAGCTCTGGGGGATAAACAAACCAAAGCCAAAGCCTGATGACTCTGAATTAAGCAGAGTTTCAAAATGAAATCTGTTACAGTTGCTACCATCCATTTTCATCTGAAAATGAATTAAGCTATTGAAATTCAGCACAATACACCCAGCAAAGGCAACTTCTTACTCATTGCCTGATGACAGAAGAGATAGGTTGATCTCTATATACCTTTTCTTCAAAAAAACCTTCTGTGATATGTGTGTGCATATGTATACATGTATGTATGTTGTACGTATACATGTATACAGTTATAACTTACATGTGTGAGCCTATATTATATATGTATGTATTGTGTGTGCTTGTATCTATGTATATGGATGTGTATGCATATCCAGGCACATTTTAGAATCATACACTTTTTTTTTCGCTTCTTTTTGGAGGACGAAGGTAGGGCAGTTGGGGTTAAGTGACTTGCCCAAGGTCACACGGCTAGTTTTTTGTGTTAAGTGTCTGAGGCCGGATTTGAATTCAAGTCCTCCTGACTCCAGGGCCAGTGCTCTATTTACTGTGCCACCTAGCAGCCCCCATACATTTCTGTTTTAAAGCTAGATGGGACCTTGAAGACCTATTGCATCTATAACTATCTCATTCAACAAAGTGCTTTATCTCAAGTTTGCTGGGTGCCTTTGAGTTTGTCTCTTCTATTCTTTGAACCTTAGTTCATCTTTAAAATGGGAGGGTTGAAGTAGACGATCTCTAAGGGTTCTTCATTAGAGGTATTGTAATCTGTAACCAATGCTGTACTTAGAAGACCCTTATCACTCTGTCCCTAACGCTCTTAAAAGAGACACACTAATTCTAGTAAGGACAGACTTTCACAGATCCTTTGTTTACAATAAACTTTGAGTGTTTGAAGGATGCTTTACAGAGGACGAGTCATTAATGACCTTCAGGACAAGCACAAAGCATGAGCACATATGCCATGTTATATAGGGCCATTAATTCTCAATATTTTTCATCTCATTCTCCCAGAAAGCTCAGCCTTTATTTCTATTTTGTGTTTCCTAAATCAAGTGAGTCCTTTTGCAAGACAAATAGTAAAGTCAATAAATTCTTAATTCCTTATATTGGTATTCAAGCTTTCTCCCCACTCCCCCAACTCTCTACCTCCAACCACTCTTTCCTGCTTTATTTCATAGTATTCCCCTACACATATCTCATACCACACCCCTATACATAACCAATTACTAAAATGTATTTATTAAGAATTTACTATATGCTTGGTCACTATGCCAAATACTGGGAATACAAAGCAAAAGGAAAAAAGAAAACACAGGTCTTGCCCTCAAGGAGTTTACATACTATTAGAAAAGATGATATGTACATAAGTAGGTACATACAAGATACATGCAAACTAAATAGTCATTTTTTTCTTTTAAAAACATCCTCCTCCATTCCTTCGCTGTTATTTTCTATGCCCAGATGATGCTGGGAGTGATGATGAATGGCTACACAAGTATCCGATGAGAAGTAACAACAGTTGGAAGTAATGAGAAACTACGTGACCATGCATACTAGAAATAGGAGGGAGCTTCAGGAGGAGCTCCCATGTCGAACAAGGGCTGATGACACTTGCTGGGTACAACTGTGAAGTAACTAGAAAGGAAGAGAAACCTGCATATTGAGGATAGTGAGAGACTTGAAATGAAGACAGATCCTAGAGAAACGCCTGCTGATTAGATAGTTGCTATTTATTTCCCAAGTATTCTATTTTGGTTACTGTCTTCCTCTGCCTTTCAATAAAATTTCCCTGTTTCTTTCACCTTGTGTAGTATTTGTAATTAGGACATTGATGTTAATACATTCTTGAGTGCTGTGCATACCTTTCCTTAGTGTTCCTAGGTAAAGTTGCTACAAACCAAGATAGGTAAGAAAAATCCCTAAAGAGGTGGCCCCAAGCCATTTGAGTTGTAAGGTCTTTTCCCTAAGAGTTGTAAAGATTTCTGAAGAGTAACACCTGTCCAAAAGTAGAATGAATTATTTCTTAATATTGTGTGGTCTCTGTTGCTGGTAGACTTCAAGATATGACTAGATGGCCATTTGTCTAGTCTATTGCCAAGGACTTCAAGCTTAAAGTGGGAGTCGAATTAGATTATTTGTTAGGTCACTTCTAACTGTGAAAGTCTATGGTTTGGGGAATGTTCTGGGTCCTCAAAGTACTTAAATATTTCTTATCCTTTAAGATCCACCTCTGAAATAGAACTATGATGGCAAAGTAGAGGTAAGCCAGCTGAACTATCTCAACATTCCAGTCCAGACAACTTTAAAATAACACATGGAATTAGATTCTGAAATGGCAGAGTCAACAAAAGGTCAGGGTGAGATATTTTTTTCATTCTCAGACAAATTAGGAGGTCAGCAAGAGAAGTCTGTGACTCAGTGGTGGTGGGTCAGCCTGATGTAGCAGCAGGGGTGGGTCTTGGAAGAGGCAGCAGCTGCTTTAGGATCTTTCAGACCAGAGGGTAAAGTTATTAAAAGAGATTACAGGAGATACTTTGCTAGCACTGGGTGTAGGACCTGGCAGTGTTTGACAACTCTACTGCCCATGCACAATTCTAGGTTGCAGTTTCAATGTGGAGAGAAATGCTTGAGGTCAGTCACAAGAGAGTAGGGTCCCTGGTTGAAGTTTCAGGGTCAAGAGGAGAAAACTTGTGACTGTACAGGCCCTTCTTGGATGAAGAGAAGAAAGCAAACCAAGAGAACATAGACCACACCTCTCCCCAGATCACACCACCTTGGAAGTGCCAAAAACTTGCAGACTGACAGAACAAGCTCTGAAACCAGCAGGATAGGAAAGCCTGAAGCTTGAGCCAGTGCCTCCCCACCCCCCGGTGAGCAGAACCCAAATTTATAATAAATTTCAAAGTCAAAAAATAGGTTGGAAAAATAAGCAAAAAACAAAGAAAGAACTTGATCATAAAAAGTTGCTATAGCAGCAGGAAAGACCAAGAGACAAACTCAGAAGAAGATAATGATGTTAGAAAAGCTATAAGTTAAACCACAAAGAAAAAAAAACCCTGAAAATTGGAGACAATTACAATAAGAAACCCTGGGAGAACTAAAGGAAGAGAAGAGAACAGTAGAAGAAAAACTAAAAAAAAGAAATGAGAGTGATGCAAGGAAATTATGAAAACAGAATTCATAGTTTGATAAAAGAGGCACGAAAAATACTGAATAAAATAGTACCTTAAAAAAAAACTGAATTGGCCTAAAAGTAAAAGAGGCACAAAATTCATTAAAGATAAAAACTCCTTAAAAAACAAAGTAAGCAAATGGAAAAGGAAGTACAAAAACTCACTGAAGAAAAATCTTTCCTTAAAAATTAGAATTGGGCAAGCAGAAGAGAATGACTTTATGAGACATCAAGAAACAATAAAACAAAGTCAAAAGAATGAAAAATGGGGTGGGGGGGAGAATATCTCATCAGAAAAATCAATTGACCTGACAAATAGTTTAAGGAGTGATCATTTAAGAATTTTTGGACTGCCTGAAGGCTGTGCTCAAAATAAAGAGACTTGACATCATATTTCAAGGACTCCTCCAGGAAAATTGCCCTAAATCTTAAAACCAGAGGGTAAAATAAAAATTGAAAGAATCCACCAATCATCATCTGAAAGATCCCCAAATGAAAACTCTAGACATATTATAGTGACATTTTAGAGCTCCCAGGTCAAGGAGAAAATATTGCAAGCAGTCACACACACACACACACACACACACACACACACACACACATCAAATATCATGCAGCCATAATCAGTAACACACAAAATTGAGGAATTTCCAAATTAAAGGATCAGAGAGCTTGGGATATGATATTCTGAAAGGTAATGAAGCTAGGATTACAACTATAAATAACACACCCAGGAAAACTGAGTATAATCCTTCAGGGAGTAAATGGGTATTTAAAGAACTAGAGGACTTTCAAGTATTATAGATCATGAGCTGAACAAAAAGTTTGAAATTACAACACAAGATTCAAATACTGGCAGGAATATGGGAAGATAGGTATGCTAAGGAACTATTGGTGAAGCTATGACCGGACCATTCTGGAGAGTAATTTAGAATTGTGCCTGAAGGGCTATAAAACCGCATATCCTTCAACCCAGCAATATCATTTTTATTATTAAGTTGTTCAGTTGTATCAGACTTTTTATAACCTCATGGAACATAACATTCCACACCTTTCTATCTGCCCTTATCTCCTAAAGAATATCCCAAGTTCACGTTTGTTGTTTCCATGATACTATCTATACATCTCATCCTCTGCTGTCCTCTTTTTCTTTTGCCTTCAATCTTTCCCAACATCAGGGTCTTTTCTAATGAGTCCTGTCTTCTCATTACATAGCCTAAGTATTTAAAGTTCAGCTTCAGTATTTGACCTTCCAGTGACTAGCCTGAATTGCTGACCAAGGGACTCTCAAAAGTCTACTCTAGCACCACATTTTGAAAGTGTGTTTTCCTTATAGTCCAACTCTCAGAGTCACACATTGCTATTAGGAAAAGAAAACACAATATAGCTTTGACTACACAGACCTCTGCCAGTGAGATGATGTGTCTGTTTTATAATATGCTATCTAGATTTGCCATAGCTTTCCTTTAGAAGAGCAAGTATCTTTCTTCTTTAATCAGCTACTTTCTTTTTTTTTTAACATTTTAAAAGTTTGTTTTTTATTTCATATATTATTTATTATATATTATATAATATATCATTTTATATTTAAATTTATTTTATTATTTATTTCTTTATTAAAGTTTTATTTTATGTTTTGAGTTCCAGACTCTTTTCTTCACTCCCTCCTTCTCCTTCCCCCTCCCTGTAAGCAATCAGATAAAGGTTATATAAGTGCAATTATGTAAAACATTTTCACATTAGGTATAAGACACAAGCAAATAAAAGAAAAAAATGAAAGTGAAAGAAAGTGAAAAATATTATGCTTTAGTCTGTATTCAAACAATATCAGTTCTTTCTCTGGAAGCAGACAGTATGCCTCAGCTTTAGTGATTTGGGATTGTCTTGGACCATTGTATAGCTAAGAATAGCTAAGTCACTCACAATTCTTCATTAAACAACATTGCTGTTACTGTCTACAACATTTCCCTGGTTCTGTTTACTTCACTATGTATCAGTTCATGTAAGTCTTTCTGGGTTTTTCTGAGAGCATCCTGTTTGTCATTTTTTATAGCAAAACAATATTCAATCACAATCATATACCACAGCTTGTTTAGCTGTTCCCCAATTGATGGCAAACCTTCAATTTCAAATTTTTAACCACCACAAAAAAAACAGCTATAAATATTCTTGCACAAATAGGTCCTTTCCCCCTTTTTTGGATCTCCTTGGGATATAGACCTAACAGTGGTAATGCCAGATCAAAGAGTATGTACACTTCTGGGAGCCACTGGTGAAGTAAGCAGTAAATTTTCATGACTCTCCCATATTCACCACTAAACTACCATGAAATAGCACCCTAAAAGAAATCTTGGAATAGCAGAACCAGCAAAAAGGCAAAGTGAAATGATCTATGAGCCCAAGAAACTTGGAAGATTGGCAGGAAAGGTCCATCTCACTCAGGTAGAAGGGGAAAGCAGTCCAGGACAGGAAGTTTCCCAGCAAGCCAGCAACAAGCTCCACCTCAGCAAAACAGTGGTAGATCCTGAGCCCCAGGGCAGTGGAATAGGCAATTGCCAACACTAGGAACTCCTATGTGCTTCAGCATATCCAGGAGGAAGGGCAAATTCCAGAGAACCACCAAATGCTTCAGTGTAGCCCTGATAAATAATAAGCTGCAGCCAGGGGCCAGACTACCATGTGCTTCAGTCTATTCCCAGGAGAACAGAGAAACACCCCTTCAGCCTCAGCACACACGAGACACCAGCACTAGGACCCTGACTCAGCAACAGGGAAGCTGCCAGACCTATACAGCCTCCAGCAGCACCAGCCAGCCCCCACCCAACCTCCTCAGGGCAGCACCAGACACTAGAGTCCCCTGTGGACCTCAGGGCAACATCAGTGTAGCACTAGGTAAACAGCTAATTGCAGTCCCTGGTATAAGAAGCCTGAGGGAGTGCCCCTTCCACACCATAGCACCACTCAAATTTAAAAGAAAGGAAAAAGGCCAAAAAAAGATGAGCTATAAACAACAACAACAACAAAATAATCTGACCATAGAAAGTTATTATGGTGACAGGGAGGATCAAGATATAAACTCAGAAGAGGACAACAATTTCAAAACACTTATAGGCAAAACCCCAAAAGAAAAATGAGAAGTGGTCTCAAGTCCAGAAAGAACTCATGGAGGAGCTCAAAAAGGAGCTTAAAACCCATGTGAGAGGTAGAAAAAAAATGAAAAAAAGAAATGAAAGTGATGCAATAGAATTAGGAAAACAAGATTCAACATCTTGGGAAAAGAAAACAACTGCTTAAAAAGTAAATTGGTCAAATGGAAAAGGAAATACAAAAATCCACGGAAGTAAACAACCCTTAAAAGAGGAAAAGGAAGTACAAAAGCTAATTGAGGAAAACAATTAAAAATTAGAATTGAACAAGTGAAAACCATTGGCTGTATGAGACATCAAGAATCAAACAAATTCAAAAGTATGAAAAAATAGGAAAAAAATAAAATACTTCATTGGAAAAACAACTTACCTGAAAAAAAAAATAACTAAATAAAAAATAAAATGTTAGAATCATTCAACTACCTGAGAGCCATAATCAAAAGGAGGACCTGGACAGTACCTTTCAAGAAATTATCAAGGAAAACTGCACTGATATCCTAGAACCAGAGGGCAAAATAGGCATTAAATGAACCTACCAATCACTTCAGGAAAAAAGATCCCAAAATAAAAACTCATTAGGAACATTATAGCCAAAACACAAGTTAAGGAAAAAATGCTGCAAGTGGTCAGAAAGAAACAATTCAAATATCTGGCAGCCACAATCAGGATTACATAGGACTTAGTAGCTGCAACATTAAACGATGGAAGGTCAAGGAACATGATATCATGATATTCCAGAAGGCAAAGCAAGTAGGACTACAAACAAGAATCACTTACCCAAGAAAATTAAGCATAATATATCAGAGAGGAAAGGGGGGAATGGTCATTCAATGAAATAGAAGTATTTCAATCTTTCATCAGGAGAAGACTAGAATTAAACCAATATATTAATCCCCAATATCAAGACTCAAGAGAAACATAAAAAGGGACAAAGGGAAAAGAAGGCATAACAGATTCAATAGAGCTAAACTGCTTACATCCCTACATGGGAAGATGATATTTGTAATTCTTAAAAAATTGTATCACTAATAGTATAGCTAGAAGGAATATACATAGACAGAGGATATGGTTAGAAGGTGAATTTAAGGGAATGACATAAAATATTAAGGGATGAGAAAAAGGAGTACAATGCGTGCAAAAGGAAGGGAGAGGTAGAATGGGGTAAAGTATTTCATGTGAAAAGGCACAAAAGACCTATTACTGTGGAGGGAAATATGGGACAGTAGACAATGGGCATCACTGAAACCTTACTCTCCTCAGGATTGACTGAAAGAGGTCATGATACACACAATCAGAGGAATATAGAAATCCATCTTAGGAAGTAGGAAGGGAGGTGATAAAAAAGTAAGGGGGGCACTGACAGAAGGGAGGACAGTTTGGGGAGGTTGCAGAAAGAAGGAAAACACTGGCAAGGAGGGAAAGGATGAAAGGAGAGAGAGGACAAACAAAAGAAAAATAGGATGGAGGAAAATGCATAGTAATCATAATAACTGTGAATATGAATGTGATGAATATTCCTATGAAACCTAAGTGAATAGCAGAGTAGATTAAAAAATGGAATCCTACAGTATGTTCTTTATAAGAAAAACACCTGAAGCAGAAAGACACACACAAAGTAATGATAAGAGGCTAGAGCAGAATCTATTAGGCTTCAAATGAAGTTAAAAAAAAAAAGCAAGGATAGCAATCCTGATTTCAGACAAAATAAAAACAAAAATAGATCCAATTAAGAGATAAGGAAGGAAATTACATCTTCCTAAAAGTAACCATAGACAATGAAGGATATCAGTAGTAAACACATATGCACCAAGTGGTATTGCATTCAGATTCTTATAGAAGTTAAGTGAGTTACAGGAAGAAAAAGGCAGCAAAACTATATTAGTGTCTGCTCTTAGACCTCAATAAATCCAACCAAATCCAATAAATCCAATCAAAATATAAACAAGAAAGAAACTAAGGAGGTAAATAGAATATTAGATGAATTAGATGTGACAGACTTTAGGAAAAACTGAATGGAAAAAGAAAAGAATATACCTTTCTCTCAGCAGCATATGGCATGTGCACAAATACTGACCATGTATTATTATTGCAAAAAAACCCTCAAAATCAAATGTAGAAAGGCAGAAATGTTAAATGTATACTTTTTGGATAATAATGCAGTAAAAATTACATTCAACAAAGGGCAGTGGAAAGATAGATTAAAACTTGATTGGAAACTAAAATATCTAATTCTAAAGAATAAGTGGGTCAAAGAACAAATCATAGAAACAATCAATAATTTCATTAAAGAAAATTACAACACACCAAAATTTATGCAACCAAAGCAGTACTTGAGGAAAAAAATATTTCTCTAAATTCTTATATCAACAAAATAGAAAAAAAAAATCAACAAATTGGGTGTGTGACCAAAAAAAACTAGAAAAAGAACAAATTAAAAATCCCCAACTAAACACCAAATTGGAAATTCTAAAAATCAAAGGTGAAATTAATAAGATTGAAAGTTTTAAAAAAATGCTATTGAGCTAATAAATAAATCTAGAAGCTGGTTTTGTGGAGGAAAAAAAATAAGACAGATAGGTCTTTGGTTAATTTCATTTCAAAAAGAAAAAAGAAAAAAACCCAAATATCCAGTTTCCAAAATGAAAATGGTGAAATCACCACCAAATGAAGAAGAAATTAAAATAATCATAAGGAAATATTTTGCCCAGTTGTATGCCAGTAAGTCTGACAATCTGAGTGAAGTCAATGAATATTCAGGAAGATATAAATTAACCAGATTAACAGATTAGGAAATAGAATGCCTAAATAACCCCGCCTTAGAAAAAAATCAATAAGTCATTAGTAAAAATCCCTAAGAAAAAATTTCCAGGGCCAGATGGGTTCACAAATGAATTCTACCAAACATTCAAAGAACAATTAATTTCAATGCTACATGAATGATCTGGAAAAATAGGTGAAGAAGGAGTCCTACCAGATTCCTTTTATGACACATGTATGGTGCTGATACCTAAATAAGGAAGAGCTAAAATAAAGAAAAATATACAGCAATTTCCCCGATAAATATCAGTGCAAAAATCTTGAAAAAAAATACTAGCACAGTAATTACATGAATATATCACAAGGACTATACACTATGACCAGGTGGGATTTATACCAGGAGTGCAAAGTCATTTCAATATTAGGAAAACTATAAACATAATTGAACATATAAGTAACAAAACCAACAGAAATCTCAATAGATGCTGAAAGAGTTTTTGACAAAGTACACCAACCATTCCTATTTTGAAAAATAGAGAGCACAAGAATAAAGGGAAATAATAGAACACAGACTAAGGATAGAGTCGATCAACATCTTGTAGCATAAAACAAAAGATAAGGTCAAAATGAGTGCGTGACTTAGACCTAAAGGATGACACCACAAACAAATTAGAAGAGTCAGGAATAGTCTACCAGTCAGATCTAGGGAAAGGGAAGAATTTATGACCAAATAAGAGATAGAGAACATTACAAAATATAAAATATGTAATTTTATCATATTAAATTAAAAAGGTTTTGCAGAAACAAAACCAATGCAACCAAGATTAGAAGGAAAGCAGAAAGCTGAGAAATAGTCTTTACAGGAAATGCCTCCGATAAAGGCCTCATTTCTCAAATATGTAGAGAACTGAGTCAAATTTATAAGAATACAAGGAATTTTCCAATTCATAAATGATCAAAGGATATGAATACACAGTGTTCAGATGAAGACATTAAAGCTATCTATAGGCATATGAAGAAGTGCTCTAAATCACTTTTGATTAGAGAAATGCAAATTTAAAAAAACTCTGAGGTACCACTTAACACCTATCAGATTGGCTGTGACAAAAAAAAAGGAAAATAAATGTTGGAGAGGATGTGGGAAAATTGGGACACTAATGTATTGTTGGTATAGTTGTGAACTGATCCAACCATTCTGGAGAGTGATTTGGAACTCTGCCCAAAGGGCAATCAAAGTGTGCATACTCTTTGACCCAGCAATAGCACTACTAGGTCTGTATCCCAAAGGGAACTAATGAACCAAGAAAAAGGACTCAGGAAGGAAAATGCTATTCACATTCAGACAATGAACTGATAGGCTCCAAATGCAGATCCAAGTGTATTTTTTTCACTTTATTCTTTTTTTGTGTTTTTTTTTCCTTTTGATGTGTTTCTTCTTTCACTAATATGGAAATATATTTTACATTATAGCACACATATAACTTATATCAAACTGTCTACCCTTTTCAGAAGAGGACAGGGGAAGGAAGGAGAAAAATTTGCAACTGAAAATCTTGTAAAAATAAATGATAAAATAGTCTTGACATGTAATTGGGAAAAAAATAAAATACTCTTAGAAAAACAAAGGGTATGCACAGTTTTATAGTCCTTTGGGCATAGTTCCAAATTGGAGCAAGTGTCTTTAAATTTCATGGCTACAGTCACTGAAGTGATCTTTGAGCCAAAGAGTACAAAATCTGACACTGCTTCCATTTCCTCTCCCTCTATTTGCCGGAAATGATGGGATTAGTTGCGAAGGTTAAACTTCAAGCCAGTTTTTATGCTCTCCTCTTTCACTATTTTCAAGGTGCTTGTTAAATCCTCTTCACTTTCTGCCAATGGAGTGGTATGGTCTGCCTATCTGAGATTGTTGATATTTCTCTCAGCAACCTTAATTCTGGCTTTTGATTCATCCAGACTCGTATTTTGAATGTTGTACTCTGCATATAAGTTAAATATACCAGACGATAATATAAAGCCTCGTCATACTCCTTTTTCCAATCTTAAGCTAATACGTTGTTCCATGTTTGCTTCTAATTATTGCTTCTTGCCCCTCACGCAGTTTCCTCAGGAGACAAGCAAAGTGATCTGGAACTCCCATCTCTTTGTGGCCTTGCCACATTTTGTTGTGATCCACACAATTAAAGGCTTTGGTGTAGTCAATACAAGTATATATCTATCTGTCTATCTATCTATCTATCTATCTATATCTATATATATCTATATATATAGATATATCTATATATATAGATACATGTATAGATATATATAGATATATAGATATAGATATTTGTTTTTGTGGGTTTTTTTTTCTGGAACTCTCTTGCTTTCCCCATAATCCAGTGAATTTTGGCAGTTTAGTTCCTCATCCAATTTGTAAAGCAATCTGCCTTTCTGATAATTCTTGGTTCACATATTGCTGAAGACTAGCTTACAAAATCTTAAGCATAACCTTGCTGGTGTGTGAAATGAGCACAGTTGCAGCAATATCATTATTAAACCTGTATCCCAAAGAGCTCAAAGAAAAAGGAGTATCCATATATACAAAAATATTTATATTAGCTCTTTCTGTGGTGGCAAAGAATTGGAAATTGACAGAATGTCCATCAATTGGAAATTGGCCAAACAAGTGCTGGTGCATGATTTTGTTGGAATTTTATTGTGGTTTAAGAAATGATGAGAGGGATGGCTTTAGAAAAAACCTGGGGATACCTATAGGAACTGATGTGGAAAGAAGTGATCAGAAGCAGGAAATCATTTTAAACAGTAATAGAAATACTGACAACTTTTTGCTTCTAAATGATGAGCACCACTGTCAGCATCACCATCAGTCTTCTGTTGTCAGTCTCTTTTTCTTCTTTTCTATATCATGTTGGTGACCTTGTCACCCTAAAAACAGTCCAAACTCCACCATATAGAATTGACTTTGGGTTGATGTTCCACGCACTTTTATGTAATGCAAAATAATATTGCACTGACCGCTTACCCTGTTGGTCTGAAATAAGTTGTTTACTTCCATATCCCTGGGGAAGTCCCTTTCAGGACTGTTTTTTTCTGTATGTGTCTGTTTGCAGAGAGAGGCAGGTTTTGAGTTATCCAAGTAAGAAGAGACCAACAACTTCTAATGAGAGAAGACTTCAGGTTTTCTGTTACCTGAGGATATGTTGCTGAGGTTGAATAGGATGATGCATGATGGGGAAGGAAAGGTGAGGAAAGAATTATGAACTTTTCCTCTGTTTATGGAAGGGGCTTTGACTTAGATTGTGAATTTAGTTACTGTTCTACTTCAATTGCTGCTGATCCATGTCTGGAAGCAAAAGGGCTAATTGGAGACAAGGCAGTCCCCTCACAAAAGCAAGGTTATACGAAGATTAGTGTAAGCGAGCTTAGGATGAAATACAGATCTTTTCTATCCTTTTCCCTAGGATTCTTTGAAGTGGGTTTCTGTAGAACTACATTTGCATTATATACACCTTTGCTCAAATTGTTATTTTCTCCCTTGGTAAATTAGTTTAAACTTGATTAGATTAGTACATTCACTTCACATAATACAAATTCTATGAACTTCAGTGATTTTTTTCCCCAAGAATAAATGAAAAGTATTGGGTACTTCACATTTTGGAGGTACATCACATATCCTTGCTAATGGCCCTGCTCAATTCTTTGGACTGGGCATTGTTTCTATCTTTACTGCAGTAAAAAGAACCCTAGGTTTAGAGTCACATAACTTGGGATGCAATCCTGGTTCATTCCTTAATTGCTTCTTGTGTATGACCTTTGTCTGAGGTTACTGATGACCTCTAACTGCTAAATGTAATGACCTTTTTCTCAGTCTTCATCCTTGACCTCCCTGCCACATTTGACACTGTTGACCACCCACAGACCATAGATGTTCCTCTTCTCTCTAGGTTTCTTGGCACTGCTCTCTTCTATTTCTCCTCCTAAATGCTCTTTCTCAGTCTCCTATGAATGATTAGCATCCACATCCTTGGTAGAGGATTTGTCTTATCCTTTATTTTCTCTCAGTGATCACAGCAGCTCCTATGGGTTCAATCATAACCTCTATGCTTGAAAAACCAACATCTACATAGTCAGTCCTTTTCTCTCTACTGAGCTCTAATCATATGTTAGTAGTAGTATTAGTAGTGGCAGCAGCAGCAGCAGTAATAGTAGTAGTAGTAGTAGAAGTACCAGTAGTAGTAGTAGTAGTAATAGAAGTAGTAGTAATAGTAGTAGTAGTAGTAGAAGTAGCAGTAGTAGTAGCAGTAGTAGTAGTAGCAGTAGTAGTAGTAGTAGTAGGTACTGCTATTATCTCTATTTTACACATGGAGAAACTGAAACTGAGAGAGGTCCAGTGACCTACTGTTATCTGGAATATCTATACCTGGATGTCCTATAGATATCTCAAACTTGACTTATCTAAATCGGAACTCACTATCTTTCCTCCTAAACCCACCCTTCTTCCTCACATCCTCTATTATCTTAAAGGCATTATCATCTTTCAATCGTACAAGGTTTTCAGAGTCACCCCTAAGTCTTGGCCCTAATTTTCCCCCTCTTATACAATCAGTTGCCAAGGATTATAAGATTCTACTTCCACATCTCTCTAATCTGTCCCCTTGTCCCCACCCCCATGGCTTCTACTCTAGTGCATGACCTCACCCTCTGTTGTAATGACCAGTTACATTTGGGCTCTCTAACTCCAGGTTCCCTCTTTGTAATCCATCTTCCATACAGACTGCTACGTTAACATTCCTAAAGGAGAGATCTCACTGTGCCATGTCTCTACTGGTGAAACCTTAATGACTATTGCCTCTAGGAAAAAATACAAATTCTCCTGTTGGGCATATAAAGCCTGTCAGAAACTATCATTATATAGTCTTCACTCCATCCCCCCAAGTCCCATACCTAGAATGTTTTCTCTCTTTATCTACTCCTCTAAGAATCCCTAGCTCCCTATAAGGCTCAAGTGCCACCTTCTATAAAAGTCCTTTCCTGATTCCCTTCGTTATTCAAGCTCCCTATCCTACACCAAAACGACTTTGTGTTTTTTAAAAGTGTGTACGTTTTGTACAGTGAAAGTAAATTGACCTATAGGAGCCATTACAGGAAATATGAGTTCGTAGTTTCTCTGGAAACTTCCAAGACATGGACCTGATGATTCTGCATTTGACCACTTTGGAAATGGAAGACTTCCAGGATGCTTCCTGTTATGGGGTGGCTTAGAGCTAATAGGACTAGTCACTTTGCTAAGATGTATAGAATCTTTAATTGTCCTTGGGTCCTCTCTTGTCCCATGGTAGCAGCTGAGAGTCAATGTGCTAAACCAGTTAAAAAGTGAGAAAGCTTCTGGTTTGCTATCTTCCTCTGAACCTTCAGTGGTAGATCAGAGACTGTCTTTCTTTTTACTTATTTTTATATCCTTAACACTTAGCATAGTGCTTAGCACAAAGGACCTGCGTGACTGTGGGAGGGCTTAAGGGGAAGAAGAATCTTAATTATAAGGGACTATACTACTACTTATTCTAACTATTCACATACATATATATATATGTATATATATACATATATATACACATATATACACACTCATATATATATATATATATATATATATATATACATACCCATATGTGTATATACATATATAGGCACACATATATGCATGTATGTTAATGGCCTTATAATAAGAAAAGACAATAATAATGATTAGTGAAATGAAGGTTCTAATATCATTGTGTGGGCAGGAAATAGTACATAAAACAATTAGAGAACAGTTTCTATCACTCTCTTCATCCACAAACATTCTTTGAATGCCTACAACGTATCTTTAAAATATATTATGTGACAGTGTGGTCAATAAAAAGAGCATTAGATATGACATCGCAGGACCTGGGTTCAAATCCTGCCTTTGCCACTTAACCACATGTAAGTTACTTCTCTCTAGCCCTTGGTTTCTTCATCTGTAAAAAGAGCAGATTAGATTAGATGATCTCTAAGATCACTCCTATCTCTGAATCTATGATTCTATGATCCTGTCCTTAAGGCAGTTGTGATCTATTTGGAGAGAAGTCTAATATTGAATAATTAGAACACAGTGATGGAGAAGTGCAATGATGTGCAAATTACTAGCAGTAAATTACTGAATAATAAATTTGATAGAGAACCATTTTATTATAGCAAAGTTCACACACACACATATACACATACACACATACATACATATACATTTGTGTATATATGGATACACACATATGTATATATACATACATACATATGTGTGTGTGTGTATGTTTCTAGTTACAGTAAGCTTCCTCAGAAAAGCTGACTTTGGCCAGATTAAACCAGATTAAGTTGATTTCATCATTTCCAGTTAGTTCCATCACTTAAATGCTGAATTTCCCAAAGACATATGTTCCATTCTTGTGTTTTTAATATTATGGTTTTGAAGAAAGGAAATTATTCCAAGTATATGTAAAAAAAAGTCATAATGTTTGAAGAGTATACTTGAATGACTGTTAGTGATATTGTAGCAGCTATTTGTATGAAGAAGTCAAACATTTTAAGGATTATTCAAAACTGCAACAAAACTAGGTCAGTCTCATTGAAGAACAAAGTAAATTGTGATTGAAAATGAAAAACAACAGTAAGAACTATTATTTCCAAATTGCCTATTTAATCCTCAGAAAATCAATAAAGACTATCAGAAGAACTTGAAGTTGGAAGAGTTGTTATTGATTCCTCTCTAATGTAACACAGACTTTTTGAAGTCAGAAAAATAATGAGAAGATCAGTATATTTATATATATTATTTATATATATAATTATTACAGTAATGGGGGGAAAGTTGGTCATGGGGAAGACAATGCAAAGAGTAAATAATGTACTACAGGTTTAAGAGAGGTAATTTTCATTAACAAAACTCATGATTTTATGATTCTATCAAAACCATTTTTAGAAAGAAAAAAACTTCTAATTGAGTTTGTGAAATCTGAGCATCTTCATAACATTCTTCACTTTCTTTGGTTCTGAAAATCATTTTTTTGTTGATGAAATGATGAACTTTGATGAGTATGCTGACATATTTAGACAGAATGGCTCTGAAATTATAAAAATTCTCAAATGAAGATAGAATACTGCAACACAACCTTATACCATGTCATACATCATGAAAGATTGAGAAATTTATTTGAGAGATTAAGATAAAAATGCTTTAAAGGCCTGAAAACTCCTCTGATTTAAACCTCATTGAAAATATAGAGGCCATAATCAAGGCTAGAGTCAGGAGCAGGGCAATATAATAATTGTCAAAGTTACACGTAACATCCAATGTGATGTATGCTTTAATGGTGAATTAAAGAATGTACCAAAAATTATATGAAATCAATATAAAAAAGTGATTGCAACAAAAAGAGAACATATGGCCTATTCAAAGGCTTTAAAGATGAAAAATTTGTATGGTATATTGTATGGTAAAAAATTGAATGATTTTACTTTGGCCCACTTAATTTGAACACTTCTGAATATTTGTACTTGATATGAGGAAAAACTGCCTAATAATTAGGTCTAGTCAATAATTGAATAAGTTGACTTGGAGGAAGTGAGTCTTCAAACAAGTTTGATTGGGAATGTTAGAGAGGAGATTTTGGATGAGATACAGATTGGACCAAGTAGCCCATTAAGTGCCTTCCAACACAGAGGTTCTGGTAAACTACTCCACCATTGCTCAGACTGAGTACTTGCTGCAGGAGTTTAGAGGAAGGGGAGATGGGTGAAAACTGGAGTAGTTAAGGTAAATAATCATAGAAGGCTTTATGGAAGAGGATGTACTTCAGTGGTGTGCTGATGATGAAATGCAAGCTTTGGCTTTGTTGAGAGATAAGGAGAAGGCATCTGGGATAGAGAGGCTAGAAGAAAGTTTTTGTCTGTAGTGAAACTGAACTGCTAAAGAGCCAGTTTTCCCATTCCCACACTTAGAGGCGCACACACACACACACACACACACACACACACACTAAATCCCAGGTATACTTCTATTTTTCCTTTTACTATTTAAAGTAGGGCTAGTCTTCATCAAATGATATATCCAATTGTTTATGCCAACTTGTTAAGAGTGTATGTCACAAAGAAGAAATAAACTTTCTCTTTTATAAAGTCAGTATTGGAGGACTAAGTTGCCTCTAAGGTCCCTTGAGTTCTGACATTCTATGCTCTGTTTCAACATTCAATAATTTCAAGGCACTTCAAGTTCTAATATTCTATCGTATAAGGGCTCTTCCAGATTAGACACTGTATTCCAGCTCTATCATTCTATGCTATCACAGAATGACGGGAATCTCATCATCCTATGACTGACATGTGCAATAGCCTATCATGTCATAAAGTGATACTACAGATTTAATCTGGCTAAAGCGTTTTAGATATATGTTGATAGAAACTCTGAGGGTCTTCCCCTCCCAGACTGATTCTTTTGTGAAGGCAAACTAGGTCATCTTTTGCCTCCATTCTTGACTAGCTTTTAATTACAAAATGGATGGTACCTCAGATAAACTGACATCTGGGAAAGATCTAGTTTAAAAAGACCCAGGTCTCCCACTGCATCTGGTGCCATTGCCAGTTGTCCTGACCTATGTCTTGCCCCTGGACTCCAATGACTCTGGAGGAGAGAGGGAGGCTGTCTTGCCTCACTCAAATTCAATTCACTTGCAAGTCAAGACATAACCCTCCTGATGTCACTGGTCTTCTTTGAGGACAAAGGACGAACAACATAGAAATACTTGACTAGATATAGATACAAACGTACACATGCATACCTATGTGTATATATGTATCTGTGTATAGATAGATCTAGAGATAAAGCTATCCAAATATTTCTATATGGATCTAAATCTACATCTATCTATATAGATACAGAATTTATCAGCAGGTTAGCACTCACCCCCATTAGTCCAATGCAATATAGATATATAGATAATGAAGAAGATTTTACCAAGATATTGTCTTGGACTAATGGTGATGAGTGTTGGTCTGACAGTATGATCTCTGTAATCTCTAGGCGAAACTGATTTCCAGCAATAAAATTTGGGCACTAACTTCCACCATCTGGGATTCATCTTCATATGTAAAATAAATAGATTGAATTAGATCCCCTCTAAGTACCTTGTTGGCTATTAGAATGTTTACTCATAAGGCTACATGATTCCCTACTCTTACCCTTGTGAAATTCTATAGTTGTTATAGAAAATACCCAGGAAATGAGAATGGTCATGTCCACCATAAGACTTTGTCCTGGTTGTCACAGATTTGATGACCGCGGTTATCCCAACCTCTCTTCAAGAATCCCCCTTTTCTGCTCTGACTGATAGGATATTGTTTCTCCTGAATATTAGCTGTTGGGAACCAGGTAGATCTCCCTGAAATTCTTTGGTAGGTGGAATTGCTATACTTATTGCTTGAGTTCTTCCCATTTTTCATTCTCTGCCTTTGGCAAGGAAATGAGCCCACCCTGATATTGTCCCTCCACTTCTCCTTTCTGCCTTCACACATATCCTATTCACAGTAGCACTGAAATGGAAATTTAATTGGATACATAAAACATATGCTTTTAATTGGCCATAGTCTAGTGTTCTTATGTTTTTTCCTAATTCTTAATGATTGCACCTGCTAGCTTGCATATATAATTCCATAAATGCTAATTATAGACTACATACAGTCGACACAGTAGAATCTTATTTTCTTGATAATTCTCCATCAGCTTTATGGCTATAAAAATATGGTCTGTTCTGGAAAGTCATTTGCAAAATTCTGCTTTTCTTTTCTTATGTTTTTGCCCAGGATACTATCGATACATGCACAGTGCATTGTCACATAAATCCAGAGGTGGCTGGTGGGTTGGAAATTTCTGATATTTTCTCCTTCATGTGTTTTTATTCTGTTTTCATTTCCGTTCTTTTGGAATCTCTTCTTATCACAGATATCTTGAGAGTCAATCCTTGTGTATTTTTAAAAATTATGTCAATTACAGCACAGATTTCTTCTGTTTGTACTCAGTTATCTTCCTAATATTAAATGCATTATTCTCCATTTCCTCCTTGAGCACTTTGGTCATAGCATCTAAATGTGGCATTATTGTCTCTAATCAGAACACTTCACTAAATATATAAGAGCAGATCTATTCCTTTCACAGTTGTTTGTTACCCTCCTTCTAGTTTCATCTTTGAATAATTACAGGTTTAACTCTCACATCAGACTATCTACAAACTCCTTTTTACAGGGACAGCGTTTTGTTGTTGTTTTTCTATGAAACACTATAGCTTATAATGTTCCATCCTCCTCCTTAAAGCCATACAAATTAACTTGCATGCCAAACTGGTGTTGTCCTGGGCTGTCATTTCTTTCCTTTTAAAAAAGAGCATAGATTTAGACCTGAAAAGGACCCCAGGGATTACATGGTCCAACTCGCTTATTTTAAAAATGAAGAAACTGAAGCCCAAGAGGGTAAATGACTTGTTCAAGGTCACACAAGTAGGAAATGACAGTCAGGATTTGAATGTAGGATGTATGACTCCAGATTTAGTGTTCTTCCATTGTACCACCTGACTCTCTGTTTCATGTTGTTTATTGACTGAGAGCTTTTGAGGTTCTTTTGCTGTTGTGATTGTACTGGCTGTTTTGTGCGAAACTTCTCAAAAAAAAATAGTGATGTCCAGAGTGAATGCTTTTCCTTTTACCCATTTTTTTTTCATTTTGAACAGTCAATAGTTTATTTATTTAAACAGGGTAATACTATAATTTTATAAAATTTATTTTAATTTCTATCTTTTCATATTGATTTTGCCTCTTCCTGGGATTTAAAAGATCTTAACTCTGCCACTAAGTAATTGAAGGACCTTAGACAAATTCATTAATTAACTCATTTAACAAATAATTATTGAGCACATACTAGAGAGGTAACATGGTATATTGCAAAGAAATTCATAGGGGCAGATGTTTTATTTAGGAATTCAAGATTTAGGTAACTCCCAGATGGTGAAACTCTTTTTACTGAAATAGGAAACAGAAGATTTGAGTTGTAGCCCCAGCTCTACCACTAGCTGGTTATGAGATCTTATACCAACCACTTCCACTCTCTGCAAAATGAGAGAAAGAGATTAGATGGTCTTGAAGATCCTTCCCAAATCAAAACAGTTGTGATTCCGTGAAACCTAGACAGCTGGCTAGGTGGCTTAGTGAATAGACAGAGTCTGAACCCTCTAGGACTTTGACATTCCATTTAGCTGCTCTTAGATTCTGTTTCCCTATCTTGTAAAAATTAAATAATAACAATACCTACCTCATAATGTTGATATGAGGATCAAATTAGATGAAATACGCAATATACTTGGCAAACTTTACTGCATAGATTATTATCTAGTATCACAGCTACAAAGGCACTGAGGCTGATATAGAGATGTCTAACTGGGCATAGTATTTGCCCTCGAGGGGTTTATAGTGCGGTTGGTCAGCCAGGTGGCACCATAGTGCATAGAGTTAGGAAGACTCTTTTCCTGAGTTCACATCTGGGCTCAGACACTTACTAGCTGGGTGACTCTGAGCAAATCTCTTAGCCTTATTTGTCTCAGTCTCCTCCTGTGCAAAAATGAGCTAGAGAAGGAAATAACAAACTACTCTAGTATCTTTGGCGAGAAAATTCCAAATAGAGTCACCAAAAGTTGGACACGACCGAAAAACAACCAAAAAAAACCCAACAAACAAACCAAGGTATAATACAATATGTACCTAAAAAACAAGGGCATCATTAGATTTCGAGTCAGAAACCTAGGTTCAAATCCCTGTTCTGCTACTCTGTAACTGTGTGATCTTGGGTATGCTACTTTAATTTTTGGATCCCAGTTCTGGAGCTTCCTCTGTAAAATTAAGAGGTTAGATTAAGCTGATCTCTTTTACTTTTTCCTGTTCTAAACTACTTGAACCATCTTATCCAATGAGCTGTTACTCAATAAGTGACAAACTCCCTTACATAGGATCAAAATGGGGTAAGGCCCACAAGTTGGATTTTAAAAAAAGACAATAACACTAAAATTTGAAGAAGGGAGAGGTGATTTTCAGCTGCATTGAATATGGTTAGGTTCTCTATACCTCAGTTTCTCTTTTTCTGAAATAGGAATAAATAACCTTGCCTTATAAACCTTAGAGGTTTTTTTGGTACAACTCAATGCGACAATAGGTGTCAAAGCTTATTAGCAGAGCAAGTCAGATGAGGAGAATTACTGCTAGAGACAGCTTTCATTTTAAACACTTTATTTTGCAGAAAATGAAAATGTCACAAACAATGCATTTCACATAAAATTGAGTTGCTGAAACCATAAAGTCACCCAATCAAGATTTAGATGCTTCATAGAAAATGCATACCCACCCTACTGATGTAAAACTAATTTATTTACCTCCCACATAAAGGATCTTTTTCATTTAAATGGAACAATCCCAATAATAGATTATCGCATTATGAATATGAAAAGTATAGATCCATTACATAATCAGTCATTTAATTGATAAATTATATCTTCCATGAAAAGAAGCACAGAGTTTAAATCACATGGCTGCTCCCTGTTTTGCTAATAAAATATAGTCTCTCACATTTAGTAGAGAGAAAAAAAAACACTGAGATAGGGTAGGAAAGGTTGAGGAGCAGATGACTGTCTGCAAAAACTTGAAAGACTATTCTCTAGAAAATGAATGAGACTTGTTATCCTTGGCCTAGGAGGAGAGAATTGGAAGTAACGGGAGTTATGGAAGGTACAATTTTAGATAAATCTAAACAACAAGGAGTAGACTATGATTCATTGAAGCAGGTGAAAACACAGTACCTAATCTCAAGGAACTCACATTTCAGTGGGGGAAATACGTAAATGTTTAGGCACATAGCTGATTCAAAGATAGTAGCTAGAAAGTAATCAGAAAGGGGAATGTATTAGCCAATAAGAGGACCAGGAAAGGCCTTCCGCTGAAGCTGATATTTAAGCTGGAGTCAGGGAAGCCAGTTAGTAGAAGGCAGAGTATTCCAGGTATGGGGGGACAGAGAGTCCAAAAGCAAATTTGGAAGATGGAGTGTTGTGTGTGAAGAACAGCATGAAGGCTAGTGTTACATGGAGGGAAATAAAGCATAGGAATATTGGAAAGATAAGAAGAGGCAAGGTTATAAAGAACTTTAAATACCAAATGGAAAAGTTTCCCTTTGCTCCTGGAGGGTGAGAGATAGTCAGTGGAGATCACTGGGGCAGATGGACAGAACTCTGCCTTAGAAGAAGCACTTTGGCGCCTTAGTGGAGGAAGATCAGTTAGTAAGCAATTGCAGAAATCCAGAGCAGAGTGATGACTTCCCCTCCTCCACTTCCTGCCTTCTTTCCTGTGTCTTCTCTCTCCATTAGATTATAAGATCCTTTAAGTAAGGGACTGACTCTCTCTCTTTTTATTAATTGTATCCACAGCATTGAGGATAGTGACTGGCACACAGGAGATGCTTCATAAATTTTTATTGCATTAGATTGAATTGGATTAGGTGATGAGCACTTTCTCACTAAGATTGTTGCTTTCTAATGGAGAAAAGTGGATGTATAGAAGAGATGTCATGAAGGTAGAAATGACAAGATTTGGCATCAGATTAGAAATGTAAGGTGAATGAATGGAAGAGTATTTGGGGAGGACACTGAGGTTGTAGATCCAGGTGAATAGGAAGGTAGTGGTACGCTAAGCAGTAACTGGGAGGGTCAAAAGAGTGAATTGTTTGGAGGGAGAGAAAATGAGTTCTGTTTTAGACATATTGTATTTGAAATATCTTGAAGGTTATTTACAGTTTTGTAGCAGTGAATTCCCCATCACTAGAAGTGTTTAATTAGAGATGGACGAATACCTTGAGATCCCTGTCTCATGTGGGAGGTTGGATTACATGACCTCTGAGGTGCCTTACAACCGAATGATCTGATTCTTTTTTTTTTCCCTAGGAATATAACTTTATTTTGCAGTGAATAGTGCAGCTAAAAGTACAATACAGGACAACAGGAAGACTACCTATTTAATAGCTGCTTCTAAATCTTAACACATTTTCCTTATAATTGTACGTTTCTTTTTGTTGCTGTTCAGTTTTGTCCGACTCTTCATGATCTCATGTAACATAACACACCAGGCTCTTCTATCCTCCACTCTCTCTCAAAGTCTGTTCAAGCTCATGTTCATTGTTTCTATGACACCATCTATTCATCCCATCCTCCCCATCCCCTTTTCTTTTTGCCTTTAATCTTTCCCAACATTAGGTTGGTTTTTTTTCTGAGTCCCATCTCCTCATCATGTGGCCAAAATATTTAAGCTTCAACTTCAGTATTTGACCTTACAGTGAATAGTCTGAATTAATTTCTTTACATACTGAGTGATTTCCTATCCTTCATATACAAGGGACTCTCAAAAGCAGATGATTCGATTCCAAATTCATCTGAGAGTAAGAGACATTGATATGACCACTGGACAATAGTATCTCTCAAGTTTTAAACTAAATATCCAAAGTTTTCTGAGAAAATAGTTGCCAAGACAAATTAAGAATTATTCCCTTATAAGTTTTGACTCATGTTTTCTGATACTATATCTCTGTATCAGTTAACATGTTCAAAATTGAGATATCTAACAACATAATTTAAATGACAAATAAATAACAGCAGAGAGAGCAATTGATTTGATTTCAAAAGGATGGAATTTGAACCCCACCTTGGCTACTTCATGAATGACCTTGTGACAGTAACTTAACTCCTCTGAGACTCAGTTTGCCTCCCTATAAAATAAGTGGGTTGTATTAGAGGGTTGCTAAGGTCTCTTCCTGGTCTATATCTTATGACCTGTCTACACCCCACATGGGATACAAATACAATTTAGTTCAGTTCAATATACAGGTAATAAGAATCTGTTATGGGCTGGGCATTGTAATAAAGTGCAAGGACAAGGACTAGACCTGTGATTTCACTCTATAGAGGGAATTCTCAGATGAGAAGATCCCTCTACTAATGCAGGTCTGCATCTTCTCTGTGATTTGTAGTTTTAAAGAATTGCCCAGAGCACTGATGAATTGGAGACTTACCTAGAGTTATGTAACTTGAGTGTATCAGAGGGGGAATTTGAATCCAGGTCTTATTTTTTCCTAAATTAGCTCTCTTTCCAACTAGCCCAGGGTGTCTCTTTAGGTGGTGGGGGGGGGGTGTTTCAAAGATAAACAATAAATAGTATTTGCCTCTAAGGAGCTTATAATCTATCCTCTAAGACCAAGCAGAAAAAGTCTAATCCTTCTTTGACATTATAGCCCTTCAAATACTCAGATATCTATCATGTATCTGTAAGTCTTCTCTTCCATTCCCCAGGAAAAAAAACAAACAAACCAACAATTTCTTCCACAGATATTTGCAAGACATGGTTACCACTCCTCTTACCAACCATGTGAAATAGCCTTGTGGTATACATCTGTAGCACTCCAATAGAGACATACCTCTAAATTAATATCAATCCACTAATTACCACTTTATTTGTACAATCATTCCACACATTACAGTTTCCAATAACCATACTATCATCCAACCCATGTCTTACTTGCAAGGATATTTTGAAAGACTTTATCAATTGCTTCCCTAATGTCTACTTATACTATGTCTACTATGATATTCATCTGAATGAATAGTCTAGTGGACCCCCACAAAAAGGAAATGTGCTTCATTTAATGTGATTTCCTTTTAATAAACCCATTAAAAGATCAAAACAAATTATCAGAAATTCATGATAATATTTCAAGACCAGACAGTTAATTAACTAGTTATCAATCAACTATATTTGCTCGGTACCCAAGAGGTACAAAGCAGTCTTTTATACTGAAGGGTACATGTACAAGTAGTTTGGGTTACCATTAAGGGTAAAGCACACTCTTTACTAAGACTTTATGGACACATTCACTCCACCAGGAATTCTTACAGGTCAATGACCCCTTTAGCTAGAAAAGTTTTGGACAGTGAATGACAGATCACATGACCTGCTGAATTCTACTGAATAAGTAGACAGTTTTGAGAAAGAGAAGATATAAGGGAGATTATCAAGCATGTAAATTTTAGGGGAATTTCGTAGCTTAGTAGCAAAGTACAAATCCACCAAAAATACATTTCAAATATAATAATCAATATTAAGTTTACAAATAAAAGACAAGAATGTTTCTGAAAAGATGATGGAAGTGGATTACTTTTCTTGGGCCTCATTGAGACTGTTTTGACATGAAGCTACTGACAATTCCCTACACAACATAAAGGAAAGGGGACAGAGGGCAAGAGTTCCATTGTTGCTCCATTCACCAGGAAAGTTAAATAAGCTTCTACATGTCACTGGGCTACAAGAAGAGCACCACTACCTCCTCCTACTCCATCCCAAGCTGTAAGAGAATGAAGAAGCTTGCTATTTCTCCTGCTCTGTGTGCAGAGAAAAAGAAGAGAACAAAGAACTCAGCTGATGAGGATGAGGATGCTGCTGCTAATAAAGAACTACCAACTTTTTATATCACCTGTTACATACCAGGCACTGTGCTAAGTGCTTTACAGTAATAATAATGGCCGTTATCATCATCGTCATCATCGTCATCCCTATTGTGAGGAAACTGAGGCAAATTGGGGTTATATAACTTGCCCGAGGTCACACAGTTAGTAAATATCTGAGGAGAGCCTCTCAGAGCAGAAGTGTCCAGTGGGAGACCATTTAGGAGTTTTGTGTTCTTAAGCTCTATCTCCTACTTTTCATTTTGGTCAGATAACACACTAGAATCTCCTTCATCTACTGTTCTTCCCTCTTGAGAAGTGAAATGAACATCTTACAACTTGAATACAATGGCAGGTATGTAGGTCTGTAGAGGCTACCTTAAAACAGAATAAAAACAAACAAACAAAAAAACCAAGCTTGTTTAGAGACAAGGGGGTCTTGCCCTCTTAGCAACAGAAAATTTCCCCTTCAATCTCCCAATTGTTCTAGGTTCTACTTTCATCTTGGGGAGAGCTGAAAAGGGTGAGTTATTACATTTATTCCCATTCTAAAAACCGAGAAGGCAACTTGGTGTTGTTGTAATTTTGATATTTTGGGCTCCTAAAAAATGCAAGCTATACTTACATGACCGAGCTCACAGAATCTGAAGAGACAATGCTTTGCAAGCCAAAAAGTGCTACGGAATGGGAGACTTTATTATTCAAGTGGATCTCATCCCTTCTCACCTTACGGTCAATAATCCAGATTGCTTTACCAGTGCAATTTGGCAAACCCACCCATAAACTCAACACTGTAATAAAATTCCTAGTTACTGAGCTCTTGAAGTGGGGAATAGGGAGGGAAAAGAAAAGAAGCATTTATTAAGCCCCTATTTTGTGAAAGGCACTTTAAAAGCTGTATTTTATTTAATCCTCACAACAACCCTGTGATATACATGCTATTATTACCCCTATTTAATAGTTTAAGAAACTGAGACAGAGAGAAGTTCAGTTACTTGCTCACAGTCACACAACTAATCTGAGGCTGCATTTGAACTCAGGTCTTCCTGGCTCCAGGTTCAGGGCTCTATCTGCTATACTCCCTAGTTTTCTGATGGAGGCAGAGGAAGTATTATTTCCCCCTATATCACCCTGGTATATGCTGGAACTTCGGAAAAGGTTTTCATCCGGTAGCAATCTCTTCTCTTCTCCAACTCTGGCTCCCAAACCTACGAATCAATCTTTCTTTAAAGTGATCCACTATCCCTTCATCCCTGAGTTCAAAAATAGTAAATACTTAAGAAATATTTGTTCAATTAATAGTATTAACTTCTTGCTGCCTCCTAATTACTCATGACCATGCACCTAGGCCTGCCCTTCCAAGAGAGGGAGGGTGCTTCACTGTGGATCCTCTTTTAAACCTTCCCTTTATCAAAATCTGTGCTTAGCTTGAGGCAGTATTGGCAACATTGAATTGGAAAGGATTCATTGAACTTAATTGAACACATTTATTAAAACCTGCTATATTCCAGGTCCCCTGGGGAGTGCAGAGGGAGGTAAAATACAAAAAAATAAATAAAACATCACCCTTACGCTTATAAAATGTACAATCAAATGGAGGAAGGAGAGGATGACACATACAAATAATTGTATTACAACTAGAACATAAGGGCATAAGATAGGAACAAACAAAAGGCTATGTAAGGTCTACGGAGGGAAATAGCATCTAACTGGTGGGGTCAGGGAAGGTTTCCTTAGAGTGAAGACAGTTTAGTTGGGCCTTAAAGAATGGGTAGAATTTCAACAAGAGGAAATGAACCCATGCTAGTCATGGGATGGGGAAGGACACAAACAAAGACGTGAAAGCATGTAGAAGGGCTTACAAAGGGCTTACAAAGAAAAAGATGAAGCCCACTGTGGATAGAATATAAAATAGGGGTGATTAGACAATAAATTTAGCATGGCTTCAGACTGAGAAGGATTTTGATGATTAAAGAGGTGGTTCAGTAATCGGTTTTGATTTTAGATTTTGACTGTCACGATCATATCTATGCATACTAAAATGGTCAAGGATGTAACGTCTCTTTGACTGGAATATTCCCTCCAATGATGCTGACTCCAAACCATCCAATATCTGCCTGTGCTATGAAACTCTTCCTTATGTCCTTCCACATATCTGCTCCCCACATTATGAGGATACCAGTGGAAAACTCCAGATCCATCTTCTTTATCCATCATCTAGTTCCCGGATGACATACTTTATTCCAAGTTTCCTCATTTGTTATGTGTTGCAGTTCTTCATGCTCACTCTAAGCCCTCCACTGTTCTCTATGCAATGGATGTGCAATCTCCATTCTACAGAGACTACTGCAGTCATATAACAGGATTGGCTGTTTGCTATCCCAAACTGACTCTGAAAAATGTGCAGAAGCCCTGCTGACCTTCAACTTGGAATGGAGAAGGTATGACTTTGTCTCTAACTTTCACAAAAGTTGAGTATCAGACAACCTAGCAGGGGTTCCTGACATAGGGTCTGTGTACCCCTGAGGGGTAAAAGAAGCTTCTCAAGGGCGGATGAAAAATATTAGAAATATTTAGTAAATAATTCTATTAAACATTCTAAAAACTTTGAATAGATTTCCAATAAATTTAAGCTAGAAGATTTTGGGTGTACCCTTGGAAAAGAATATTTGGTAAATAAACTAAGTGAATAAACATGTATTAAGTACCTATGCTATGCCACACACTGTGTTACGTGCTTTACAAATATCTCATTTGATCTGCCAACAACCCTGGGGGTTAGGTGTGGCTATTGTTACCCTCATTTTACCGTGTTTAAGTCACTTGTCCAGGGTCATACAGCCAGTATCTGATGCCAGATTTGAACTCAGGTCCTGACTCCAGTCCCAGCATCGTATTCACTCTACCATTTAGCTTTATTTTTTTTTTGTTTTCACAAGTGTATACGTAGTAAACTCTAAAATTTATTTCTTTTAGGACTTAATAGTGGTTATGGGAAGGTTTACTGAAAAGTCAAGGGATTTACAGGGATCAAAAAAAAAGTAGGAACCCTAGCTATAGATATGCTAGGAAGAGAAAAAGCAACAACTAATGACCTCATTAAAAACAAGTGATATACCAAAAACGCTCACATGCTCCTCTTCATCTCTTCTCCCTGTGCTTCCTCTGGATTGGCAGAAACACCAACAGCAAGGAGCCAGCTCTGCCCTTCACCTCTGGAAGGCTGCATTGCTTCTGCTCAGGAAAATCCTGGTGACATATCCCTCTGAGATTATCTCCAATTTATCCTGCCTCGAGTTTGCTTGTACATTGTTGTTTTCATGTTTTCTCTTCCATTAAGAGCGAACTTCTTAAGGCCAGGGACTATCACTTTGCCTTTCTTTGTATCCCAAGTAATCAGGACACAAGATGAGGCATGGTGGGCACTTAAAAAATATGCTTGTTGACTTGAATTGTTCACTTGTTAACCTGGATAAACTAACTCTTTTCCAGGATAATGCCCTCTGTAAGGAGGTTTGAGCGTTTGATGTCTCAATAAATTTAAAATAAAAATAGATCTTATGTCTGGAAGAAAAAAGATACTACCCACAGGAACTGGGAGAGATACAAATTTAGAACCTAGGTCCATCTACTTTGGACAGCTGCTGTATGTTTAGGTCTCAGAATGAGTGGGATGATCATAGATTCATAGATTGAGGACTTAGAAGTTATTTAGTCCTTCATCCTGCTTTTATTTTTTTAACAGATGGTAAAACTGAAACCTTCATAAATAGAATGCTAGCTATGGATGCTGAAAGAACTCATTACTCTTCATACTTTTGGATTTCTTTTTTTGTCTTTTACTTCTTTTTAAAAATGTATTTAGCATCTTATTTTTTCCCAGTTATATGTAAAAACAACTTGTAGCATTAATTTTTAAAACTTTGAGTTCCAAATTTTCTTCATTCCTCCATCCCCACTGCCGTTGTTGAGAAAGCAAGTAATCTAATATAGGTTGTACATGTATAGTCCTGCAAAACTTATCCACATTAGTCATGTTGTGAAAGAAAACATAGACCAAAAATAAAAACCCTCAAGAAAAATAAAGTAAAAAAAAAATATATGCTTCAATACTTTTCAGTTCAGATAGCATAAGTTCTTTTTGGGGGGTGGACAGCATTTTGCATCATAGTCTTTCAGAGTTATCTTGGATCATTGTATTGCTAAGAATAGCAAAGTCATTCACAGCTGATTATCTCACAATATTGCTGTTACTTTGTTCACAGTACATTTCACTTTGCACCAATTCACGTAAGTCTTTCCAAGTTTTTCTGAGAGCATCATGTTCATCATTTCTTTTAGCACAATAGTATTCCATCATAATTATATACCACAGTTTGTTCAGTCATTCCCCAATTCATTGGCATCCCCTCAGTTTCTAATTCGTTGCCACCAGAAAACACCTGCTATAAATAATTTTGTAAATATGGGTCCTTTTCCTTTTTAAAAAATCTTTTGGGGGGGTATACAGACTTAGAAGCCATACTGCTAGGTCAAAGGGTATGCATGGCTTTACGGCCTTTTGTGCATAGTTCCAAACTGCTCTAGAGAATGGATAAATCAGTTCACAACTCTATCAACAATGTGTTAATGTCTCATTTTTTCTCACATCCCCTCCACCATTTGTCAGTTTCCTTTTCTGTCCTATAGGCCAATCTAATACATATGAGGTAGTATCTCAGAATTGTTTTAATTTGCATTTCTCTACTCAATAGTGAGTTAAAGCCTTTTTCAAATGGCTATAGATAGCTTTGATTCCTTCATCTGAAAACTGTTCATATCTTTTGATCATTTATGGCTCTTATTTTTATAAATTTGACCCAGTTCTCTATATAGTTGAGAAATGAGGCCTTTATCAGAGAAACTTGGTTTGAATTTTTGTCACAGTTACTTTTGCTAACTGTATTTCCCTCCATCCTATTCCCCCTTCCATTTATTCTATTCTCATTCTTTTCATCCTTTCCTTTCTCAAAGGTGTTTTACTTCTGATTACTGCTCCTCCTCACCATCTGCCTTCCTTTATATCCCTCCCCTTTATCTTATCCCCTTCCTCTCCTGCTTTCCTGTAGGGTAAGATAGATTTCTATATCCAATTGAGTGTGCATGTTATTCCCTTTTAAGTCAATTCTTATGAGAGTAAGGTGTAAGCATTCCCTGATACCTCCCACACATTCCCCTCCAACATAAAAGCTCTTTATTGATTCTTTTATGTCAGATAATTTACCCCACTCTCCCCCTTCCTTTCCCTTTCTCCAGGAACAGTGCTCTTCTTATCCCTTCATTTTATTTTATTTTTTAGATATCATCCTATCATATTCAACTCACACCTGTATCTTCTATTCATATATACTTCTTCAAATTACCCTAATAATGAGAAAGTTCTTATATGTTACAAGTTACATCTCCCCATCTAGGAATAAACCATTTAACCTTATTAAGTTGCTTGTGATTTCCTGTTCCTGTTTACCTTTGTATGCATCTCTTGAATCTTGTATTTGAAAGTCAAATTTTCTATTCAGCCCTGTTCTTTTCATCAAGAATGGTTGAAAGTTCTCTATCTCATTGAATATCCATTTTTCCCCCAAGGATTATATTCAGTTTGACTGGGGAGGTGATTCTTGGTTTCAATCCTAGCTCCTTTGCCCTTTGGAACATCATATTCTAAGCCCTCCAATCCTTTAATGTAGAAGCTGCTAAACTTTGTGTTATCCTGACTGTAGCTCCATAATATTTGAATTTTTTCTTTCTAATTGCTTGCAATATTTTCTCCTTGACCTGAGAGCTGCAGAATTTAGCTATAAGACCTCTTTCAGGAAGGGATTGGTGTATTCTTTCAATGTCCACTTTACCCTCTGGTTCTAGAATATCAGGGCAGTTTTCCTTGACAGTTTCTTGGAAGATGATATCTAGGCTCATTTTTTTATTATGGCTTTCAGATAATCCAATATTTTAAAAATGATCTCTCCTGGATCTATTTTCCAGGTCAGTTTTTTTGTTTGTTTGTTTTTTCCCAATGAGATATTTCACATTGTCTTCTATTTTTTTCCCCATTCTTTTGGTTTTGTTGTATAGTCTTGATTTCTTATAAAAATCATTAGCTTCCATTTACTCCATTATAATTTTTAAGGAATTATTTTCTTCAGTGAGATTTTGTACTTCCTTTTCCATTTAGCCAATTCTACTTTTTTTGTCAGTGAATTTTTGTGCCTCTTTTTCCATTTGGCCAATTCTGCTTTCTAAGGCATTCTTCTCTTCATGAGCTTTTTTGTACCTTTTTTACCATTTGACCTACTCTATTTTTTAAGGTGTTATTTTCTTCAGTATTTTTTGTCTCTTTTTTCAAGCTGTTGAAAATCATGTTTTTCATGATTTTCTTGCCTCTCATATCTCTTCCCAATTTTTCCTCTACCTCTCTTACTTGATTTTCAAAATCCTTTTTGAGCTCTTCCATGGCTAACCAATTCATATTTTTCTGGGAGATTTTGGATGTAGGAGATTTGACTTTGTTTTCTTCTTTTGAGTGTGTTTTGATCTTCCTTGTGACCATAGTAACTTTCCATAGTCAGAATATTTTTTTCTGTTATTTGTTCATTTTCCCAGCTTGACTTTTAACTCTTTGTTAAAGTAGGGCTCTGCTTCTAGAGTAGAGCATGCACTGTCCCAAGCTTTAAGGGATTTGTGCAGCAGTTTTTTAGAGATACTTCTAGGGACCTATACGCTTTCAGTTCTTCCATGGTGTTATGATCTAAGGAGAGTTGTGTTTACTACTCTCTTGGCCTGTGAGCAGCCACAAGCACTTTTTCCTGTCCTGAAGAGGAAGTTATCTATTATACCGTGGTCACAAATTCTGGTGTTCTAGGGCTTTTCCGTACCTGGGACTTCATCTGGATTCAAACATGGGCAAAGCATCAGAGTCCTCCAACACTGTTAACAGAGAGAGCCCTGTAATCTTCTTCTGATCAGTTGTTTGAGCTCCTTACAGTCTGTGGGCTAAGAGTTCTGGAAGCAGCTGCTGCTCCTGCCACCTAATTCAGTGGTTCCCAAGACCTGCTCATGGTTTGCTGCAGCTGGATCTGTGCTGGTGTGGCCTGCACTGGACTGTGCTCCACTCTCACCCAGGTGCAACAGACCTTTCCTGTTGATTTTCTAAGTTGTATTTGGCTGGAAAATTGTTTTGTCCCTTCCTTTTGTGAGTTCTGTTGCTTCAGGAATTGTTTTATAGCATTATTTAATGGTGTTCAGATGAGTTTGAGGTAGAGCTCAGGTGAGTTTTTCTGTTTTCTCTGCAATCTTGGCTCCATTCCTTTCATACTACATATGTACATATATACAAAAACACATACATACACATACATAAATATGCATATACATATACATGTATATATATGTACATTATATATTTGTCTATATATTTATATCTATTCTTCAATATATTTATATCTATATCTGTATCTATACATATACACATATGCATATGTATGTTTCTAGAGTTAGATAATTGTTTAACATTGATGACTAGATTAAATTACTTGTGTTGTTATACAGGTGCTAAGTGGTAGAGCTAGAAGAGGGTGAACAGAAAAGGGAAATCATAAGGGACTTAACAAGGTTAAACTCTTTATATTCCTATATGAGAAGATGATATTTGTAATTCGTAAGACCTTTCTCATGATTAGAGTGGTTAGGAAAAGTATATATAGACTTATGGCACAGGTATGAGTTGAATATACCACAGATATAATTTGAATTCAATCCTCTTATACCCAGCTGTAATTTGAATTCAGTTACCCTTTGTCAAACCTTTTAAAGTTATTATTGATTTTGTCCTTAATGTGTTAATGTTATTTGAAAATAGATGTCCATGTTTATAATGATTCAAAATGTCCAGAAAAGTCCACATGCTTGCAAGTTCTCATAAATGTCTTCTCCTTCTTGAACAAAATAATGTAATTATTGAATAGAGATCAACAAAGTCATAACTAGAGGCAGGTGAGGTGACTAGGGCTTTAGCTCAGGTGCTGACATGGGGGCAAAGGCACACATTCTCTCCAAGGGCACAGTTATTCACTGGTATAGTCTGAACCAAAACATATGTTGTCCTGTGTGTCATCAGGATTTGGATTAGGGTATCTGAGTTTTGAAAGATAACAAAAGAGCAACGAATTTGATTAGTAGAAAACAGAAGAAAAGAGGAGAGGAATGAGTCAATCTCTCTCCCAGTATGACCATAACCATAGTCTGACTGTTTTCTATGTATATTCTCTCTTCCTCATGCAACGTCTCCTACCAAAACAAACAAACCAACAAACCAACAAACATCCCTTGGATCTCACTGCTAGGTCTGCAACTATTTTTGTCCCAGGTGAAAAAATATTTTCTTGTTTTCTCTCTGAACCTCAACTTCCCACAGGGTCCTATCAGTCACTTACATAAGAGGTCCTAAGAACTGCTTGAAGGAAAAGGTGAGTCCTTTGCAGCCTAAAATGTTTGCCAACTAAGATCTGTTCTCATAGCAAGATTGTTAAACAGTGACAGTAAAATACCTCATTGCAAGGGGTGTGGGGTGTCACATTGGAATGAGTGGCAAGGAAAAGGATTCATTAAGTGTGGACACTTCCTAGAAGTTCGACAGTGAAACAGAGGAGACAAATGGAATAACTGATGAAAAGAGTAGAAAGCTCAGAGGATGGTTTTTGAGGGTTTGGAAGATCTGAATATGATTCACTTGAATATCTAAACATACCTGAAATATATAAATACCTTATAAGTGGTATTTGCATTTTAGCTCAAGAGACTTTCTAAACAAAAACAAAAAGAAAAGAAAAAGGAAAATGGAGCCACTAATGGCTGAATTTAAGATTTCCTTGGTGTAGTGGAGGTACAAGTACCTCCCAGTGTTGCTTAAATCACACCATTCAAATGACTTCCACATCACAAAATCTGACTTCATTGATTCATTCATCTATCTATCCATTATTTCATTCATTACTTCATTCAACAAAAATCTTAGCATTCTACCTTACAATATTACCACATGGTCAAGGTTTCTTTATGGAATTCAAAAAATCATCAATACCATATGTTGGTCTCAGGCAGAATTGATTTTCTGGAACAAATCTAATAAGAAAATAACTATTTTTGAGGTACTCATGGAATTACATCTAAAAGTGATTGAAATTCATTAAAGCAAAGAACATAGAGAGGTCCTAGATGTCCAGAAATGGAGGCTCAGAGCATACATCTATCATGTTGGGGATTCTTGTAACCCTTCCCAGGTGCAAAGTTTACTCATGGTGGGAAAGAATAGAATGCTAAGCTGGTAGTCCAAGAGACCTGGGTTCTGATCATATCCCAGGTTATGACCTGTAACAATTGGTTCATAGCAGGGCTTTGCACATAGTAGTAAGAGCTTAATAGATGGTTTTTCTATTCATTCATTTATCCTAACACTAATTCACTGCAAGACTTTTAGCAAGTCTTTTAGCTTTCCTGTCAAGTCAGGTAAGCATTTATTATATTCCTGCTGTGTGCAAGTTACTTTTCTGAACATTGGGTAAGTGATAAGAAATGGCCCCTGATATTATAGAGATAAAAGCCTAGAAAGTAAATATGATACAAGTAATAACTAAAACACTATATAGAACTTTCAGAAAAACCACAGAGGCAAACACTATAAGGTAGAAAGCATAAGCAATCATTGTTATCTTGAATAAGATAATAATAATAACTAAATTATATAGCTCTTTTAAGGTTTGCAAATTGCTTTTCATGTAATATCTCATTTGATCACATAAGGAAAATAAACTTCAGATACATTAATGGGGGCCATGTCACTAGGAAGAAAGTAGTAGAGTTAGGATTAAACCCAGGTCCTTTGGGTTTAGGACTGTTTCACTTCCCATCGTACAATACTATACCTTTACATTGGTACTTTAATGCTTTCTTGATTTCACCAGTCTTACTGAAAACAATGAGAATCTTGAAAAGTCACAGAATCTCAATTTTGGAAGATATCTCTGAAGATCTAATGCAGTGGTTCTCAACTTTCCTTATGACGTGACCCTTTAATACTTGTATGTGGGCATATCTGCATGTGGGTGGACCTGTCTGGAGATGGATAGAGGAGCAGTGTCTCAGTTCCTAAGACCATTGGAAATATGTGTTTTCCGATGATCTTAGGCAACCCCTGTGAAAGGATCGTTCAACCGGCACAGGGGTCGCGACCCACAGGTTGAGAACTACTGATCTAATGAAATCCAAAGCTTTATAATAATAATAATAATAGCAAATTTCCTCTATAGCATTTCCTATAGTGTTCATCAATGTTTGTGTTAAAGATCTCCAATTGTAGATGTTCAACACCCCTTGACAGCATATCAATCAATCAGTAATCATTTATTAAGTACCTACTACATACCAGGCACTGTGCCAACTCTGGAGATACCAAAAAAAAAAAAAAGAGGCAAAAGATAGTCCTTGCACCCAAGGAGCTCACAGTCTAATGGATGAGAAAACAAAGAAATATATACAAACAAGCTCTATACAGGATTAAAAGGAAATAATTAACAGAAGGAAGGCACTATAATTAAGAAGGGTTTGGAACTTTCTGTAGAAGATTGAGTTTTAGTTGTAGCTTAAAAGGAAGTTAAGGAAGTCAGGAGGTGGAGATAAGAAGGAAGAATATTCCAGGAATGGGAACAACCAGAGAAAACACCCAAATTTGAGAGCTGGAGCGTCTTTTTTATGGAACAACAAGGAGGCCAGTGCCACTGAATCAAGTGTACCTGATGGGAAATAAGGTGTAAGAAGACTGGAAATAAAGAAGGGGGCTAGGCTATGAAGGACTTTGAATGTCAAACAGAAAGCTTTAAATTTGATCTTGGAGGCAATGAAAAAGCATTGGAGTTTATCGAATGGAGGTGAGGGTGTGTGTGTGTGTGTGTGTGTGTGTGTGTGTGTAATATGGTTGGATCTGTGCTTTAGGAAAATCACTTTGGTGGCTGGAAGGAAGGAAGGAAGACAGTTTAGAATGGGAGAGGCTTGGAGTAGGCAGATGTATTGGTTATGGAATTTGGAGATGCCCCTGAATTGGCTTGGTTTTTGGATTGAATGTTAAAACCCAGGGCTTGTGAATCCCACTTGTGGGATGGACTTGTTGACGTGAAGAGAGAGGGCTGAACTGGGAGGAGCTGTGAATTGGGAGAGAGGCCCAAGCCTAGAGAAGGCCAGAAGGACTTTGGGAGAGCAGTATCCAGTATCGTGGAGTCTGAGTTGCTGAGAGAAAGACTGCTAAGAGCCTGTTGGAGCTGCCCAGGACTTTTGAGAACTGCCACCCAGAGCTGCCAAGAACTGAGGAGGCATGGCTGTGATGCCGCTATTTTGTCTGTCTGTTTTGACATTGTTTTGTCAGATTCACCTGATTGATGAAGGACAGTGCTGCTGTTGTAGAGGTCCTGGAACCTGGCTGTTGGTTCAGAAGCCCTGAAGGAGGATTTTCTTGTGGTACCTGCACAGAAATCCTGGAAGAGGGCCTTGCTGATGTTTTCAGGGGTTCTGGGACTGTTCTACAGGCAGAGAGTGACTTGCTGAGGACACTGGCTATGGCTTTGTTGAGCCTTGTCTCCCCAGGAACTGAGATTGCTGAGGGCTTGCCTCAAGTGAAGATGAAAGAAGGCACTTTCCTTGGGTATTTAATGCTGAGCTTTACTTTGTTGTAACTTAAGGGTGAATGGCCTTTTGTGCTTTCCTGCCTCTTTTGAGATTCAGGGGTGGGAAGCCTTTGAGTTTTTTGTGCTCTGTGATTGACCAAAGGAGTTTTTTTGTGCTCTGTGATTGACCAAATGAATGTACTTTGTTTATGGTTGGAGACTAATCTCCATTTGAGAAGAGACTTTTGACTGACTAAATGAATGTACTGTCTAGGGGTGGAGTAGTACCTGGATCGAACGGAGAACTTACTTGCTAAAGGAACAAGTTACACTGTATTTTGACTTTCTCTGTTCTGTGAATGTTTGCTGAATAAATGGGGCTTACCATGCTGGTAATCCAAACCTTGGAAGTTGCCTTTGTTTGGCCTTACAGTAGACTTACCTGTAGTCTATTGTAATAGTTCAGGTGGGAGGTGATGAGGGCCTGCACTATTGTGGCAGCTGTCAGAGGAGAAAAGAGGGCATATTCAGGAGATTTTATAAAGGTGAAAATGACAAGTCTTGGGTATGGAGAGTGGATATGGAGAGTGAGATATGGAGAGTTAAAGATAGTGAAGAGTTGAGGATGAGTTCCAGACTGTGAGTCTAAGAGACTGGAAGGATAGTGTTATCCTCTATAGTGATAGGGAAGGATAGGGGAATTTTGGAAGTGTTACATTTAAGATGTCCATTGGGCATCCAGTTTGCTATTCTGAAATGCAAATGGAGGGGTGAGATTGGAGGTCAGCAGAGAAATAAGGGTAGAATAGCTAGATTAGAGAATCATTAGCATAGGGATGATAATCAAATCCATGGGAGCTGATAAGAAGTGAAGAATTATAGAGAAAGTAAAGAAAAAGGCCCAGAACAGAACCCTGTAGGACACCTGTGGTTAGAGGGCATGATCTGGACAAGGATCCAGCACAGGAGACTGAGAAAGAGATTTCAGATAAATAGGAAGTGAACAAAGACAGAATGGTGTCCCAAAAATCTAATGACAAGAGAGTAATGAGGGGGACAAAGGAAGTTTAATAATGTCAGAGGTTGAGGAGAATGAAAATAGAAAAAAAAATGATTGAATTTGGAAACTCAGAGATCCTTGGGAATTGTGGCAAGAGTAATTTATTTCAGTGGAATAGTAAGATTGGAAGTTGGATTACAAAGGTTTAAGACAAACATGAGAAGAGAGACAGTCACAGTATCTACCAGAGCCTTTACAAGGAATTTAGTCATAAAGGGCAGAAGAGATATAGGATAATAGTGGAGATGGAAGGATTGAGTGAGGTTTTTGTTTTGTTTTGTTTTGTTTTGTTTTTTCCCCAGGAGTAGGAGACTTATTGGTTGTAGGAAGTAGAAATGAGTCAGGAGAAAGGAAAAGATTAAAAATAATTGATAGGGTGGAGATGGCAGAGGGGACGGTCTGCTGGAGGAGACAGGATGGAATGGGATCATTTGAGCAGGAGGAGGGGTTAGCTTTGGTACAGAGTAAGGCCACCTCATCACGTGAGAGAAGACGCGATGGAGGTCATAGCGACAGAAAGCATCTACGTGATAGGAGAAGAGGGAGCTCAGGGCATGTGTGCATATGTTGAAAAGCTGTCACTGAATTGATCAGAGTTCTGATGTCTTTTGGTGTTATTTTTCTTTGCATTATTTTCTGCAAAATAGTGACCCTAAGGCACTAACCACACAAGGTCATTTCCCTGCTAACAAAGCTACCTCTAAGACAAAATATAGATTATTTTGTCTGTCTGGTATTTAAGGTCTTTCACGGAAAATTCGAATCATCTTTTCATTTTCATTTCACATTTATTCTCTTCTCAACATTATCTTCCAGCCAAATGCAACTTAGAACACAGCATGACGATAGTCTAGTTTATGATGTTATTTGTGTACATTTTACTCCTGCCACTAAATTAGAAGCATATTATGGGCAGGGGCTTTATGATACACATTTTTACATCTCCCCCAATATGTAAGACAGGATCTTGTGCACGGTATCTAACTAATAAATGATCTTGAATGGAGCTAGAATGAATGGATGAATAAAGAAATCCCAACGAAAGCCCTAACTAGCCATTCCCAGAATTTGTCAGCTAGTCTTTTGTTTCCATTTGCTGGTTCATTTAAGCAGGTTGCTTCCAATGCTTACAATGAATTCTCTGTCGTTCTTTCAGAATCATGATCTTTCCTGACCTACCTCCTCCTGAAGGCTTGCCTGATCTCCTAGGATGAAAGGTTGTTTTTTGGTTTTGTTTTATTTTGTTTTGTTTTCCCCCCTCTTAAAATGTTTTAGATAGGGAAGCTAGGCACAGTGAATAGAGCAGCCATCCTGGAATCAGGAGGACCTGAGTTCAAATCAGACCTCAGACACTTAACACTCACTAACTGTGTGACCATAGGCAAGTCACTTAACCACAATTGCCCTATCTTCCCCCCTCCAAAAAAAGACCCTCAAAAATGTTTTATAAATGTCACTTTACCTGGATCTCTCCTTTCCCTTTGTCACTTTCTTCCTTGTAACATTTTTTTTTCTGTGCTTATGTTATATATCCCCAAGCATAATGGAAGGTTGTTCAAGATGGGGACTATGTCCATTTGGCTAGGCTGGTCCCGTTTCTTTAGGTAAGGTAAACCTCTCTCTCACATCTATACAAAAGTATAATGTGCTGCCTCAGGAGGGTCTACATTCCACCTCATCTTAGGCAAAGGTTGGATGGTTGCTTTTTGGCTACAGGTTGAAAGTGAATCATTGAGGAATCCCTCTAAGGCAACTATTTATAAAGGGAATTTTTGAAGTGTAATAATTGTACTCAAACTTACTTGACTTAAACACATCAGTTTGTTCCTCTGAGCTCCAAAACTGCCTCAAAGAACACCAATCAACTAATAGGCAGAGTAGAGGACTTGACCAGGTATCACTACAGCTGGGTTCGGGTCTTTCTGGTGCTGTTTACCAATTCTGTGATCCTGACTGAGTTTTCTCAGCTCTCTGAATCTCAATTTCCTTGTTTCCTTGCAAAATGGAGAGAATGATATGTGTTAGGTACTTCATAAATGTATTGTAGAAAAAGCTCATTATAAACTTCAAAAGATGAAATCACTCCAAGCTTTAGTGGATGAGGCATTCCACGAGTTGCTGTGGACAAGGAAATTCATCAGAGGTTAATGAATTTTTTTTCTTTTTTCTTTTTTTAAATTTTCAAGTAATGAATTTTTTCTAAGGGATGAACTACTCCCATTTTTGTGTGTCCTGTCCTCAGGTGACAAAAAGTCACAGAGTCCATCACGCAGATCAATCTTGATACCTTTTCAGCTGGATAGGACCTAGATACTAGACTATAGATCATAGGACTTGTATCTAGAAGAGTTCTCACAGGTTTTCTAATGCAATCCTTTGGTTTTACAGATGAGTGAATTGACCTGCATGAAATCACTCAGGAACTCAGTAGAAGATCTGGGATTTGAAGCATCTTATGACTGTAAATCTACTGTTCTTTCCTGCCAAAGTTTGTGCTCTGCTGGCATGGCCCTTGAGAACATAGTGACCTCTCAATAGCATAAGGAGACATTGGAAGGGGATCATCAGTGGAGATAGGTTGAATGATGCTGATGATGACAGTTCTTATTAAAAAAACCAGTTAGTGACCCTGTGCAGACCCAGAGCTATTTGTAGCCCAGTCTTTGTTACTGGCTTAATTACTAAATTGGAATGGCTGGGCTTTCCAAGCCAATGCTCAGAAATTGGCTGGCCAACCATAAAGCTGATGGATTGCCTAACCATGTTCTGGGTCTGAACACTCTAAGTGAATTGAGAACTTCACAATTACCCAGAAAATCTGGTCAGTGCAGGAAGCCACCTACACTGGATGAGTCAGACTTGGAAATCTGCTTTGTCACCTGAATTAGCTACATTGATCAAAGAGTTGGATGACTACTAAATTTCCACTCTATCTCTTACCCTGAATAGAAAAAGAAAAACCAACAAATATGTATTAAGCACCTACCATGTACAAAGTGCTTGGTGTTGGGGAAATAAAGATGTAATCAGACACAGTCCCTACCCTCAAGGAACTCACACTTGGATTCAGGGAATGTGGCATGTACAAAAATAAATATATTAGGCAGGAACAAGGAGAGAAGCAAGGGACTCCAAGGTAACATTTGTAAAGGTTTCAGAGGAAAGGTGGCATCTGAGCTGGGCTATGAAGAAAAAGATCTCAACAGATGGACATGAGGAATATGTTGTGTCTCAGGCATAGAGAGACAGATATGATTAATGTGGAAAAATCCTGACAAGTTATGAAAAAAAGTGAGTAGCTCAGTATGGCTGAAACGTAGAGTATAAGAAAAAGAATCACATGAGATAAAATTTAAAAGGTAGGTGGAAATGTTGAAACCAGATTGGGAAGGGCCTTGAATGCCAGGTAAATGAATGATTCTTTTTTAATGCTATCTATAATTATTTAAAGATTCTATGAAGGAGAGTGATGTGGTGATGAGGCTTTTCCAGATATTCCATATTCATCCATTCACTCCGTTCAGCAGAAAATGTTAGAAAAAAATTAGGGTTAAAATCCTGTGCTAGGTAGTGGAAAAAACATAAAAATATTCAAGATAGTGCCCCTGCCCTCAAGCACCTTACAACTTAATAGAGGAAATAAAACACGAATAACATAATACAACACATTTATTTTAAATTCTGAAAAAGTTATGGTGTGCTAATGGGATCAGGTGAGAAAATAAAATAATGACTGACATAGGTTTGAAAGTATGCAAAGCTCTTTAAAAACATCAGTTCCTTTGATTAGGAGCATGTACATAAATGTTAACTGGTTCTCTGAAAAAAATACACACACGATACCCTTTTAAATGGATGAGGCATTGTTAATATTTTCTCCATCACTTTGTTAATTTTAGATAACTATTAAAACAATAAATTAAGCCCTAATTTATAGCTTTTTACTGTGTTCTAAGTTATAAATACTCACACAGAAAATTTAAAAATCAGCTCTTAGCAGATATCTGAACTTGGCTCCATTATATCTCTGGCTTTAATCCATCTAACATAACAGTATTTATGACTAAATAAAAACACTTGTATGTTGTGAGGTTCAAAAGAGACAATCTTTGTAAATAATGTCTAACTGCTGTTTGTTGATAGTCTAAGAAAACTGTCTCGTCTCTTCTCTCTCTCGCATTCACATGCACACCCATACATACACATACATACATACATACACACATATACGTACACACAAATCAAGTGCATAGAGAATCTCTAGTACCCAAATTCTAACATACAGTTGGATTGTCAACCTGCAAAGATTGTCCATCGATATGAATATCTGTGACCATTAGTATTAATGGATGGGATGGATCCAGTATTAAGCAGCAGCAGGAGGAAAGTGAACTGAATTGCCTTCAGGAAATTGCACATTTCCTTTATTGACCCCAAACTTCTTCCAGAAACAGACCCATCTTTTTAATACCAGTACCTAATCAGTGTTGTTCTATGGCTCAAAGGTATAGAACATGGCAGGCTCTGAAGCACTCAGTACGCATTGCCTGGCAGATGGTAGGCACTTTTTAAGTGTCTATTGACCAATGACTGTCTGAAAAGCTGCAAATTATTATCATGAAGACCACAAGGACAGGTTCATAGGGCATTTGAGCTCACTGCAATATATAACAGAGGAGAAATTAAAAAAAAAAAAAGAGATCCACAATCATGAGTCACATTTGTAGAGAACTTTATTGTTTCCAAAGTGTTTTACAGTCATTATTTCATTTGATCAGAATTACCCTGTACTGTTAGATAGATGCTGTGATCACCTCCATTTTACAGATGAGGAAACTGAAGCTAACATAGATGAAATGATGTTCCTGAGGTGACAAGACTACTAAGTATCTGAGGTGGGATCTAAGCTTACGTCTTCCACTCTCTAAATCCAGTGCTTTGCAGAGCAGGTAGGTAGCAACAGTAGACAGGTCAAAGCTGAGTTCAAAGCTGACCTCAGATAATTACTAGCTATGAAACTCTGGGAAATTAACCTCTCTCTAACTCAGTTTCCTTGTCTATAAAAAAGGGATAATAATTACACCAACCTCCCAAGGTTGTTATGAGGATAAAATGGGATATTTGCAAAGTCCTTTGTAAAACTTAAAAGTGATAAATAAATGGGCTTTTATCATGATTGTTACTATAGCACACTCCCTAACTGACTAGTAGGATGGTGATCACATAATTATGGGCAAGATGCTAGTCACCTTGAAATGTGGTAGGTTTGAGGTGGTTGATTGTGGGGGTTGGAAGGTAGAATCTAGAGATACTCAACAGGACAACTGGAAATGTAGAGCTGTAGCTTAGGGGAGAAATTGATACTATACAGATTCATTAGACAATGAATTTTCAAAGGTGCCAGCTCATGGGGACAGACAAGGACACCAGTAAATTCAGTTTGATTCAATGGACACTTATTAAGTGAAAAAGCCCTGTGTCAGGTAAGGGTTAAAACAAAATAATAAATATTCTCTGACCTCAAAAGCTGGTACTCCACTAGCAGATACCATGTATAAACATACGAGCAAAATGACATCACTCAAGGTAGCATTATAGAATTAATGATTAGGGGGGAATCAGGAAAATGGCACATGAGTTGAGGCTGAAAGGAAGCTAAGGATGCTAAGAGGCAGAGATAAGAAAAGAATGCCTTCCCAGGCAAGGGCCCAGAGATGGGATATGAACTGGCAAGTTCAAGGCATAGCAATTGGGACAGACAGTTTAGCTGAAACATAAAGTATATGAAGGAGAGTAGTGTGACATATCTTGAATGTTAGATTGGGACCAAATAGAAAAGTGGTTCAAATGCCAATTTGAGCAGAATATATTTGATTCAAGGATCAAAAAGGAATCACTGAAGATTCTTGAGCAGGGGAGTGACATGGTTGGTCCTGATCTTTAGGAAGATTATTTGGATAGCTGGGTGAAGGATGTCATCAGGGAAATATTAACAGAAACATAAAATGGTCTGGTGACATAGTAGGAGATAACAGGCAGATAGACTGAGTGCTCCATTGGTATCCATCTTCTTGAGATCAGGAAAAAATAAGGAAGACTTTAGCATATTGGGTACACACCTACCCCCACGCCAACCCCCAATCTTACCCTCTACTAGGGCAAATTTACTGAAGAATATGAATAATTGGTAAATATGGATAAATTACAATCTGTATTTTGGAGGAAATATCCAAACGATGAGATCATAAATTGATTTAAGTAATGTACCAATGAGGTCAAGTTTATTGTCCCCATTTTACATATGAGTAAACTCAAAGGAGTTAAATGACTCATCCATTATCAGAGAGTTAATAATAGAGGATGAATTCAAGACCAGATGTCCCTTGGATCCAAATGCCTCCTACTCTTTTAACTTTAACATTTACCCTCTAGTCTGGACAGTCTTCATGAAGGAGGCTGCATTAAGATAAGTAAAAATACCCTGGAGTTCTCATTCAAGACTGGACTATTGGAATCCATGACCTTTTCCAAATAAAATCATCACTGAAAGCCTTCAGTGCCTGAAAGCCAAGAGATGGCTATTGCATCTAGATAATCTTCCCATGTCTCCTTTCCTCCAAGACATTACAGAATCATTGTCACTGTAACACACAGACCTTTTGTCCTTGGAATGGAACCCCTAGTTCTTGTTATGTAAGAGTTGTCATATTCCCTCTCAGCAATGATGTGTTCCATTTCAAGTGAAAGTAATTCCAGGAACAATGCATTAATCCAAGCTCCAAGGCACAATTTCTACTACTTGAGACACTGGCTAGACTAACAATTACCTTAGTTTTATTTAGGAAGGAAAAGTTTCCTTACCAAATTAGTACTGTAAAGAGAATGGGAGGAAGAGAAGTAGAGAAAGACAATGGTAACTCATTTAGCAAAATATGATGTTTTCTTAAAATTGGTAGAAAGAGCACTAGGATTTGGCATTAGAAGACCTGAAACTGTAAGTTGGTTTAGAAATGGGAAAACAAAACCAAACAAAAACTTTTGAGATCTTAATCAACCCTCTCACTTACAAGCAAGGAACTAAGTCCCTAGAAGTTAAATAATATACCCAAGACACTTGAAATTTTAACTTCAAATCTTTGACTCTAAATCCAGCAGTTTTTCTATTTTACCCTATAGCTTGTCCATCCAAGGATGTCAGGGCAGCTTGGTGGCATAGTGGACAGGTGTTGGGCTTAGAGTCAAGAAGAATTCTTATCCTGAGTTCAAATCTGGCATCAGACACTTATTAGCTGTGTGACCCTGGGCAAGTCACTTAACCCTTTTTACTTCAGTTTCCTAATCTGTAAAATATGTTGGAGAAGGAAATGGCAAACCACTCCAGTATTTCTGCCAAGAAAACCTCAAATAGAGTCAGGATTGAAACTATATAACGATAACAACAACATGGTTTGCATCAGACTCCTATCTCTGCTATGTAAGAGCTATGAGACCTGGGGCAAATCATTTCCTTTTTTTAGAGCTCACTTTCCACTTATATAAAAAAGCAGATAACCACTTCCAACATCAAATGGGATCATGTATGCAAAGAGTTTTATTTCATGACAAAAATCTCTGTTCTGCTCCCTGGTCACATATAAGTTGTTTTGTTTTTTTTTTTTAAGAGTAGGGATTGTTTCATTCTTTATACGTATGTCATCAACACTTAGCATAATTTCCAATACACAGTAAGAGCTTAATAAATCATTATTGTTTGGTAAATTGGTTAATTCTGTTCTACACCATCTTTTTGGTGAGCTCATCGACTCCTACAACATCAAAAATCATCACTATACAAAGGACTACAAATACTTTCTGACTTGTTCTCTCTCCCTGAGGATCAGTCCTGTATTGCCAACTGCATGTTGTGTATATCATCCTGAAAGTCGTGCCAGAAACCTTAATGCAACATTTATGGAACAGAATTTAAGACTATTCAAAAATTCAATTAAAATATATATTTATTAAGTACTTACAGTATAAAAATCACTTTGCCAAGAATTGTTTTTTTTAATTAGGTCAATTCTCTAATCAACTTGATGTGTTTACAGGGTTGTGAGTCTTTGGGACTTCGATTATAGTCATTGATTAGGAATGACTTGTTTGGCTTGAACAGGTGTAAATCAATTGACAATTGAGAATAAATGAGTTGGCTACTCTGGTGGCTAAACTAACCCTTTTGTACTGGTCTATGAAGTGAAGGGACAGGGTGACAGTTGTAAAGTTAGCCTTTTGGCACTTTCCCCCCTTTTAAGATAGAGCAGAGAGCATCAGATCTAAGACTAGACCTGAATACCAGAAGGAAAAGTCTATGCAGGTGCACGGCCTTGCTCTCAGTCTGGGACCTGCTAAAGGCTGCCCTTAGGGCAGAAATACAAATACATGTGCTTTCACATACATGGCCTGAGAGAATTTCTTGACTTAAATTTCTGTAATTGACTTTAGATAGAGAAAAGGGGTATTTCCTGAATAGATTCAACTTCAGAGTTCCCTCTGGAACAACTCCATGTTTGAGAGTTTGGGGATCCCAGAGTCTAGAGAGAGGAGAAAATTCCTGAATAGTACCCCATTCGTAATTGCCTCTGTCACAACCCTAGGGTCAAGAGTCTGGGTGTCTAGCTCTCTAAAATGAGAGAACGGAAACTTTCTAGGGGAGTTAAAATCAGGACTGTACCCTCTTCGTATCATTGTGAGTTATTCTGACAGGGCAGATAAAATGAGAAGACTACTGCCTTCTCTAGCATTCTTGAGCTGCTTTTTTTTTTAACCTCCTCCCCCCCCTTGGGGAAGTCCAAGGTCTAAAGATAGTACAATAAACCTAGAAACATTTATGGATCTCCAAGGGAAAAATGGGACTCAATGGAATAGTTGTAGGATATCCCTCCAGAAACCTGAGTTTTCTTACTTCTCTTTTAAGGGAGTCCAAACAATAGAATGATGCTGTGAGTCCATAGGACTATATGGGGCTAGGGGCAGGCTGTCAGCAAGAGAAGGAAGGAGGTACATGAACTGAAAGCTATGTACAATCATAGGCGTTTTCTTCTGCCCCAATCCCCACTCCTAGCCTCTACACAAAGTTTAGATAAAACACATCCATTGCCTTAAAGGATCTAAAGTCTACTGGGGGATGAGATGCAAACACAAATAATTAAAATATAAAATACTACATGTATATGGAGCATATGTATATATCGAGTATATATAATATATGTATACATATATGTAGAAACAAAAATGGATAGACAAAGACACAGACTCTGATGCAAAGATAGAAACAACAAAAAATGTCGTTTACAGTATAAGGTGGAAAAGTTGTCCTTGACTTTCAAAGAAGCCTTTATGGAGAATGTGAATTTGGATAATGGCTAAGGAAAAATCCAACCGGTAAAAAGGGAAAAGGACATTTTACTTATAAGAAACAAATTGAGCCAGTAAGTAATTAGAAACAAACAAAAACAAATAGCTCAGTTTGGCCGAAGCAAAGGATATCTAGAAGGGAGTAATAGGAAATAAATGTAGAAAGGCAGGGAAATACTAGATTATGAGTGGCAATTCCAGGCAGTTAAATTTGAGTGTTATTATAGGGAACAACTAAAGATTTTTTTCTTTTGACAGAGGAGTGACATTAACAAGTCTTTATATAAAAAGAATATTATGGCAGGTAAGAAAATGAAAACCTTCAAAAGGCAATATCGAGGCAGGTGCTTAGCAATGAATATGTACTAAGATTCTAGCAGTACGACTTGACAGGATAGGAATAATGCAAGTTGTTTCAGAGATAGAATAAACATAGAGATGGTTGAATAATGATAGATAAGAATGAAAGATAACTCCCAGTAAAAATATGGGAGACCAGGTGTGGTGGGTGAAAGATGAAAGGACAGAGGAAACAAAAGTTCAAGCTTCTGAGCATATCAATGTATTAAGCAGTGCATGCCAAGGCCTAACAAATTGGGCCAGTTGCCTTCCTCAACTTTGACACTGGACCCCAAATATATGGAGAGACTATTTTACACATTAAAAACAATTATTCAAATAAGGCCAATTAATTGAAAGGAAACAAGCAGAGTACAAAATTAAGTACTGTAATTTCTAATTGGAGGAAAGATTACAGACTTTCCAAGTTGGGAGAAGATTGGTGGATGGGTACATTCCCCTGAAATAAAAAAAAGAGCTCTCCCTTTCCCCCTTCCGAGGGGCTGTATACAATCAAAAGAACAAGGAAACAATAACTGGTTGATCAGTACTGGACTAGTTTTCAGATAAGACATATGGGTTGCTTGAGATATATAATCATGGGAAAACTCTTGCATTAGGATCTGACTGGGTTTCTAGGCAGTGTAACCTATGCCCTTAGTCAAACATCTCTAGGCATCAGGTAGAGGTGGTCCAGCTTCCCAACTCCTTGGGGCTAGATTCAAAAAATGAGACAAAGTCCTATCGTAATTTTCATAATTGAAAAAGTTTTCTTACAGAACAGAAACTGGGTTAAACTCATACTTGAATAGAAAGGAAACTGAGCTAGCTCCAGCATGAAGGTCACAAGATAGAGTCAGTGTGATTCACTCAATTCCACTATCACTTGCTATTCCAATTCCCTGCATTCTCTCAATTTTCTCCTTTTGATTCAAGGCAGGAGTGGTCAGCTGACTCTTTCCATGGATTTCTTATCTACCAATAAAATCTATATTTAAAATCAGAACTACATAAATCATATTACAGATCAAACTACTTAGAGAATTTACAATGAACTAATTTTGAGAAGGGTGATGTACGTCACCAAGATAACCAAGAAAACCTAAACACCGTTATCATCAATATTAACTAACATCAAGTGTCCTTGTATCCTATTAACGCATCCCCAATGGCCACTGAATCATCACATTTCTAGTCCCAGATATTTTATGTAGGTATCTCTGGTCCCTGGAAATATCTTCTCTTGGACACTCTGGAATAGGCTTTTCTCAGGGATAGACATCTATCTACCTGTAGCAATTCTCAGACTGAAGCATATGCCATTTTCTACCAGTTCAAAACAATAGTGAGTTATAGGCCCAAGAGTTTTTATCTCAAATAGCAAAATTTCACTAACCCCAGCTTAGGACTTGAAAATTATGAACCTGGAGTGAACTTGAATTTCTATGTTTCCCTAACAGCTACATTTCATTTATCCTTCATTTATTAATTATAAGTAACAACATTCTGGGATTTCAAGTATAAAGCTAACACCTGATAACTAACTCATATTAATGTACTGAAGTTGCATCTTTAAACCATCCTCTACGTTTTCATAATTTTTTTGTTATCTGTTTAAAAACAAAATACACTCCATTAAATATTTGTTTGCAAATATTTATTTTTACCACATTCCTTTAAATACTCAATTCATAATCTAACAGCATATAGATTAAAAAAGTTGTTTTTCTAATAGTATTTCTAGCGCAATGATTTCCCAAATGTCACAATGTAATTTAGAAATACAGTAATAAATGTATTTAAAATATATTTAGTTTTATTTATTTGAAACACGAAAACAAAACTTATTAGCAGTCAGATGTCATCAATTCAGTCAAATACATTTCCAAATTATCATATAGAAAAACATTGATCTTATTACTTCTGGCATCTTATATTAATCACATCTAAACCCTAGAATGCAATTATCTTTAATTAAAGAAGTAATAATGATAATAATAATAATAGTTAATATTTATATTTCCAGTCACTGTGTTAAACACTTCACAATCATTTGTTCTTCAATATATAGTGTTCCAAGACCTGGGATCTTTTAGAGCAGCAGTTCTCAACCTGTGGTTCACAATCCTTTGGGGGTCAAATGACCCTTTCACAGGGGTCGCCTAAGACCATTGGAAAACACATATTTCCAATGGTCTTAGGAACAGAGACACCGCTCCTCTATCCATCTCCAGGCAGGTCCACCCAAATGCAGATACACCCACATACAAGTATTAAAGGGTCAGGACAATTAGGAAGGTTGAGACCCACTGTTTTAGAGTCTCCAATGCTAGGTCATGTATGATTCTAATTGTGGTACCATCATACATAAATTGTTTTTTTTCTTGTTATTCATAATATTTTGTTCTTGATTTGGTGGGCATGGGGTTAGAATTTACCATATTCCTGTGAATTTTCCTTGTAGGATCTCTTTCATGTGGTGATCAGATTTTTTTCTTCAGCTGTTCTCCAGATCCATTGTTTTTCTTATGAGACATTTCACATTCCCTTCTATTTTTTTCATTCCATATGTGTGTATATATATATATATATATACATATATACATATATGTCTGTGTATATATATATATATATATATATATACATATATACTTTTTTTTTAATTTAATTCATCTCTTATAACTTTGCTGGCCTTCCCTTAATCTATTCTGATTTTCAAGGAGTAATTTTCTTAAAATTCTGCATCTCCTTTTCTAATTGGTTGCCTTTCTTGTCTTAATTTTCTTGTTTTTTCTTGTATTATTCTTATTTTTCTTTTTAATTTTTCCTCCATCTGCCTTATTTGATTTTTAAAGTCTTTTTAAAGTTCTTCAGTGAATTCTTTTGGGGAAGGTGACCATTTGACATTACTCTTTGGGGCAGAAGAGGGTTTCTTTGTTTCAGTATCCTGTGAAGATGAACCCTGGTCTTCTCTATTCCCATAGCAGCTCTCTGTTAATTTAGTTTTTATGACCACCTCTAGTCCTGGGGTATGGGGGTATGGTGCCTCTGGCCATTCTTGCAACACACCCGGGTCTGGTGTTCCTAATCAGCAGAGTTTCCCTAGATCTTCCCCAGGTCAGATGCCCAACTCTCCTCACTATCCCAGGAATAAAAATTCCTGTGGTTAAGGCCAAGGAAGCCTCTCAAACCAATTAATCCCTGGGTTTACCACTTGCTTCTTTAGCAATTTGTGACTGTTAATCAAGCCCTTTAAGTGGAACCTAGCCTGAAGGTGTTTACTCCTTACCAAGAGGAAATCTAGTCCTAGGATTTTTCTTCTGGTTTTCTCTGATCTTCTCTAGAGTACACCTATTCTGACCCTACTCTTATTTGTTTTCACTGCTCTATGTTCCCACAGAGGTGCTATTTTGTCTCTTTTGTGGAGAAAAATCTTAAGAGCTTGAAATTTTCTGATCTACTCTGGCATCTTCCCAGAATCCTCTCCCAATGCCTCAAAATCATTATATCATTTTGATCCTCACAGTAACCTTGGGAAGTAGATGCCATTATTATTTTTCTCTTTACAGATCAGGAAACTGAGACAAACAGTTTCTTAAGATTCTTAAGATCACACAGCTAATAAATTTCCTGAGACCAGAGAGTAACTCAGGGTCCCCTGTATTTTTCAAGTATTTTTGTGGTGGTAGTCGAGCATCTTTATTTGGGAACCTAATCTGAGATAAGAGGGGTTAAAAGGGTCAGAGGGGGAGAGTTTCTGAGTTGGGGGAGTCATAGTGGGGTTTTAAGCTGGGAGAGTCATAGGGAGTCTCTGAACTGAGAGAGGGGAATCTTTGAGTTAAAGTGGGGGGTAGGGTTCAGGGGTTCCCTAATTTGTGATAGGGGTCAGAAGGGAGCTGGGTTGAGGGGAAATGGGGTCTCTCCCTTTTTGGTTTAAATCAACCTTTCCATTCCTTAATTAAATGCAACTCATTTTAAAGTTGATAACAGATTTAAACAAGTTTTTTTTTCTCTTTTCATAGTCAAATCAGGGTCAATTATTCATCTAGAGTGTCAAGTTCTCTCTCTTTCTCTCTTTCTCTCTCTGTCTCTGTCTCTGTCTCTCAGAGAGAGAGAGAGATTGGAAAGAGATTGAATGGAGCTAGGTCTCAGAGGAAGATAGAGAGAATGGGATCAGGGATGAAAGTAGAAGAATTATCTTAAGAAGTAAGAACAATACCTCTTCTGTGACCAAAGGGAAGCAAAAGTGGGTAATAGTGAAGAAAAGTTTTGGAAAAATAATTACAGGGAGAACTAATGCTAGGTGGTCTCAATTTTCTTCCTGATATCCTAAGAGGTTATGCAATCTTTTGGGAGGAGGGAGAGTTAGGAAGAGGATTGGGAAGAAGAAAACTAAAACAGACAACATTGGAAATGAGATAGGGCATAAATAAGGGTAGAATAATACAAATCTCAATTAGAAAAGTCCTTGCTGAGACTATATATAATGAATTAGGAGGAGGTGAAGTCAATCATATTTTATAACTGAGAAATGAAAAGGAAGGGATGTGAAGATTATCCAGAAATTAAGATTAGCAGGTCAAGAATGGTGGAAGACAGAAAAGGATTGTTGGATAATAGCCAATAAATCATTAAAATGGCCAACGTTGGAGTCAGAATTGGATTTGGAGGCAGGTGAAGTTAAGATCACAGAGATTATGCTAGAAGAATGAAGATGGATGAAGGAACTGAGCTCAGGAAAAAGGAAGGGGAAATAATAGCACTGGTGTTTACAAAACAGTAGAAGTAGAAAGATAGGGACTTGTCAGTTCTAAAGCACTTGTTAAAGATCTTACTGCATACTAAGCACTGGTATTACAAAGGGGAAAAAAAAACAAAAAACAAAAAAACACTGTCCTTCTTGCCCTCAGGAGGGTTCACATTCTTTTTTTTTAAATACATTTTATTGATAGATTTTTTTTTTATTGGGTAGCTCAAGTTTCTCCCAGCATCCCTTTACCTGCTCAGAGAGCTATTCTAAATATATGCTTCTCAGCACAGTGACACTGACCTTCTTGCTGTTCCTTGTACATGTCATTCCATCTCCCCACGGAGATGTCCCAATGACTGTTCCCCATACTGGAATTCTCTCTCTTTATCCCTACCTCCTAGCTTCTCTGGCTGTTTTTGAGTCTCAGTTAAAGTCCCACTTTCTGCCAGAAGCCTTTCCCAGTCCCCCTTAACCTTAGTGCCTCCTCTCTGAGATTACTCCTAATTTATTCTCTGCAGATTGTGTATATATGTAGTGATTTGCAGGTCACCTTCCCCACAAGACTGTGAGAACCTTGAGAGCAGGGCCTCTTTTTTGGCCTTTCTTTGTATCCTGATCCTAATTCCCTCCTTTAGGTTTTCCCTCTACCAATGAAAACACTGGCCCAGTTGCTAGCTTTATTAAGCTCTTACTCTAGGAAATGTATGCTCCAAGGTTCTGAGAATGCAAAGTTGAAACAAGACTAGGTCTCTGCCTTCAGGGAAATTAGAGTCTAATAGGAGGAAAAGATAAGCATATCCAAAACAACCACATTGTGGTATAAGATCATAGAGAAGTTTCAATTAGAATGGCAACTAAAAAAAAGGCAGGGGGAGAGATCAAAGGGACCAAGGAAGGTTACATGGAAGAGGTGATATATAAGCTGGATCCTGAAGGAAGGGAGGGACATCAGTAGGTGGAGATGGATGGAGAGTCCATTCCATTCCTCGCTAATAACCTTACACAAAATCATGGAGGCAGGAGAGTCTATTGGAATAGCAAACAAATAGTTCGGTTATGTAGGAACATAGAGCACAAGATACAGGTGGTGGATAGAATTAGGTAAGATTGGAAAAATAGGTTGGACCCAATTGTGAAGGGCTTTGAAGGCCAGAAATAGGAGTATGCATCTTAATTATATGTTCAGGATATCCCCAAAGCCTTAGTATGGTTTTAAGTTTTAATAACCTCAAAAGTAAAAACGCCACAAATTTACCAAAAACATTTGAAAGATTAATTAAAATTTTAAAATATTTATGTTTCTTATTAAAATTTCATCCATGATCTTGTGCTATATATTGCTTTAGTCTATTTTCAAACTTTGGATAACCTTTCATCAGCCGCTGCTCAGTGACTGAAAGGATTGCACTGTAATCCTGGCCTTAAATTCATACCAAAAAGAAAGGTTTTGATGCAGATATGATAGTTTGGATGTGACCCCACAAGAAAAAAACTGTAATGAAGATAGATCAGATGACCTTAGAAAGTGTCATCTCAAAACACACAATGCATAGTGGCAAGGTTGATGATCTTGTTAAAATTTAAAGATTAGTATCCAAATTTCACCAATCTCAGTATGTATAAAAGAGATTTAAGTAAACTTTAAAATGATGCTTTTATTCACCTGTAGCATTTATACTTCTTAAATTACTAAAACTCAAAACAACTAAGATTTTTGGAACATGCT
>CM053580.1:513566390-513586360 GCA_028627135.1 Pseudochirops cupreus
AACCCCAAATAGGGTCAGGGAAAGTTGGACACAACTGAAACAACTGAGCAACAGCAAAATTCCCAGCACTTAGCCCAGTGCCTGGCACATAGTAGGTGCTTAATAAACATTTATTGGGTTGGACATATGTTAAGTACTTTGCAAACCTTAAAGGGCTATATAAATGCTAGCTAGCTATTTTAGTTTTGGGAGCTATCATTCAGAAAGGCAGCCAGCTGCCTGCTTTGCAAGCCAATCTCACCAGTGAGAGGGGGAGGTAGGGAGATGGAAGCCATATGCTTAATGGGCAGCCCAGGGGACTGCAGTACTCATTGGTTTTCCTTAGAGAAGTCCCATCCAGTGCTGATGAAATCACCGCCTGCTAATTGAACAACCAGCCCAAGGCAGAGCAGTGTTGGGAAGCCCAATGGGGTAAGTGGTAATGAACAGTAGTTAATATTTATGTGGAAGGCAGCCTTCAGCATTGGCAGTTATAGCGGTTCACTTTATATACAGGATTTATTTAAGCAATCAGCAATTCACTGCAGCAAATAGCCCGGAGCACTCATAGTGGCTCTTATCCACTACAGTCCTCTCTCCTCCTAGAAGTTTTATAATATTTTCATGCAGGTACAGATTGGTTCAGGGCTAGAAAGAAGGATACCCATGGTATTGTAATCAGACTCTGGTTCTAATACTTATTGACCATGTGACTCTGTGTCAGGCACCTCACCCTACCTCAGATTCCTCACCAATAAAATAAGAGGAATAATGATCACATATGACATGAATAAAGGGAAAACTAAAGAATTTTTTTTAATTTCTGCTTTCTTTTCCAAGAACAATAATCTTTAGGTTAGGAAGGATGGGAGGAAATGTTTATCTGGAATGGAAACCCTCAATTAGCAAGGAGATGGTTGTTCACTGAGACTCAAGCCCATCTCACAGAGTTCAAATCAACAAACTTAGACAAACTACATTCCATGGTACCCAAAACTTGGAAAATGGAATTGCTTAGCTCATGTCAGACATCTCTAAAAGATCTTAGAAGACAGTAGAAGCACCAAATAATTAGAGAAAGGCAAGTGTCCTGATTCCTGCCCCCCCCCCCCAGCCCATGCCCAAAAAAGGGGAGGGCAGGGAAAGAAAAAGGATGGAGTCTGTACCCAATTGTAGCAATGCTTATAAGATATATGCTTAAAAGGATGGTTTTTGAGCTATTAGAAAGTGAAGCGATGATGACAAAAGGCCGTAATAATTCCATTAAGGACAAGTTATACCAAATCAAATGCATTTCCCCCCTTTTTTTGTCATGGTAAGATAATTTCCACAAGTAAGTTTCCCTACACTGGTAAAGTCATAGATACAGATAACAAAACACACTCAAAATCTAGAATAGTAGATGAAGAGAAGAGTCTAGTAGACCTAGGTTTCACCAAAGAATTTGGCAAAGTCTCTCATGTTCTCCCTGTGAAACAGATGGAAAGATAGAGGTTATACATAACGAATGTTGCCATGGGAAATTGGAGTTGGTTGAATGGACAAATCCAAAAGGATCCAAGAGATTTCGACTTGAACAAAATGTCAATGCTAACTTGGGTTGCTTTAAAAGAAGGCACAGTTTCTGAAAATAAGGTGATAATTAGTAAATTAACATTAATTAGGTACCTATTCTGCTAAGCTCTGGGGCATTGGGCTAAGTGCTGATAGTTTTTTCTATATTCTCTGCTGATCAGAACTCAGCTGGAATATTGTTCTGTACATCTCAGTTTAGGAAGAGCATCAATAAGCTTCAAAATGTTTAGAGAGGAGGGCAGCCAGCAGGCATGTGAAATTCCATACTATTTGATGATTGGTTGAAGGTACTCAGGATATTTAACCTGGAGAAGAGACGGTTCAGGGAGAATATAATGGTTTTCTTCAAGTATTTGAAGGATTTTTGCGTATGAAAGAACCCAGGATTGTTCTATTTGACTTCAGAAGGCTGAACCAGAAACAATGTTAAGAAATGGTCAAGAATCAAATCTAGACTAGATGTAGTGAGCAACTTAATGTGTAAAGTTATCCAAAAGTGGGAAGGGTTGCTTTTGGGGGAAATTGGTTTCCCTCTCACTGAAGGCCTTCAAGGAAAGTTTAGATGACCCCCTTTGAAGTATGTTATAGAGCAGAGGATACTCTTGTTCACATGGAGTTGTAGTAGATGGTATTTAAGATGTAGTGACTTCTCTACCTGCTTAATGGGGCTATTCCTTTGAACTTGATTTATAAACTTTAAACATTTATTTAAAAAAGAAAGAAAGAAAGAAACATCAACTATTTTCCTGGGAAAGCCATTGATGCTCACTGACATAATGTTCAAAATTCTCCTGTTAGACACTTATTCATTTGGCTGAATAATAGGACTTAGACTAAATCCAATTCAGGAAGCATTTATTAAGCACTTTGCCCTGGGAAAATGGGTCCACAGATTAGTATATAAAAAATAAATGCAAAATAATTACAAGAAGAACTAAAAGGGAGTCAAGATACTTAGGTTGTTGTTCAGTCTCTTTAAGTAGTGTCCAACTCTTTGTGATCTCATCTGGGGTTTTCTTGGCAAAGATACTGCAGTGGTTTGCCATTTCCTTCTCTATCTCATTTTACTGATAAGGAAATAGAGGCAAACAGGGTGAAGTGACTTTCCCAGGGTCACACAGCTAGTAAGTGTCTGAGACCAGATTTGAACTCAAGAAAATGAGTCTTCATGACTCCATGCCCAGCACTCTATCCACTATACCACCTAGCTGCCCTCAGTATACTTATGTACAATAATAACATCCTTAGAAATTATTTTACACCTAACAATTGGACTTTCTTACTTCTGAACCTTTGAGATGGCCTTTCTCTCATCCCCAAACCCTTACTATTCTATTTCTTATTGTTTATAACCTACACACCTTTCAAGGCCCTGCTCAAATGCCACCTTCCTTGAGGAAGCCTGCTGCCAGCAGCAGGTGGGCATTTCATGGAGGAGTTGAAATGAAACGTGGGCCAGGTGAGCCAGTGGAAACTGAGCCAATTTTATTCATCTAAGAGTCATATATATAGTGCATAGTCATCATGAGCCCCTTTCTTGGGACACTTCCAGGTGCACTAGTTCTCATCTGCCTCATAAGTGACTACTTCATTCTGTAACCTTAGTTATCAAGGTACAAGTGCTGGGCAGAATGTTCCACTATCCTCCCTTGAGCAGGATGGTATTATCTCATTGTTTCTAGTTAGTACTGAGATGTCCAGCAGACCTTGGACATCCTCTGGCCATGATCCCAGAACAGGGTAGAGCCCTGGACCCCAGATTATCAGGAAAGTTCTGTCATATAGCTGCACTGGGCCACACAGAACTACCTGAATCCTGGACCAGATGTCTTTGGTCCCCTATAGAAGTCGATCCTAATTCCTCTTTCTGAAAGCTTTTTCAAAGCATCTTGTACTCCTCTAATGTGTTTCCAACCCAACTTGTATCACATTTCTTTGGATATATGACTCATGTCCCTTATTATATTCTAAGTTTTTTAGGCTAGAACACTTTAACATTTCCAAAAGTATGCAGTGAAGAGCATATATGTTAAAATCAAATCATTTCTTTTCTCATAGCCTTCTGACTTTCATCTTCATGAAAGTAAACTTTCATCTGCAGTAAGACATAGCATAGTGGCAAGGTTATCAGAAGATCAGTATCTGAATACCACTCCCTACTACAGTAACCTTGGCCAAGTCAAGTGATCTCTCTGAAATCTGTAAAAGGAGAGAAGTCTATTAAATGACACCTAAAATCCTTTGTATGAGACTATGCCCTTAAGTTTTTTTACATACTCAAAAGCTCACAAAGACCTGTTTGTCCTCACCTTCAGGGGACCTGTGGCTCAATACCCAGTGCCCATTCTATAGAGTCTACCATGCTGACTCTCACAGAGGTACTAGATTTGAAGACCAAGAGGCAATTTAAAATATAAATATATAAAGTGTAAATACAATATATAATATAATAATATAATATGAAAATATAAAACCTCTTTCGAGGAATATTGAACTGGGTAATTGTGAAAGTTTATCACTTCTGGTACTAATCTGGGAATGGAGTGGGTCACTGGTAATGAAAAGGGACCAGCCAGGCAGCTCTTTTCTTAATGAGTAAGTATCTCTCCTCAGGGGCTTCTAGGTGCCACAGTAGACAGAGCACTGTGTCTGGAGTCAGGAAGGCTTATTTTCTTGAGTTCAAATCTGACCTCAGGTACTTACCAGCTGTGTGACCCTGAGCAAGTCACTTCACCTTGTTTGTCTCAGTGTCCTTATCTGTAAAATGAACTGGAGAAGGAAATGGCAAACCACTCTAGTATCTTTGCCAAGAAGAGCTCAAATGGGGTCATGAAGTGTTGGACACAACTGAAAAATGACTGAACAACATCTCTGTCACCAGACTCAAGAGAATGAATTTAGAGGAACCCTAGCGTCTCCATTAAAAGAGTCTCAGGGAAAGGTAGGATGGCTTAGTTAGAGAGGTCCTTTGGCTTTTGCTCAAGGAACTTTGTGTGGTCTACAAGTTGACAGTGATCTTTAAGAGTGCTCTGGGTGATCTACAGCATAGGTTACTGTAATCTTTCAAAGGTGGTAGCTACACTATTCTACAAAGAGAAATGGTAGATAAGTTGTTAGATCTGGAGTTGTCAAGTAGCCGCTCATGTTGCTGAACCTCAACTCTCTAAGACTAGAAAGGGTGGTGAATCTCATTTGTGGGTGGAGTTTCCCCAGTCATGAAATTATAGGTCCTTCCCCTATCTCCTTTTCTTCTTCCTTCTCCTTCCAGTACTCTGGAAAGAATGATAGCTTTAGAATCAAAAGACCACCTTGTTTAAATTCCACTTCTGGCACTTATAACCTATGTGACCCTGGGTAAGTCACTGATCCTCCTAGGACAGGGGTGGAGAACCTGCGGCCTCAAGGTCCCATGTGGCTTTCTAGGTCTTCAAATACAGCCCTTTGACTGAATCAAAACTTCACAGAACAAATCCCCTTAATAAAAAGATTTGTTCTGTAAGACTTGGACTCAGTCAGAAGGCTGTAGCCAAGGACCTAGAAGGCCACATGTGACCTTGAGGCTGCAGGTTCCCCAGCCCTGTCCTAGGACCTCATTTACAACCTGTGTGAACCTAGTTGAGACACTGAAACTATGAAGACCTCAGTTCCTCATCTATAAAATGAGAGAGTTGGACTAAGTCATCTCTGAAGTCCCTACAAATTGTAGGTCTATGATGCTCACTATCATTGTTGTCATGGTTGTCACCATCATCATCTCTGGATTTCCTGGGATCAGCTTTAGTTTGGCCACTAGTTAGAGGAAAAATGATACTCAGAACACTTGACCATTGAGAGAAATCCAGTGGAAGTTAGGCTGTTGGTGGAGAGCAGTAGAGATGAGAGAGGTATTCATTCATTCTATCTATAAATGCCACTCATTCACATTCACATTCAACAAATGTCTACTGAGTAGGTATTGTGTTGTTCATCCTTTGTTTCCAGAGGACCAATGGCATCATGATGTTATGTCTTGACTTGCACATGAATTAGATTTAAGTAAGGTAGAGTTGCACAAAGTCATCAGCCTCATTCTCCCACTGTCCAGTGGCAAGACAAAAGTCAGGATGAATAACCATGGCCCAGGATACAGGAGATGACTTTGATGTCTTTGATGTCTGACCAAGCTCCTAAGCACTCCAAAGCACCTGCTTTGGTCACCTTCATAACCATTAGAACAAACTGTTCTCATCCACCCAACAGGTTTGAGACCTGTAGGTTATCCTCAACCTGGTTTAATCTATCTGCTGAGACAAATTACTGGGGTTTACTGGTGTGACTTACTGGGGTGTGGTCACTGCACATGCTACAGCTTCTTGTGCCACACGTTGGGTGAATGAGGCGGACACACCAAAAGTAGTTGAGCAGCTATAAAATGAACTCAGCAAGCCCTCACGCCAGAGGTGCTAGGCCTCCCTGTGTGCCCCATATACCCATAGCCCTGAGTACTTTTACTAAATACTAAGATGAATAAGGTCTGACCTCAGATCCCAAGTAGTGGTATCTAGCAGGAAAAATAAAACATGGGGTACAGAAAACTTATGTGATAGGGTGGTATAAGTTTTTATCATTGTTGTTGTTGTTGTTGGCTTTTGTCTTTTAAGAAAGGGACAAAACAGTACGGGAACTCACAGCAGGGTGAAATCACTTCTGACTGAGATGATATCTGACCTTGGACTGGAAGGATAGTTAGTAACTGAACTGGTAGGGCTGGAGAAGAAAGAACCTGGAGTAGAGAATTTGACATACAAAGCATTCTCTGTTGGGAAAGTACAGGGAATCCTTACTATTTAGCTACAGGGTGTACCTTATGAGATGATGGTTTTAGAGGCTACAGCACCAAACTGCCTCCCATTTACACTGAAATGCATCAGGGAATTACCAAGATAAACTCTTATCTAAAGGACTTGTTGGCTGGCTTAAGTAAAGCACAGATAACCAAACCTTTGTCAGCCATTCCTTTTGGATGGAAGCCTTTAAGACCACCAGTGATAAAAGTCCAAAGATCTGGACCAGAGCACCAGACTCCATCATTTACTAGGTGACCTAGAGCAAATCACTTCCTTCATTGCATAGTGAAAAGAGCACTGAGTTTGGAGTCAGGAAGACCTGGGTTCAAATCCACCCTCAGACTCTTGCAACTGCATGATCCTAGACAAGTCACTTAATCTATCTGCCTGCCTCAGTTTCCTCAACCATAAAAGAGGAATAGTGATAACACCTAGCTCTCAGAGTTGTTGTGAGGATCAAATGAGATAATATTTGTAAAATTCTTAACACAATGCTTTGAGAATACTAATTACTTAATTATTTGTTTCCTTTCTTTCTTTCAACTTTTTTCAAGTGAAGTGGTTGGACCACAACAAAGTCTCCTCTCCCTCTGGCATTCTATGATCTTAATTAACACCTTAGCATAAACTAGTTGTTTTATGACCTTTCCCACACAGCACCCAGTAGGACACATAATTGACAAGTTTGGTTGGCAGGAGGGGAAAAGAGCTTCATGGTCTCAGTGTTGCTCAAGGAGAATAGAACTAGACAGGGGTCCTGGGCAATCTGGGGTACAAGAAAGTACTGGGCCATATAAAGGAAGATGTCCTAAGAACACACAGAGAGGATTTCTAAACAGTTGGTTAAAGAACATGAAAGGCTAGCTTGACCCACTTCACCATTTTGCTTCATGCATTGCTGCATAGATTAATAAAATAATAATCTCTTATGTAATGTTTTATTTACAGTTTTCAGCCATCTGAGACTGTGCCATGTCATTATTTACAAACATACAGTCATATATCATTAGGGAGAATAATGCTGTTTAAAGACACAGGATTGCTGGTACAATTTTCCATATATGATCTAGCTCTGTTTTCTCATATATGTTTACATGTGTATACATATATGTACATTTGCATATACATATATGTGCATGTGTATATGTGTGCACATATATTGTTTGTGACACATATGTTCATGTCGTATGTAATACATATATGTGTATATTGAAAGGTAGTTTTGCATGGTAAATAGAGGGCTATTACTGCAGTCAAGAATACCCAGGTTCAAATCCTTTTACGGGGTAGTTATGTGACTGTAGACAAGTCACTTTACCTCTAAGTGCTACCTACCAGAAGTTCTCTAAGGTTCTAGATTATATGGTTCAATCAAAAGAACTTGGAATTTGGACTGAGAGGACCCCAGTTCAAATCCCACTTTTCTACCAGCTACTTACATGACCTCAGACAAATCACTTCAGCTCTCTGGGCCCCAATTATCTTATTTGTAAAATGAAGGGATTGAACTGGATGGCTTGTGGGGTCTCATCCAACTCGAAATCTTAAGTCTGGCGAGGCTGAGGTGCAAATCTACAGTTTTGGAGTGAATTTACACACCAGAAGCTGCTCGATACTAATGAAATCATAGTACTTGATTCCTCCTGAGTTCTGTGTGTATGTGTGAGACAGACAAAAGAACAGACAGATAGGAGGTCACAAAGAGAAAATAACTAAGATGCTGGCTTGTCATTGTGCATTGCCCTGTTCTGCTTTGGTTCGTCACGACAGCTCAGTGCAGAGATTATTATTCCTGTTTTACAGATGAGAAGACTGAAGCTCAGAAGTGAGCAATTCCATTCTGTCCATCTCATCCAGAAGATTATGCCCTCTATCATCGCCACTCTCTCTTCGCCTTAAATCTCTCCGTCTACTGGTTGCTTCCCTACTGACTACAAAGAAAACCATACCTCCTACATTCTCAAAACATCCTCCCTTTGATTCACCCAACCTGACTAGTGATATTTCTTTATTTCTCTTCTCTTTTTGTGACTAAAGTCCTTGATAAGTCTATCTAAATAGATTCCTCTGCTTCCTCTTTTCTGTTGTCTTCTTTCACTCTATGATCTTCCAACTTCATCATTCAACTGAAACTAATCTCTCCAAAACCAATTCTAAAGACCTTTTCTCATAGCTCATCTTTTTTTTTTAACCTCTCTGCAGTCTTTGATGCTATTGATTATTCTCTTCTTGATACTACCCTTTCTCTAGGTTTTCATAGTACTACTCTCTCTGGGGTCTCCTCCTACCTTTCTGACCATTCCTTCTCTGTTTTTTGTTCCTGGATCCTCATCTACGGCATGCTGCCTAACAGGGTCTCCCAAAGCTCTGTCCTGAAGCCCTAGTTTATACTATATCACTTGATGATCTTATTAGCTCTAATGATTTCAATTACCAGCACTATGCAGATGATTCTCAGATCTACTCGTCCAGTCTGGATAAGACTCTTGTCTCACATCTCCAACTGCCTTCTAGACATCTGGAATAGGATGCCCCATAGATACCTGAAACTCAAAATGTCCAAAACTAAATTCATTACTTCCCCCAAAACCCTCTTGCCTTCTGAACTTCCCTAGTTCTTGTTGAGTACTCTCCAAATTCACCCAAGCTCAAAACCTAGGCGTTTTCCTCAACTCTTCAATCTCTCTCACTACCTTCTGTAACCGAACAGTGGTCAAATCCTGTCATTTCTACCTTAGTCATATCTTTCATATGTGTTCCCTTATCCCTTTCTGACATGGCAATCACCCTGTTACAAACCCTCATCACATCCCTCTTGGTCTATTGCAATAGTCTTCTTCCCAATCCTTCCTCCAATGAGCTACCAAATAGACCTTCCTAAAGTGCAGGTCTAATCGTAGCACTTCCCTATTCAACAAACTTCAGGGACTCCTTATTAGTTATGGGATATTATGAGACTTTTTCCCCTTGTTGCAACTCATAAATGTTCAAGCTTCTTCCTGGATTGTGAACTCCTTCATACTTCATATAGCAGTTCCACATGCATGTTCATTACCCTTGTAATACATTCAGTTTGAACACATCTCATGGACTTGTGATTTTTCACTTATTTATGTATTTATTCAATCATTCATTTATTCATCCATTTATTTATTTGCCTATTCATTCATTCATTTATTCACTAATTTACTTATTTATTGTTAACAGATCAAATATAAAACCCTCAGTCTGTTTTCAAAGTCCTTCATAACTCAGCCAATTCCTAACTCTCCAGGCTGCTTATACCTGACTCTCTTCCATGTACTATGAGCCAATGGCCTCTTTGCTCCTCCTCTATCTCTCAACTCTGATCACCTTCACTGCCAGCTCTCCATGCCACTCTAGTGCCACTATCCCTCCTCATCTCTGCCTGCTGGCTTCCCTGGCTTCTTTCAAGTCTCAGCTAAAGTCCTACCTTCTACGAGAAGCATTTCTCAAACTTGCTTAATCTTAATGCCTTCCCTTTGAGATTCTCCCCAGTTTATTCTCTGTATATTGTTTGTATGGAGAGATTTGCATGTCTTCTCCCAACTAGACTGCTATGCCCTTGAGACCAGGGACTGATTTTTGCCTTTCCTTGTATTCCCAGGATACAGTACAATGTCTGACACATAGTAGGCATCTAACAAATATCTAACTGACTTGCCCAAGTCCATAGCTAAGTAAGTTTTAGGAAATAATGGCTCCTTACTTTAAGCTCCTTCTATTCTGAGACTAACCATTCCCATCTTCCCTCTCTCTTTTTAAAATGGTATTAGTTGCATTGTCTTCTTATGGAAACAAAGGAGGAAGAACCATGATCCCAAAGCCCCAGCTAAAAAAAATATGAACTAATAATGACAAGTCTAGAGAGAAAGGGCCTCACCTCAATTGCCAGAATATGTTGTCTTCACAGCAAAAGTGTCTTATCTTCCACCCTTCAAATACGCTTTTTTACAAAGAACCCTTTAGCAGCATATTTACCCAAATCCAATTAAAAATCGCCTGCCATCCATGAATAAAGAGAGTCTCACTTTCATAGGAAGCAAGTCTGTGCACATCACAGTGTTTTCAATTAATTCTCCCAGGCCCTGAGGACTATGAGTTCTTAATAACTGTCGGAAGAGGCCCCAATACCTTAGCCTTTGGGAAACCAACTTACTTGACCCTGATGATTGCAATCACAGGGCAGCTGAGCAGTCCCAGAGCTTGGGAGACATTGAGAGATGAGATGGCTTGTGCAGGAACTGAGAACCAGGGAGGATAAAGTCAAATGCTGGCTGCTGAGTCTGAGGTCTGGCCCTCATTGAATCTCTAATGCCTGAGGAGGTTATAACTTCAAACTGCAGCCTGTAACTGTACCTGTAAATTCATAGCAGGCCAGACACATGTCGAGGAGGCCAGATCACTGACATGAGTTCCTGGGACTCCCTCCTATCTAACCAACTTCATCTCCAACCCATGAGCCATAGGACTGCTGTGTGTCTGATTGTCCTCTGGTGGGGGAACAGGAGGGTTACTGACTGAATGTAATGGATCTGAGGTGTGGCAAATACAGTGGGAAAAAAAAAATAACTCTCCGGAATGGAATAAGACCCCACATTCTTTTACCACTTGCTGCCTAGAGGTTACTAGGCAGCCCAGTGGACAGAGCACAGAATTGGGTCAGAAAGGCCTGAGTTCAATTCTGGCCTCGGACTCTTATTAGCTGTATGGTCCTGGGCAAGTCATATAACTTCCATCTGCTTCAGTGAATTCAATTACAGTTAGTTATAGTTAACTGTAAAATGGTGATCCACAGGTTTGTGGTATGGATCAAATGAAAAAAAAATGTAAGGCACTTAGCAATAGTAGGCACTTAATTAATGCTTGTTTCTTCCCTCTGCCCCCAAAGCATGCTTTACTAATTAACCAAACTAATGGATTTTTTGTTTTTGTTGCTCAGTTGTATCCATTGTGTCCAACTCTTTGTGGCTCCATTCTGAGGTTTTCTTGTCAAAGATATTGATTAGAGTGTTTGTCATTTCGTTCTCCAGTTCATTTTACAGATGAGGAAACTAAGGCAAACAGAATTAAGTGACTTGCCCCCACGGTCACATAGCTAGGGAGTGTCTGAGGCTGGATTTGGACTAAGGTCTTCCTGCCCCCAGGTCTGGCACTCTATCCACTGTGCCACCTAGCTTTTCCAATCCAATGAATGACCAACCATAATTCCAAAGGACTCCTGAAGAGGCATCTCAGAGTGCTGGCTAAATTTTTTGTTTGTTTGCGGTCATTTGTTTTTCTTGACTATGGATGTTTTTGTAATTGATTTTGTTTTTCTAACTTTCTCAATGGGAGGAAGGGGAAGGTGGGAGGCAGAGAATTTCCTGTAAGGTAAATGACAAAAAGATTATTAATTTCATTTTTTAGATGGAGAAACCAAAGTTACCAAAGATAAGTGTCATTAAGTTGTCTTCAGCTAGAGGTTGGGCCTTTTTAGGTATGTGCTAGTGGGAAACTCCTTTTATGTATGGGTTGGATTAGATGGGTACTGAGGTGCCTTCCAATTCTCTAATTCTGCAATTTTGCCCAAACTATGTAGCCACTAAGTGACAGATCTGGGATTTAACTCTAAATCAGAGGTTCATAAAAAATGTTTGTTTGGTTTTTTTTTAATGTCATAGATCTCTTTGGGAGTCTAATGAAGTTTATAAACCCCTTCTCGGTAGATATAGATATAGACATAGACATAGACATAGACATAGACATAGACATAGACAAAACTATAGACATAGCTATAGATATAGATAGTTAATAGATACAGATAGATATAGATATAGACATAGATATAGATATATGTATAGTTTTAGATATAGATATAGACATAGACACAGATATAGATATAGATATAGATAGATATGGATATAGATAGTTATAGATATAGATATTGATAAAATAGATATAAACATAGACATAGACATAGATATAGATATATAGATAGATATAGATATATTTTAATGCTTGAAGGGAATGCTAAGTTCCAGTTTGAAGTTAGCAAAAATGGAGATCTAATTTTTTTCCCCATCCCCCTAAGTTCACAGATTCCTTGTGTATCTATGAATCTCAGGGTAAGAGCTTCAGAACTTCCAATTAAAGATCAGGGCTCTTTCTTCTGTGCCATTCATTTCCAGCTTTGCTACTTACTACCTATATCAACTTGAGCAAATCCATTTATGGATTTATAGCATTTTTTTTTAACTCTCTGTTGTTTTAGACAAAAAGCCTTTCATATGAGAGGCTCTTTCTGCTCTGGAAGTGACTATCACTCCTGCATGATGGACCCTGATGAAATTATTTACATCTACAACCCATGCCCCATGCAACCTCACCAAATGATGCCATTAAATAATATCATGACAGTTAAGGTGGGAACCCAATAAAATGTACCTGGGTTTCATTCCACCCACCAGTATAAAACCCTTGGTCCTCCCTATTTCCTTCCACTGAGTTGTGCTTTTGTTTGAATTATTGAAGTGAATTTAAAAGACAAAAAAATCCAAAGCGTTTTCCTAAGTAGATTTTGGGATTAATCCAGGATGCTATTATTGCTTGGACCCAGCTATACAACAGCTATACCTTATACTCCCCATCCCAAAGAGATCAAAGAAAGAAGAAAATGCCCTATGTGTAATAATTTACTTACATGTTTATTTGTAAGTTCTTTTTGTGGTGGCAAGAAACTGGAAATTAAGAGAATGACCATCAACTCAAAAGGTCTGAACAAATTGTGGTACATGTAAAATAAAATACTATTGTTTTGCAAGAAATGAGAAAAAAAAGATGATTTCAAAGAGACAAAGCTATGAAATGATGCAGAATGAAGCAAGTAGAACTAAAAGAAGACTTTGCAATATCATAAACACACATACATACATATATATAGGCATATACATACATACTTGCGCACACATACATACACATATGCATAATGCATGCACACAATATATCTTTGTATGTATGCATGCATGTGTGTATGCATGTATGTGTATATGTATGTATTTGTGTGTATGTGTGTATTTATGTGTGTGTGTACTTTTTGGAAAGACTTTAAGAAATCTGACCAAATAATGGTCAACCATGTTTTCTTCAGAGGATAGATGAAGATGAATGCTACCTACCTCAAGACAGAGAGGGAGTGAAGGAATATGAGAATGTGTTTTGCTTGACTGTGTTTATATAATATAGAGGTTTTTTGGTTTTCTGCCTTTTTCTGTCTCCATCTCTCTTTCAGTTTCTGGAGAGAGAAGGCAAAAAGGACAACAAAGAATGCTTGATAACTGGAAAATAAGCAAACAAACAAATAATGAATATGCTTGAAACTTCCCTAAGGGTAATTACACAGTCTTTGGAATCTTTTCATTTTGGGCAAATCAATGTCATCTGAAGACAGGTTTGACTTTTGCAAACTGCAAAATGTAATTGCAAGTCAAATTTGATGAAAGAGGAGGATTAGATGAGATAATATGCGCAAAGCGCTTTGCAAACCTTAAAGCACTATATTAATGTCAGAGACTATTTTTATCAGGCCAGGTAATAATATAAACTTTGCTATTTAAAAAAAAAAGAGTTGTGAAGAATCAGATACTGATTTTCTTGGGAGTTAAGGGAAATAACACGAGAGAAGATTAAAGTTCTGGTTATAAGATATACAATCATTAAAAAAAATCCAAGGGGGCAGAGCCAAGATGGCGGCATAGGAGCAGCAAGAAATCGCAGCTCCGACACAGCCACATCAAATACCCAAAAAATATGACTCTAAACAAAAAAAATCCAAAATGTCAGAACTGCTATAGAAGGGATTCATGAACTGGAAGGAGGGATAAGTTAGATACCTACTTCTAATACAGAGATTTCATATACATAAATGAGACTGTATGTATGTATACATATATGTATACATTGAATAAAATATATATTTATATGTATAAATATATTTTTATAGGCTTTATTCTAACATATATGTGTGTATGTGTACACACATACACACACATGTGTATATATATATGTACAAAAATATATATACACACATACACACATACACATATTTCTAAGCTCAGTCCTTCAGAACTACTGTTTTGGAAGACATTGCCTTTTTTTCCCCTGATCCAATGCCTTTACTCAAGAAAATTTATTTTTCTTGACCAACTGTGTAGGCCATGCCATTTTATGTAACTATTAAAATCCTTTCATCGTATGAATAACAAGGATGCTACTTAACTAATTAGTAAAGGCATTCTCTAATTTCCAAATAAGTGGTATTCTAAAATTTCACCTTTAGGTTATCCTTGATCATAGAATATTAGCACTCTAAGGCCCCATAACAATGATCCAGTTCAAAGCTTTCATTTTATGGATGAGAAAACTGAAATCCAGAGAGGTCCATCACATTGTTCATAATTCTATCTTGCTACCCTATAAATTCACACACAAACAATATTAAATATCACCAATGACACTCTTTTAACCCAACAGAAATTCCTGGGGTTCAAGAGGCATCTGGACAGAGTCAGGAAAGACTGTAGTTCAAATCCTAATACCTCTTAACCAAATTGAGTTTCAGTTTTTCATCCATAAAATGAAGATAACACCTCCAGCACAAAACTCTTAGAATCATTGTGAGGTTCAAATAAGGCGTGCATATGGAGTGTTTTGCAAACTTTGAAGTCGTATTATAAATTATATGTAATTAGTTATTATCATTCGTAAAATAGCATTGTTTCTGTGAGGAAATGCACTCTGAATTCCAACTCAGGAAAGCATTGCCCTCAAGTGGAACAATAGCACAGCCACACAACTGTTAATTGTGGAAAGATTTGAACCAAAATCTCTTGACCAATATTCACACACAATACTTCTCATCCTGTCCACACACACACAATCTTCTGATACATGTAGCTGCTCATCTCTAGACTTTTCTCTCTTTCATTTCCATTATGGTATAGTTATTAACCTTATATGTTATATTTCAGGAATAATCCCCACCATAGTCCTATTAAAAAACTCAGGAAAATGGTATGTTCATTCTTTTTTTTAAAGCCTTTTCTAATGATACTGGGCATTTTGCCAATCTTATTGAAAACAGTAGTACACTAACTCTAATACATAGAGGCGTGCCCCAATGGGCAGTCTTGGTGTCATTAGTTTCTGCCTTAAGAGCTTTCAGAAGAAAATATACATTGCAACCAGCTTATGGCAGGGGTCCCCAAACCCCAAATACTAGATTTCTATGGCACCTTATAGGAAACCCAAGCTGTAGAAATATGTTTTCTCCCTGGGCAAATCTGTACATATTGTGTGATCTTGAAAAGGCAGCATAGCATGACTTGAGGGGAGCCAATGAGGCCTGATCCAGGACTCAGATAGAAATCTTGACAGTGTGCCCTAATCAGGACCCCTTGAGATGCAGCTTGTAAAGGCTGGCTCCCTGGGGACCCCCAGGGATACACTTAAAAGGACTTTTGTTTGAGATCCTGACATCAAAGCCTTTACCCCCAGACTTCAGGCACCTAAAGAACATGTTCCTTATCAAATTATCCATTCTGTGTTGGTTCCAGAATATGAGACTAAAGATAATGATAATACCTAGATAACATATTCCTTATCAAATTCTGTTACTTCCAGGATATAACAGCCTAAAGACTATTGTAAGTCAAAATACTTGATTCTTGGGGGTCAGTTTCTATGCAGATGTCATTGAGACTGAAGGCTTTGGCCTCAGACTTTGAAGCCTGCCACGCATTTAAAAAGGCTAACTGACTTTCCCAAAACTTGCTGGCTTTCCCAAGACTTTTTGGCACCTAGAATTACAAAGCCTTATCTTACTTGAGCTGCTTCCAGGATGTGACAGAATATTATAATGATAAGACTATGATAATGACAATAATGTTCTAAGATGTGACAAACTAAGCTTATTGATGAGAGTACTTGAATCTTTGTCTTCTTGTTCTACAAAAATCTTGTTCAAAGAATCATTAAATGGAGTTCTTTCCTATGAACTACCAGCCTGGCTAATTCTTTGTCACATCTTGGCTCACACTTGGGGCTGGTACCCAAGTGGCCCACAACAATGACTATTGGAGAGAAGATTAGCCTTAGACTTAGGAAGATAACAACTACCTGTCACAGGGGCTAGAGTCAGGAAGACCTGAAAGCTCACCAAAGGTAACTCTGTAACCCTGGACAAGTCACTTAAATTTCAGTTTGCCTTAGTTTCTTCATCTGTAAAGTGGAGATAAAAACAACAACTTCATTCCAGAGTTGTTATGAGAATCAAATGAGATGGTAGTGCCCGGCGCATAGTAAGAACTACATTAAAGTTAGTTATTATTATCATCATTATGTAGGTTTATCTGACACCTACCAGCTTTGCAACCAAAGGTAAGTTTCTAAATCCCTCAGGGTCCCAGATAATGGTCTAGGTTAGTGATTCTTAACTTTTTATGCATATATGTATTGTGAACCCCTTTGTCTATCAGGGGAACCTGTGGATCCCTTCTGAGAAGATTGTTTTTAAATAATTGAAGGAAATGCTCAATTTCACTTAGAGATTAGTGAAAATAAAGTTGTAATTTTTTTTTCCATGCAAGTTCATGGGCCCAGGTTACAAATTCCTATTATAGGACAATAAATGTCCAGTGAGTTGTGGCTCTCTATCAGGATTTCTCTCCTCATGAAATCACACTTCCAAGCCAAAAAAAAAAAAAATATATATATATATATATATATATATATATATATGTATGTATGTATGTATGTATGTATGTATTTTTAAAAGTCCGCAGTATCTAATAGCAAGTTTAGTGAGTACGGGTTCCTATAATTATGTTTGTCACTTCTTGGTTGCTCAGCAGAGAGTATCTCCATCATAAATCTTCCCTAGGAAGAGAGCATATTCAGGGAAAATTTTAAAATGACAAAGCATATTTAGGATTTTAAGAAATGATGGGGAAGCACGCAATGGTGGCTGTGGTCTTGGTCCCTGCTTACACTTTATTATAGTACATTAGTCAAATTGGAAGCAGGCTGTTCTCATTAAACACAAAGAAAAATGGATTTCCTGCCCAGATGGAAAACTTCTCACTGTTCCCAAGAGAAGTCTTAGCTTTAAAAAAAATAATAATAATAACACTATCCCATCTCAGGCTCCTCACTGGAAAAAAAAAAAGAAGAAGAACAAGACCAGGATGTTTGTAGGGTTTCTGTTTAGGACCTGAATAGGCCTGAATAATTCCATTGTAAATAGCACACATTCAGAAGGTAATGTTTATGGAAAGTATCTTCTCCATTATATCTGGAAAGAGACTGACCAGGCACATAGTAATGTAAGTGTCTTCCCAAATAGACATCATTGCCATTATCTCATTTGATTCATGGACCAGCCCTGTGAACTGGGAACGTCAGGGATCCTTATTCCCTTATTACTTCATGTCTGGATTATTCTAATTGCTTGCTGCTGAGTCTGCCTGCCTCAAGTCTCTCCCCACTTCAATCCATCCTAAATTCAACTACTAAAGTGATTTTTCTATAGCACAGGTCTGAACATGTCACCCCCTTCTCTATTCCATAAACTCTACTGACTCCCTATTGCCTCAGGATCAAATACAAAAAGTTCTGTATGGCATTCAAAGCCTTTCATAATCTAGTTCTCTCCAATTTTCCAGTCTTTTAACCCCTTGCTCTCTGACATATACTCCTCGATCCAGTAACACTGACCTCCTGGCTGTTCCACAAACAAGACACTCCATTTCTTGACTCTGGGTGTTCTCCCTGGCTCTCCTCCACTCCTGGAACATTTTCCCTCCTTGGCTCTAATTACTGACCTCTCTGGCTTTCTTTAAATCCCAACTAAAATTCCACCTTCTACAGGAAGCCTTCCTTAACCCCTCTTAATTCCAGTGGTTCCCTCCATTAATTATCTCCTATTTATCTTGTATATATTTGTTTGCAAGTTGTCTCCCCCATTAGAATGTAAAATCTTTGAGAGCAGGGGCAGTCTTTCATCTCTTTTTGCACCCCCAGCACTTAGCAGAGTGACCTAGTGCATAGTAGGTGTTTAGTAAATGTTTACTGAATTGAATTAATTAAAATGATTTTTTCAAGTTCACACTGTCAACTTAATGCCTGATAAAGGACTACCATGTCAAATCCAGAAGAATGACCTTAAAAAACTGGAGGTCAGAAAACCTCCTTTTTGATGACTGCTTCTGTCATAGATTCATTCATTCAACAAACATTAAGTGCTTTCTAATCATAAATGTAATGAAATATGAAGACTGTGGAAAGATTAGCTTCACAGTCTATTTCATTGGCATAAGAGCAGCAAACCCACTTATTTTGGGGTTTATAACTCACACTAAGTAGGAGTTCTTCAAGTCATTATTTCTCAGCTGTTAACTATGCAAGGTAGGCTTATGGATGATTTGGGGGAAACAAAATTGAATGAGAATAGACTCCCTGCCTTCAGGGAACTCCCATGTAATGAAAGCTGGCAGTGACTGAGTATTTAAAGGATTAGAATCCCTGTTTTCATTCAAAACTCAGTTCTGGGGACATGAGGATTTCCTGATTAACCCTCCCCCCTCCCATCTTCTCTCCTGTACTCCCTCCCAAAACTACTTTATGTAGTAAGAAGGGAGCTCAGTGAAATAAATTGATCAGCCCACTTGACTTAAAGTAACAAACAAGTTACTCGGGCACTGGTACATTTATCAGGTGCAAACACTCTCATAGAATTGATTAACCCATTCAATAAATCTTATTGACCTAATGTGTGTAAGTGTTCAGTAGTGTCTGCATCTTTTTGATATCATTTGGGGTTTTCTTGGCAAAGATACTGGTGTGGTTTTTCATTTCCTTCCCTAGCTCATTTTACAGATGATGAAACTGAGGCAAACAGGGTTAAGTGTCTTGCCCAGGGTCACATAGCCAGGAAGTAACTGAGGAAGATGAATCTTCCAGACTCCAGGCTTGGCATTCTATCCACTGCAACACCTAGCTGCCCTATTTTAGACATAGGGATTATGTAACCTGTGCAGAGACAGGGAGGTAGAATGTAGTGGATAGACAATAGCAAGATAGGTCAGTTTTCCTGTAATAAAAAGGGCTTAAGAGGAGATGGTATAGTTGGGATTCATGAGTGGATAATTAAATTCGTCTCTAAGGTTCCCAGCAAGTCTCAAATTCTGTCATTCTTTTGAATAATGGAAAATCATTATGGAAATGTCTTGGGAAGACTAGAAGGTTACACCAAGCATAATGACACACCAACCAATAAAAATTTATGTGTCTACATTTTAATCAAACTCTCTTTTAAGGTCACACTAGGCCATTGTGATGTCATTCATCCAGTCACCTGATATTAGTTGAGTCTCTCTTGTCTGAAATTTTTCTACAAATCTCAGCCCAAGTTCTTTAATTCTCTATTACACACTCATTATGTGTGCAGTGAACAGCAAAGAGGCCAGTGTCACTGTGTGTGACATGAAAGAGTTCTGAGTCTGAATCTGAGGTCAGAAAAGGTCTTTATTCTTT
>CM053580.1:513586460-513615440 GCA_028627135.1 Pseudochirops cupreus
ACAGGTAGAAGCAAGCCCATTGTCATATAACCTTCTAACGCAGAAACCCAACCCCCCAACTGGTCTTCACTCTCATTGGTAGGGAGGCTGGCCCACAACCTAAGCACAGGAATCTATCTCTGAGACAAAGGCCCCAGAAACATGTGGGTGTCCAATGCAAAACCAGGAAAGCAGTTCTTTTTTTCTTTCCTTATTTGGCATATCTTGTGCTGAGGTGGCACTGGGGAGGGTCTCCATTGCTCTAAGTCCCAGATTCCTGTGAGATCAGGTGACCTCTAAACTTAGGCTTAGTGGTTACTAAAGCCACAAAGCCACTCTAGATTTGATTTTTCAGAATGGGGAAACTTCACTGAAAATTATCCCTCACAACGGGATTGTAGAGTATGTGGAGGGGGAGAAGGTGTAGGAAGCCTGTACTAAATACAAATGGGGTATCTAATCAGATTGGGGAGGCACTAGTAGATTGTTCAAACCAATGGATGAAATAAAGTGCCACTATATAGGAAGTATGTGGGTCTAGGATTAAATAGCAAGATAATCCATTATCAGAATTCCAATGACTGGTCAGACCGATGGTAGAAACAGTTCCAGTCAAGCCACTGAGATTGAACCACTTGTAGGTGGAAGAGAGAGACTGTCTTATCTCCCCATCTGTGCCTAATATAGTTCTTGGCACATAATAGATGATTATTCATATGCTTTTAAATTGATTGACTACACAATCTGAGTTTTAGTGGTTCTTGACCAAAGGATGTCCTTGGGAACTTCTAAAGCTTAGGAGGTCTTGGACATCTCATAGGCAGCCCAACTATCCCTAGAATAACTGTGGCTAATTACTGAGTTTATATTTCAAGCTGAGGAAAACTAGACACACCGAGTAAATACAGCTTCAGGACTCTCCAAGAATCCCAGCAAAAGAGTTATGCCATACCTTCATGTGAACCCTATTAAAAGGAGAAGAAAAATTTTCCAGCGGCCAGAAGTGTAAGTTATCCCTTTGCTGCATGGGGTCCCTGAACTTGAACCTTCTTCCCCTAAACCCTGTATGTACTTGGGGAAGAGTGCCTCCCTGGGGTTAGGGGAATGTTTGTATCAAGTATTCCTACTGGATCAGCTTTATAAATAAGTACTTCTAAACCTAATTAAGTAACTGATGCCTTGATATCATCTGGCAATTAATGAGAGAAGCACATCATTAAAAGCTCATAATCTAAAGTATTAAAAACCAGACCCCAACCCCTGAGGACTGTGACTTAGAACCTGCAGGGGAACTATAGTAGCCAGTTTTGGGGGACTCAGAATGCTAGTCTGAGTGTGGGAAAAGCACTATATTTGCATTCATTTTGTATGTTCTTTATATATTTTCATATGTACATTTTGTCTTTTGCCATTAGAATATTGTCTGCTTGAAGTCAGGAATAATTTAACTCTTGTCTTTTTATCTCCAGAAACTCTCATAGTGCCTGGGATATATTAGGTACTTAATAAATATTACAACTAGGTGGTGCAGTAGATAGAGTGCCTAATCTAGAATTAGGAAGACTCATCTTCCTGAGTTCCAATCTGACCTCAGACATCTACTAGCTGTGTGACTCTGGGCAAGTCACTTAACCCTGTTTGCCTCAGTTTCTTCATCTATAAAATGAGCTGGAGAAGAAAATGGATCTTTGCCAAGAAATCTCCAAATGGGGTCATGAATAGTGTGATGTGACTGAAAAGAATTAAATATCAACAATAAATACTCGATAATTAGATGCTTAATAAATAATTGATAATGAATTGAGCCATCCTGGGAATATAAGGGAGCAATGGATTCTTGTGTTTTTAATCTTTGACTCTGCCCCATAAACATTGAAATTTAAGTAAACATGGTGATGTGTTTGGACATAGAACTAAGAGTAATAGGTGGATGTTAGAGAGAAGTAGGTACTAGCTTATATTGAAAACATTCCTAATTATTAAACTAGTCCAAAAATGAAATGGAGAGCACTGAATATGTTCCCCCTTAGTGAAGGTCTTCAGATAGAGTTTGGATGACTACTTTTAAGGTATATTGAAGAAGGAATTTTTATATACATAAAGCTTAAAATAGATAACCTCTGAGGTTCCTTCCGACTCTGAGATTCTGTGATACTGTGATCATTGACTCATCCCCTTATATCCTCTATACTGAATGAGATTTTATCTTTAACATTTTAAATTACTTAATGGATATTTTTAGGCCTTACCCAGATGTAACTCTATAATATGCTTAGAATCAGTTATGAACTCTTAGTAACTTTATAGACACAACTTTATAGACACTTCCTTTCTTTAGTCTCAACATTTCCATAATAGTCCTTCACTGTTTCTCCCCAGTCATTGCTCCAGCTTTCTAAATGTTTCAGCAATTTCTTCACCTACCAGTTCACTTTGTCAATTTGCCTTACCCATCAGAATGTTCTACTTACTCATCTTGTCTGACCAACTCTTTTCTCTTTGCCCTTTTCTTCATATACCTTACTCTTCTTTGGTCTTTCTTGATCTTTATGCTTTTTCTTTCATCCTTCTTTCATCAAAGCCTGAAGTAGAATCTGGATTAGTAGACTATATTCCCAAATTTTTCCTAATCAAATACAATCTCTGACTTTTTCACAAGTTCAAACCCTTCACCATCACCTAAAAGATTTCTTTCTTCTCCCAACAACCTTTTGTGGAGTCTGGGAGTGAACTCCAACTAACTTCTTCTGACCCTGAGACCTACTCTCTGTTGACTATACCATGTTGCCTATCATAATTGTAATTGTTGAGGAAGACTCAACAGTGCTTGAAGATTAATTAGATATGAGACATGAGTGAAAAAGAAGAAGCAAATATGGGTTCAAGTAACAGTAGCAAATTTGGCTACTTGTAAGTAGCCTATCCAAGAATGGAGCACATTGAAGAACCCACAAAGAGATATACTCTCCATTGTTCATGAGTTTCAAGAAGCAGCTGTAAGAGTCCAGAGGGTATGGTAAAGGGAACTAGAGAGCAGAGCTGGATAGTCATAACTTCATGGTCAAGCATATGCCTATGATTGCCTATTAATCTTAGGGTCCATTGAAGAAGTGTTTAGACATATTTTAGAAGAATGATGGTTGAAACCTATGTTTAGGTGCTGGTCAGTGCTCATATCTAGGGGAATGGAAGGAGTTTTAAGAAGCTAAGTATGTTAATGTGTTTGGGAGAAGAAAGTGAAGCCGAGGAATGCATCTCTATAAAAAAAATAAAAGGAGGAGAGGGCTGAGATAAGAACATCATTTGTGACTGAATATCTAGGAGTTTGGAGGTTTTTGTCCCAAGAATTTTTTTCTTCTCTACTGGCTCCACAAATTTTCCAATTACTCCAAAGTCACACTGTCCTTATCCTTAACCTCTTCACACATTCTTTCTTCCCCCAAATCCTCACTCCTGCCAGTAGAATGTAAGTTCCTTAAAGGCAGGGATAATCTTGTTTTTACATTTGTATTACCTGAGCCTAGCACAGGGCTTAGTACATAATAGGTGATCCCTAAATAGGTATATAATAGCTGAAACCCTCATTGGTTGACAGATATCTGAGCTCATCAGTTCATAAAAACAAAATGAAACAAACAAATAAACCAACCCACCTTCCAAGCTTCAACCAATCTAATGTTTTGCACAATAAGTCTCACTATAGAAATTTAATAAATGTTTGTTGAAATGAATTGAATGCTTGACTGAGATTTGGTAAGACTCAGTTTCCATCCGTATATGAATTTGCCATATGAGAACTAGTGAAGTGAATTAGCATGCATCTTATCTTCTGACAAGGGCATGATCCAGGTTCAACTTTCTAGATAAAGAAATTCCATGACCCTTAATTTTTAGACATCCCCTTCGCCTAAACCATGTCCCGTCTCCCCACCATTCTACACACACATTTACAAAGATATTATGTCCTATTCATGGCCAAGGACATACACACATACACACACATTCACAATTTTCAACAAAACTTGAATGTAAATGGAACTAAAGACAAGTAGAGAGTTGGAAATAATGGAGTGATAGCTAGAAAATAAATAGAGAGAATAAGAGAGATGGGAAATAGAATATTCCAGGTTTGCTGAGCCATAGATTCTGGTTTCTGAATGCAATGATGGCCTATCAAGACAATAACTATTCCATTCAGGTGACAGTTTTTAATATGCATTGCTAAAAATACCTACCATCTGATAGAAGAAAGTTAAATAACTAACAGACAATAATACCATAGGAAACTGACTTAAAAATCAACTCATAGGATGAAAGCGTCTTTCACATTGTTGGTAATTAATAGACTCATAAAGTGCTAGATCCCAAAAGGATACCAGAACATAGAATGTTAGAACACAGAGTACAGACTATCAAAGACAGGAAGAACTTTGGCAATTGAGTAATCCAATCCCTTCATTTGACTGATGAAGAAAGTGAACTCCAAAGAAAGGATACATGATATATAAAGAATACACTGGTATTAAGAACACTGGGAAGAATTGGATTTGGAAATCAGAAGAACTGAGTTTGAATTCAACCTCCTTTGAAAGGCAACTCTCTAGGCAATGATTTCCTAATTTGCAAATAAGGAGGGGGGTTGGCTTAGACAATATTTAAGGTCAATTCTAGCTCTAAATTTCATGATCCTAAGTGACTTGCTCCAAGTCATCCAGATGTTATCTCACTCAAAGTCAACTATAATTTCTAGTAAACTTTTCAATGTCAATACTTCAGATTTGGTAACTTTCTGTATTTTTTGAAACATGAAAAATTCCCAAATCAGGCAGAACTTAGATCCCTTCCCTTGGTTGGCTTTAGCCCTGTTCTGTGAGGGGAAGAAGAGAGAGAAGGAAAAAAAAAACACACACCAACACATTTTTTAGGCACCAACTCTATAGCAGGCATTGCGCTAAATGTAGAAGTGCAATTAACCAGTTATGCAACCTTGGATAAATTACCAAAAGCTCATTGGGCCTCATTTTCTTCATCTGAAAAGGAAGAAATTGATCTTAAAGTTCTGTAAGCCCCTTTCCAGTTTTGACATTCTCCATTCTTACATTTTACCTACCAATGACCCTACCAGCTCAAAAAGTGTGATAAAGTGACTGGGGGGCTAGACTTGATGTCAGGAAGACATGTGTCAAACATTACAGTCAACGCTTACCAAGTGAGTGAGCAAATCACTTAACTTCTCTGGGCTGAAGTTTCCTCATCTATAAAATGGGGATAATAATATCTATAGTATTGATTTTAGAAAAGGTTTGTGAAATTCATATGGAATAATGTCTGCTAAATGTTCTGCAAACCTTAAAGCAACAGGTAGAAGTCAGATATTATTATCCCTCTCAGCTCTCATATTTTTTGTTTTAATATTCTGTATCCCAAGGTCTCTAACTTTCTAGAATTGTATGTTTTAATATTCTGTGTTTCATGGTCTTTTCTTGTTCCATAATCCTATGATGCTGTGTTAGTTCATTATATGCTTTGCTCAGGGACCAACAGGTGGAAAATGAATAGATTTATAACTGGGCATTTCTGAGGACAAGTGTCCTGGGATTGGGGGAAAGAGACCTGTAGAAAACTAGAGGTGACAGCATGAGAATGTTAGTTTCCTAAGGCTATATCTGACCTTAAGGTCAAGGGATAGAAGGGGTCAAAGTATAAAGAAGTGGGAACAGCTACTAAGTGAAACCTCCTTCTGCTTTACAGATTTGCTTTAAGTTGCTTCTACTGTTACTCCCCAGTGTGGGTAAGGACTCAGAAAGCCAATAGATAAAAGGTGTCATGTTAAGTAAAAAGCCCTGTTTTAAAATAGAACTGAGAGGTAGATCAAAGGGTCAGGGTCCTTCCAGAGAGCAAGACTGATCTGTATCGGATCTGATATGGATAAAGTGAAGGAAGATGCCCTCCTCTCCAAACCTACATTATTATAAACAAAGAAGATGGAAAATGAGGAGACATTGAGGGTTGAAGTGAGAGGCAATGACATAATAAGCAACAGGGTTAAAGGGAATTGACAATTCCATAAAATCACAGAAGCCATATGGGACCTTAATTTGGCATATGATGAAGCAGAACCAGAAAAGGAAATAATTCATGTAAAACCACAATTAGTAAACAGAGGAGTATTTTATAAGACTAGAACCCAAATTTTTTGGTTCTTTTCTAATTTCTGGGGAGACTAGTCCTAGCCTGGGAGATTCTCAAGAAAGTTCTGGGGCACAGAGTGAGGGCCTTGCACTCCTTGTCAAGGGCTCTTCTCGCTAAAAAAAAAAAGACTGAAGAGGATTTTGGGAATGGAAAGGAGAGCAAATGTGGAAGAGCAGGGAGAATGGGGAAGGGATGGGAAAAGAACAGGAAGAGAATAGGAAGAGGGTAAAAGGTCATACAATAAATTTGTTTGTTTCCTTTTCTTTTTTCTTTTTTTTTTTGGCTGGAATGAATTTTTGAAGTTATTCAACCAAACATTTTAGTTTTACAGAGAGCTAAGAAAGGAAAGGACACCCAAGGTCACATAGGTAATTAATGGAAGAAAGGAGGAAAAGGAAAGGAAAAATCAGTCAACAAACATCTATTATACACCAAACAATGGACTAGGGACTGTGTTAGTTGCTGGGGATGTGAACATATTAGAAGAAATGGTTCCTGACCTTGAAAGCTCACATTCTGCCAAGGGAGACAAAATAAATATATCAGTTATAAGATGTGAGAGTAGAAAGAGAGCTCAGTGGTCATCTTCTCTGACTCATGCACAAAATGAATAGATGAGTCACCACTATAACATATCTGCAGGTGGCCATTTAGTCTCTCTGCCTGAAGACCTTTAAGGAGGGGGAGGCCACCTCCACTAGAGAAAACCCATTCCACTAGTGAAGCACTTTGATCAACAGGAATTTTGTTTCTTGACATCAAACCTATATTTACCACTTTGAAACTTCACTTGCTCTTGATTCTGCCTTTTGGACCAACCAAAAACATTTTAATAGTTCTCCCACAATATCACTTAAAATACAAGATGAATGTTATATCTCCCGAATCCTCTCCTCTTCTTTCCTCTCTTCTCTTGTTTCTCTAGATAGATGGATAGATGGATAGACAGATAAATAGATGATAGACAGGTAGATAGATAGATAGACAGATAGTTGAAACAGACAGACAGACAGACAGACAGATAGATAGATAGATAGATAGATAGATAGATAGATAGATAGATGATAAATGGGTTTACAGATACATTTGTAAGTAGGGAAGGAAAAAGGGAATAAGCATTTATTTGGCACCTACAAAACAGAATTGTTCAGCGAGAGATAATGTTGGCCTATATTAGAGTGGTGCCTCTTGGAGTAAAGAGAAGATGATAGATGTAAGAAATATCATGGTAGATAGGGAAAGACAAGAGAAGTGATTGGATTTGTATAGTAAATAAGAGTGAAGAGTAGAGGATAATGCTAAGTTTGGAAATCTGAGTGTCTGGAAGAATGGAGGCTCCTTCAAGAGAAGCAGAGAAGATTGAAAGAAGAATGTTTGTTGGGGAAAAGATAAGGAATTCTCTTTGATATGTTGATGTGAGGATACCTATGGGGTAAATGATCTGAAACGTCCAGTAGGCAAATGTTGACAAAGGCCTGGAACTCTGTTGGTCAATCATCTGCATGCTAGCCAAACCCACAGGACATGTTGAAGTAACCAAAAGCCTGAGTAGAAGGGGAGGGAGGATGAGAAGGAGTAGGCAAATGAGTCGTGTTGGTATTGAGCCAAAGGACTTGGGGAATTAGAAAAATAATAATAATATCTAGTATTTACATAGAGCTTTGAGGGTGACAAAGCACTTTATGCATGATTTGACCCTCACAGAAACCCTATAAATTAGGTAGTATGATTATCTTCAGTTTTCACAGGGGGAAAGGAAAGGTTCAGTGAGGTTAAATGATTTACCTAAGATCACACAGGTAATCAATATCTGAGGCAGGATCTGAACCCATCTCTTCTTGGCTCTAACTCTAGCCCCCTATTCAGTATACAATTTTGACTGAGAATAACAGAAAAGAATAACTTTGTTCAGGAAGAAGAAGCATAGGTGGTAAAAAAAAAAATGATTCTCAGTAAGGGGATTTGTACACATTAGCCATGGACAGAAGTTCACCATGTGTACATATGGACCAGGAGTTCAAGGAAATTGATGGATGCTGGGGAAGAGTAAAGGGACCACATTCTTCTTTTCTTTCCCTTGGGGTATCTAGACCAAAATGACTCTTTTCAATTCTGGCACACCATAAACAATGCCATTGTTGATTTTTTTCCCCATAGGTTCCTACTGACTTGTGACTTTTTCAAAGTCAATACCTATGATGATCTTTAATTCAAAGCTAAAAATATCACTGCCTGCTGTTTTCTAACACACACTATAAACACAGCCCTTGTAGCCTTGCTGACCATTTCCTTCTGCTCTTTGTAGGACCCAGTGTAAAATATCTTCTTTCCATCAGGGCATCATGGAAGTGTGTATTTAATGTAATGGTAGAGTCATTCTGAATCAAGATTCAGAAGACCCCAAATTTTAGGCTTTAAACAAACTGTTTCCTAGCTCCATGGCCTTGGAAAAGGCATCCAATCCATCTAGCTGGGCCTCAGATTGCTCATATATAAGATGAGAGGGTTAATAATAATTGCTAGCATTTCTCTGCACTTTAAGGTTTACAAAGTGCTTTGCATTTGATTCTCACAACAACACTGGGGAGAGGAGCAGTAGTATTATCCCTGGATTTGAACTCATGTCTTCCCATCTCCAGGTCTAGCGCTCTATCTGTATAATGCTTAGTTGCCTCGGTATCATCTTCTATTCCTCACTCTAATTCACCCTCCACATCCAAGCTGTGGTCAGATGTCATCATTTTTGTCTCTGAAATATCTCTTGGATATGTCTTCTTTCCACTCATCAGCTTAAAGTCCTTCACAAGTTGGTCCCTTCCTACCTTTCTAGTCTTTTCACTATGTACTTCTTTCCCTCCACTCTAGATTCATTGATCTTTTTGTGCTAATTCCTTGTACAGGACAGATCTCTCCACTCTGTGGGGAGCAATCATGCCTGGAATGTTCTCCTTCCTCCTGTCTTTTGCAGAAGCCTTTCCCACCCCCAGTTTCTTCCTTCTGAGATTATCTCTCATTTTCCCTGTATATATTTTGCATGTACATAGTTATTTGGATGTTACTTCCCCTATAAGAAAGTGAGCTCCTTGAAGGTAGAGAAAGTGTTTTTGTCTGTCTTTGTATCCCCACTGCTTATCACAGTTCAAGGCCTATAGTAAGCCCTTAATAAAGGTCCTTGTCTTAGCTATCAGTCAGAAGAAATGCCCAGACCTGGAGCATGAGGAAATGGCATAGTTAAACTGGGTATCTTATATCTTTCTTTTCTTTTTGTTTTAATCACTGATGCTGATTGGTTAGGTTGGTCTCCCCAAGGAAAGAAGTGAATTTGTAGCAAGAAAGAGCCAGTTAGACTAATAAATGCGTAGTCCCTGATTCCAAAGGCTGGCAAAATTGTCAAGTTAGGTTTACTTGGCCTAATTTTACTGATACATTCTAAGACACATTGGTTCTGCTTACTCTATGACTTGAAAATTTATAAATGGCTGCAACTCCCTTTGTCTACTTCTGCATGAAAAAAAATAAAAAACAAAAAACCTATAGACCCAGTGCTCCTAGGGTTTAACTATAACAAGCATTTTTTTTTCCTAAATGCTTGCAATTATCTTTCTCAGGAGGAAAACTAAACAAACTGGATTCCAGGGAGGCAGGGCATAGTTGAGCATATGCATTCGCAATACTTTTTCCCATTAAATTCATTTGTTTGCCATCAATAAATCCCTATAGCTAAATGAACCACATGTATCTCAAAGTTATGTCAGGTAACAATCCAGAGGCTGACTCTAAACTTTATTCAAAAAACTTATGCTTTTCTTTCAACAGAAGAATGACAAATAATTATAGCAAAAACAACTCACATTTCTATTGTGTTTTAAGGTTAATAAGCTGGTGACCTAGGTGATCCATTTTTAAAATTTTCAATGTGAGCATGTACACCTAGGAAACTGGCAACTGCTAGATATCAGTCTGATTTTTTGGTTTTGTTTTGTTGATCGTCTAGACTTAAGAAAGTCGTGTAGAAAATGTTGATAATGCATATTAAACTTAAAAGTGTATGTGAAAGCAGATTCTACTATGCTTTGGAGATGATTGTTTTATTTCTTAAGTTGAGAATAAAATAGTTTTTATCAAAGTGTATAGGAGAGCATTTCTATTTACCAGCTTAACACTCTTTATAAGGAAATTTACTTACAACTCTGTGGAGTAAATAGTGCAGATGTTATACCCATTTCATAGATAAGAAAGCTGAGAATCAAACAGGTTAAGTGGCTTGTTAATGTCACCAAGCTAGTAAATCTCAAACTTGACATTCATTCAGTCAGTCAGCTAGATTCTATTAAATGACTACTATGATCCAGGCTTGTGTAAAATGCTGAGCATACAAAAAAAAGCAAAAGACAAACCCTCGTTTCAAGGAGCTCAGTCTAAGAGGGGAGACCACATCAAAGAGCTACCTACAAAGAGGAGATATACATACATATATTCAAACTGTGGTAAGAGGATTTTTTTTTGTTGATTTTATGACCACCATCTCCTTAAGACAGCTAATCATAGCACTAGCTGAAACTTGCAAAATTTAGCTGGGACCAGTTTTTGGCTCCAGTGATTAACTAGTTAGCGATAGGAGAATTTTTGGTTCAGCTTTTTTACTTACAATAAGCACATCAAGTAACAGAGTATAGGTGCGGTGTTAATGGTTAGTCTACAAATTCCAGCTATATCCTCGGTATTTACTAACTAGTCTATGATTATACCTGATGTAGATCTCCCTCTTCTGCTGTCTTGTCTTTGGTAGCTCCTCTTCTACTCTCTGTAAAATTCCACTGTATCCATGCTGCCTGATGTAACTGAGATGTATACAAGGTTGCTGTAAAGACTGCTCAAAGCCCACTGGTTTTTGTATACCATGGATCTTTGCTCAGTATACACACATAAATACATATACATACGTACATGTATACATAGAAGTATATATACATATACAAAAATCTCTGATTAATATGTAATGTTTGATATAATATATAGTATATTATTATTTCTAATAATATATGTGATCTACAATATATATTCATCTACTGATTATGATAAATTAATATTATAAATGTCTCTCTGTGTTAATAAGTATTATTGGCAGCATCACCTATCAATGAGTACTTGGACAATTTTTATGTCAAAACCAAGTATCCTGACCAAAGCTCCTAGCTACAAATTTTCTGACTTTTTCCTTCTCTATGTGCCTTTTTCTCTTTATGGGTCATAGAGTTTAGATCTACACAAAACTGTAAAGAACATTTAATCCAAACCTCTTCCTTTTATAGATGAAGGAACTGAGACCTACAAAGTTAAGTGTCTTTCCCAAGGTCATACAGATAGTAAATAAGGTAACATATATAAAGTGCTTTGCAAATTTTAAAATGCTAGAGATGCTAGGCCTTATTAATATTAATGGTAGTAGTAAATATCAGAGACTCGTTTGTACTCAAGTCACCTAACTCCTTCAGATTTCAATTTTCAATTGAAACACTCTAAGAAAACATGGGGACCTCATTCCTAGCATTAACTGTGTGCCTGTCATCCCCTGTGGCTGCTTTGTGTCACTGTGCTCTCTTCTAGTTCAGAGCCTGGGTGAGAGTTATTTTGCATTCAACAATAAAGATTACAAGCTAATTTGTATTTTTCAAGCCTCAGGCCTTTGTACAACTAAATGTGTAGCAACAGAAATTGTTTCTTAAAAGACCAAACCTTGTAAAGTCCTACACTTTGAATCAATAAATCAACTGCACAGTTATGAGTCAAGAAAAGGACAGGCTAGATCATAGTGCAGTTAAGAGGAACTTGGGAACTGCATTTGACCATGAGCTTGCTATGAGTCATAAGTACAACTTGGGAGTCCAAAAAGCTGCCTCAATCTTACATTATTCTTGCAGAGAGACAGAACATCTAGGAGGGAAGTGATAGTTTCATTTTCCTCTCCATTGATCAGGCCCCAGCTAAAGTAATTTGTTCTGTTCTGGCTTTAGGAACAACTATTTTCAGCTCAATATATAGTTTTATATGGGTAAGTTGTATACTTATGTAAACTCCTTGAGGGCAGAGGTTATTTCATTTTTATCCTTCTATCATCAACGCCTTGGATAGTGCTCAATAAATGTTTACTGATTGACCAATAAGAAAAAACTTCCTAACACTGAGCAATTAAACAAGGAACTGACCACATATACTCTGTCTGTCTGTCTCTCTCGGTCTCTCTGTCTCTGTCTCTCTCTCATGCTTTCTTTTCTCTCCCTCTCTTTCCCTTTTTCTCACTCTTTCTCTCTCTCCCTCTCCTTTTTTTTCATTCTCTCTCCCTCCCTCTCTATTCTCCTCTGTCTCTGTCTGTCTCTCTGTCTCTGTTTCTCTTCTAGCAGACTCTGGAGAAACTATTACTAAGGATGCTAAATTACTGCCCTCAGCAAGAGCCACATACCTAATAACCACAATGCACATTTCTCTAGTATTTTCAAGTTTTCAGTGATTTTCCTCACACATGCGTGCGTATACACACACACACACACACACACACACACACACACACACTTACTTCTATACTGCCAGTATAGTACCCCCATTTTAGAGATGAAAATATTTGAGATTCAGAAACAATGAATTTAGTATCATGTGACAAGTTTGGGAAGTAGATTCTCAAGTGCAGAAATTCTGACTCCATGACTTGTGTATGATATTCTTATCCCTACACGACACAGTAACTCTGACGGTCTCAACTGAGTTGTATAGGGAAAGCAAAGCACTGTGAGCTTGGGGAAGAAAGCATTCTTACAGGCCCCTGAGATGAGCTCGCATTATTTTGTAACCAACAAACGTACCTCCACTAGTGGGTCTTTATTTGTAACCTCCAACCACAGCTCTCCATTCTTTCTCCAAGTCAAGTGAATAAATATTTATTAAACACCTACTATGTCCAGGCATTATGCTAAGTACAAAATATACCAAAAAAAGAAGGTGAAAAACACAGTTTCTTATTTCAAGAGCTCACAGTCAAATGGAGTAGACAGAATACAAACTTGTGCAAATACAATATATGCAGGTTAACTTGGAGACAGCAATAGAGGGAAGATACTAACAATAAGAAGGAAAGGAAAAAAAGTTTCTTGAAGTAGGTAGGATTTTAGCTGATATCTGAAGGAAGCCAGGAGATGGAGATGAGGAGGAGAGCATTCCAGGCATGGGAGACAGCCAGAGAAAATTCTTGGAGCTGAGATGGCTTTTGTTAATGGAACAGCAAGTTGGTGTCGTGGGGAGACTGGAAAGGTAGGAGGGGCCTTGGTTTAAGACTCTGTGGAGACTTTCACACCTTTAGGAGCAATGCGCAAATGATAATATCTCTCTTCTATGATGACCTCTCAAATCCTTGAAGACAGATATCATGCACCTGCCGGTTCTTTTCTTCTCCAGTCCCAACACACTTAATTCTTTTCAAGTGATTCTGATATGGCTTAGACTCAAAACCAGTCATCGTACTAATTACTCTCCTCTGGATACTTCTAAAGGTTTTCACTGATGTGTGGTGTCCTAAATTGATCATAATAGTCTTGGTTTGTCATGATCAGAATTTAGTATAGCAGGACAATAGCCTCTTTCATTTTGGACACTTAGAAAGTACACACAATAAGTTGTGTCAGAGAGCTAAACATTTACCAGCACACCCCTATAACTCCCTCTCTTCCTTCTCCCTTCATGGCTATCCTTCATCTCTTTACCTTTTTTTCATCTCTTTCCTTTTCTACCTCTCTCACACTCTTATTTCTCTAATTCCCCTTCTCTCTTTTGCTATTCCTCATTTTCCCATCCCTCTTTGGTTCTTTCTTTGATCCTCTTTTTCTATCTTCTTTCTCCCATCTCTACTTCCACCTTCCTTTCTCATCCTTCCTTTGTCTTCCACATTGTGTCTCTCACCTTTCTTCCCTTCCTTCACATCCCTCCAAGTCTCCCTTTTACCGTCTCTCCGTCCATGTTTTCCCCATCTTTTCCCTTACCCCACTGTCTATCTCTCATTTCTACCCTCCTTCCACATCTACCTCTTTCCATTCCTCTTCTCCCACTTTATCCATCCCTCTCAATACTTCTATACCTCTCCTCCTTTCATCTTCTCTTCATATCTCTCATCCCTATTATAAATCTCTCCCAAGTTCCTCTCCCTGTTTTCTCTTTCTCTCTCCTTTTTTCTCTCCCTAGTCCAACTCCAAGTTTCCATTGTCTTCCTCTTTCTCTCTCCTATCTTTTTCTATCTCTCTCATTTCTCTCCCTTTTACTCCTTTTCAAATTCTTCATCTCTCCTCTCTTCCTCTTCCTCTCCCCTCTTCCTCCATCCAACTAGATTGAAACAGAGCAGGAATGTTCATATTGAAGCTGCCTCCTACTAAAACTTCCTATTGGCACAGATGCTTCAAACCCTTTCAAGTTTCACCTGAAAATATTCCTTTGTTACTGAGAGAAGTTCCCCCCAGCCCCATGGTCTCCAAATTCTCTGAGGCTATCAATTGTTGCAACTGGGATGTCTAAAGGTGCCTGTGGAAAGCAGGGAACAGAAAGACTTTGTCCCAGGTTTGGCCACTCCCAAACAAGTCAGCTTATCAGATGTGAGGGATTTGGGAACTTCAGTGAAGAGGGCCTTCCTTGGCAAGAAAAACCTTGTTCCAAAAATACCCATAGAGGAGGTGTGTTGTCTTCCCCAAGCTGCAGGCCCTTTCTCTCTCATGCACAAAAGACTGAATTTTAAGTTTTACAATGGAGACCAAACCCTTCTTTGCCCAGCCTACTGCCCAACTTACTACCCTTAATCTCCTCTAGACATTTTTTTTTCTTTTTCTCCTCTCAGAGGTCTAGGCCTTCTTCATAGACTGAGTAGGTGGTTCCCTACAGGGAGTATTTGAAAAGACTCTGGAGATGATCCAGGGCAACAGTGTCTCCACTACGCAATTTGGGCTGATGCTTAAAATGCCAGGCAAAAGCAACATTAATGAGGGATGATAATATAATGCTTTTCTGCAAAGCACATTACCACATTTGAACTTCCCAACATTCCTTATTTTCTATCCCAGCTTTTCAATTTCAGAACAATATTGGATAAATTGGAGAATGTATAGGAGAGAGCAGCTAGCATGGGGAAAGGCCTTGAATCCCTGTGTTTTTAGGATTAAATAAAGGGAAAAGGAGATAGTTAGCATAGAGAAAAGGAACCTCATTAAGGATATGTTAACTGTCTTCAAGTAATTTTGGGGTGCTGTTATATGGAAAAGATTGCATTAGATTTTTTTTTCTACTTGGATACACAAGGAAGAAATGAGATTAATGGAGTAAAGTTACTAAAAACAATTTTAGGCTTTCTGTCAGGAAGAAATTTCCAATAATGACAGCAACTTCAAAATAGAATTCACTGACTCAGTAAGTGGTGGGTTCCCCTTCCTTGGAGGTCTTCAAGCGCTGACTGGATGACAACTTTCTGGGTATGTTTTAGTGGGAATTTCTTTCAAGTCTGGAATGGAACAGATGGCCACTGAGGTCCCTTCCAACTCTCATCTAATGGATCTATGATTCTCTCTAATGATACATATCAAACCCTTCTATATTCTTTCATCCTGTGTGACATTTATCTGTATCCTCTTATAAATCTAGTAGAAGCTTCACTCAACCAGAGACATTCCTCTAGCTCTCTTGACATCGAATGGATGTCAGGGGATACATATATTTGAGGGTTATCCCTTACTTTCTCTAATTAACAAATCCATTATTTTGTTTTCCCTTGATGCCTTTAATGGTATCTTTTATGTATCTCCTCCAGCATACTTCTTTGTGTATTACATATTGCTGACTTTTCAAGTATATTACATGTCTTTCTATTTTCATTTTGGCAATTAATTCTCTATTTGGTAATTAAAGCTCTATACCTTATAACATTACTGGGAGAATACAAGTATAAAAGAGATGGGCCTTTATTTCAGTGAGAAGTTTAAGGACTATTGAAAGGACTGTGAAATTCCCCAAATGTAATCCAGGCTACTCTCCTCCTCCTACTCAATTCTGGGTCCACCTACTTGTCTATCCACACTATTTCATCCTTCTGTTGTTTGGCTTATTTCCACAAGACTTTCTCTACTATGCCATAGAAACTTCCTCATCCACTAAGTCGTTTCATCCGTTCTGGGACTACTTTTACACCATCATTTTCCCACATCCCCACCCCAGGCCCCACTTTCAAATTGACTGATTCTTCTTTAATTCTCCAATTTAAGGAGGATGTATCTTCATTCCTCTCCAAACTTCTCTGTTGATTCTTCTTCAGAAGAATCTATCATGTCCTTGTGCTAGGTACCTTCTCCCTCCTCCCCCTCCACCCTTTTCAGTTCTCTTTTATAAGTTGTTTTCTTCTACTTTGTAAGCTCCTTAAGGTCAGGGACTGTTTTCTTTCTGCTTCAATGTATATTCCCAATGCTTGGCATAATGCCTGGCACATCATAAACTCTGAGTAAAGGCTTGTTGAGTAACTGATTTTTATAGGTGTTATTATCCCTATTTTAGAAATGAAAAGTCTAAGATTCAAAGAAGTGATTTCACTTGCTTATGATCAACTGGTGGCAGGCAGGATTTAAACTCATGTCTTCTATACTTCAAACACAGTTCTCTTTCAATAGATGACATTACCCGTTGGGTTCCATTGATCTGAGGCTACAGTCAAGTTGAATGACTATCTCTGTGACATAATCAGTTGGTATGTTCAGTTGTTGACTGAAAGGTACAAGGTCGAACATGTCTAGGGATATTTTCCTCTCTAGAAGTTTTTAAATAAAAGTTAGGAGACCATTTATCCATCAAGACAGAATGAAGAAAGTGAGAAGGACTTCCTATACTTCATTATCAATAGATAAAATTCTTTTCCCTCTTTAATTAGTCCCACCTTACTCTCAGGGCTTTATACAGTCCTCCAGAGTCATAGTACCACTGTCACCATATGGTCTGAACTCTCTTGGAAAGGAAATATTTGAGGTTGCTAGAAAGGCTACCATTCCCATTACTTCTTAACAACACATACGTACATATATACATACATGCGTACATACATACATATATACATACATACATTTAGTGAAGCCTCATCTCTACCTCAATAACCTATATAGAGGTTCAGGCTTATAGTACTAGCCTAAATGTTTGGTCTCCTCCAAAAGGAAAATAAATGTTGGTAGGCAACCCTCTTTCCCATTGTATATACATTAGCCAATTAACATAGCAATGTGTAAAGTTCAAGTTTTCTGCACCTTCCAATCATAGCTCAGGCCCTTGCTGGTTCTCTGGCTCTGATGTCATGGTATTATTAGATCTTTAGTCCAAGAACTCACAACATTTCTCTAGGGTGCTGGGGTTTAGATTACTCTCAGCTTGCAGTACCATGGTTTCCTTCTCCACAGCTTCCATCTCTGGGACAAATAGTCTCTATCACTTCTTCCTCATAACTCGGGTCAAAAACTCAAGGTCCAAGAACTACATCTATGTTTTTATGTCTAAGAGCATGTACAATGTCAGTATTCCTTTCTCTGCCCCAAAGTTTCCATTAGCAATTGGGTTGAATGACTGCCTAGACCTCTCTCCACCCAGAAACCCAGGTCCAGGGTTTGGTTCTGGTTCTTGGTCTATTCTTAGCTGTTTTAGCACTTTTCTTTCAGTGGGTTGATTCTGTAATTTTAACTACCTCTTACTTTTCCACAGGCCAAGAACCAAGGACTAATCCTATCCCCCAATAATCTAAGGCAAATTTTTCATCCTCAATCAATGAGATTTATGGAGATGTCCTTATACTCTCTAGGACGTTAACGAACATTTCCTAGCAGATCCTCTCCTCCCAAACTCTTAAGGTTAAATGATCATGTCCAAACCTTCCATACATAGAAATAAAGTACCAATCAAATGCTGGCCATACCAAAAGCTCATTCAATTGATTAGGGAACTCCCTTAGATCCATTTCCCATGTAAATGTGTTATTATTTTGCTTTAAAAAAATTTTTTTCAGATCTTAGCCCTGACAGTTACTAGTAAATAGGAACATAATCTCCTAACCTCTCAGAGCCTTGGTGTTCTGCACTGTAAAATGGGAGCAATGTTATTTGAACTATTCACCTCATTTATTGGTTGGTTGTTGTGCTTCATTCTCTAAGAGAACCAAAATGACAACACTATGTTAGAGTCAGGTTACAATGGGTGCAACTGTGGCTGATCAGACCAATATGAGCTTGGAGTGCTCATATGAGGTCAGGCACAAATAGTTAATATTTGGGGTGGATTCTCTAAATTTGCACATCTCCTTTTTCTTTTGAGCTGTATCAATTCTGCTTTGCTCACAGAGCACAGCACTTTCTCTGATGAGGGCAGTCCTTGCTGGGCAATCATGTGCCAGAGTATCCTATGTCACCCAATCAATTGTAAAGTTCTTAAGAGAGACCTTGAATCACTTTTTCTGACCACCATATGAACATTTGCCCTGTGTGAGTTCTCCATAAAATAGTCTTTTTGGCAAATGTACATCTGGCATTTGAAAAACGTGGGCAGCCCTTTATGGTTGCACTCTCTGCTGTAGAGTTTGAATGCTTGGAAGTTTAGTTGAAGAAAAGAACTCAGTGTCTAGTATCTTACCCTGCCAGGTGATCTTTAGAATCTTCCTAAGATAATTCACATTGAAGCAATTCAGTTTCCTGGCATGGTGCTGGTATGTTGTCCGAGTTTCACAGGCATACAACCATGATGTCAGCCAACAGCTCTGTAAACCTTCATTTTGGTAGTCAGTTTAATACCTCTTCTCTCTCACACTTTCTTGTGAAGTCTCCCAAACACTGAGCTAACTCTGGCAATGTGTTTGTCAATCTCATTATCAGTGTGTACATCCCTGGAATGTGTACTGCCAAAGCAAGTGAACTGATACACAGTATTCAAAACTTTGTTTGTTGTAACCAGTGGTTCCACATATGGATGGTATGGTGCTGGCTGAGGGAGCACCTGTGTTTTCTTGGTGTTAATCGTCAGGCCAAAATTATCACAAGCAGCAGAGAATTGATCCATACTTTGTTGCATCTCAACTTCAAAGGCTATATTGAGTAAACAATCATCTGTGAACAAAAAATCATGCACCAACACTCCCTGCACTTTGGTCTTGGCTTATAGTCTTTTCAAGTTGAAGAATTTATCATCAGTGCAGTAGCTAAGCTTGATGCTGTGTTTGTCTTCATTGAAGGAGCTTGACAACATGACTGAAAACATCATACTAAAAAGCACGGGAGCAGGCACACAGTTTGACTCTGTTGGCGACTTGGAAAGCATTCATTATCCAGAACCCAGGTAAGCATACCATTATGAAATTGACATACAATGCTGATAAGCTTCTCTGGGCAACCAAATTTTCAAATTTTGGCATAATTTTCCATAAGCCCTCACACTTGACAATATCAAAGGCCGTGGTCATATCTACAAACCTTGTGTATGGACTGCTCCTGGAATTTCTCCTGGTATTGTTGGGCAGCAAACACCATATTAATCGTTCCTTGGCCCTTTCTGAAGCCACACTGGCTCTCAGGTAGATGACCATCTTCTAGGTGAAGGATCAGCCTATTAAGGAGAAGTCTGGAAAGAATCTTGTCAGCAATTACTGAGAGAGACACCTCTGTGATTGTCACAGGACAGTCTTTTTCTTTTACCTTTATAGAGATGAATAATGGAGGCATCCTCAAACTCCTAGGGGATATCTTCCTCTTGCCATATAACCTGGAAAATTTCAGTGAGCTTTTGTATGAGCAAATCTTGTAAATCTCAGCTGGAATAGAATCAGTGCCAGGTGCTTTACCACATGAAAGGAGCCTAATGGCATTCAAAACCTCTTCTTCAGTTGGAACTTCAGCTAGGGAGGGATTGAATTCAACCTGAGGTAAATAGTCAAGGGCCTCAGCATTGATTGATGATGGTCTGTTAAGAACACTATGGAAGTGTTCAGCTCATCTCTCTAGGATCATGCCCTTATCACCAATCAATGTGGCTCCATCAGCACTGAGTAGTTGAGATGCACCATAGGTCTTTGGCTCATAAATAGCCTTTAGGGTACCATAAAAGCACTTTGGATTGTTACTATCAGCATAAAATTGAATTTCATCTGCCTTCATACTGAGACAAGAATCCTGCATCTCTCTAAGCTTTGCTTATATTTTACTTTTGATGGAATTAAATGCTGCCTGCTTAGAGATGGATGAATTATCCTGCTGGTAAACCCTGTGAAGTTCTCTTTTTTCATTTAGCAGCTTCTAAATATCCCCCATCATTTTTGTCAAAGCAGTTTTGATGATTGTGAGTGTTCTGACCCAGATGAGGAAATGCAGTGCTATGTACCAAATCTCTGAAAGCTGTCCACTCCTTTTCTGTTCCACTGTTGCCAACTGTGTGTTGGCTCAACTTTCTCTCCATGTTAGCACGAAACTGTTACTGTCCAGAGAAGAGCTCTAATTTGTTGACATTAATTCTTCTGGTAGTCATTTAGTTTGGAAAGGATAAGTCTATGATCAGTCCAGAACTCTGTGACACACATTGCCTTCATTATTCTCACATCCTGTCTGTCTCTGCTTCTTACAATCACATAGTCTATTAAAAGCCATTGTTTGCTGTGAGTATATCCACGAAGTTTTATTGTGTTTAGGTAAACAGAAGACAGGGTTGATTATGAGAAAGTCATGAGATGCACAAGTCTTCAGTAATAAGTGACCATGGCTATTGGTGTTTCCAACTCCATTCCTTCCAAGGACTCCCTCCCTGTCATGTTTGGTGGTCTGAGCCTACTCTAGCATTAAAGTCACCCAGAATTATAAGCTCATCCTCTTCAGCACATTGATGATGAGGGTCTCCAGGTCCTCATAAAATTTTTCTTTGACTTCATTGTGGTTCATCATGGTAGGAATATAGGCACCGATGGAAGTAGTGTGGCATTTTCCTGCAAGTGGCAATCACATTGTCTTCAGTCTGTCATTCACATCTTTTGGTAGGTATACAAGCTTGCTGACTAGATTAGTTTTGATTGCAAAACCTACACCAACTTCATGGTGCTCGCCTTCCCTGGCCCCTCCAGAAAAATGTGTCTCCAGCTCTGATTTTAGTAAGCTGGCCTCCATTTGCCAGCCTTGTTTTACTCAGGGTTGCTATTTGGATGTGATACCAGCCGAATTCTCTCACAACGAAAGCTATTTGTCTTTCAGTGGATTTTGTGTTGTCTGTAAGTGTGTACACATTCCATGCACCAGTGGTGAGCGAATTATCTTTGCAGAAGTTTTTGTACAATTTTTTGTGTTTTGACCACAGGGTCATCTCTGCCTGCCCTGGTAATCAGGCCAGGGTTGAGTAAGCAATTTCTAGGGCACCTTTCCTAGGACCTTCTTCATACCAGGAGTGAGTAGTATGATCCTTAAATGGCTGCTCAGACACCCAGGGGGCTGCTGAATCCCACTGCAGCTTCCAGTGAGAAGACAACCTTATAGCGTATGCTGCCCACGTACAGGATTGTGACTACAGCTCCTGATGCTTAAGAGAGGTAAAAATAGTAAAATGGCATGGGTGATATCTTTTGATGAACATTATATAACGTGCCCCTATACTCTTAACAAGGTGGAAAATGATCATGCCCAAACCTGCCATACGTAGATAGAAAGTACCAACCAAATGCTGTCCATCCTGAAAGCTCATGCAGCTGATTAGTGAACTCCCTTGGATCAACTTCCCATGTGAATGTGATATTCTTTTTCTTTTTTTTATTTTTCAGACCTTGACCCTGGTATTTACCAGCAAATATGACCATAAACCCTTAAGCTCTCAGAGTCTTGGAGTTCTTCACTGTAAAATGGGGGCAATGGTATTTGAACTATTTACCTCATATAGTTGTGAAGGAAAGCGTTTTATGCACCTTAAATTACAATAAAAATGTGAACTGTAATTCATTCCCCTTTATTCATGCTCCCCTCTATGCAGTTCCTCTGGTCTTGCTTACTCACAGAACGTGCTTACCCTCAGAAAGATTATTAAATGACAGGATTAAAGATTTGTAGCAGGAAGGGACCTACTCTTAATTGGACAATTGGGGAAACCGAGGCATGAGAGTAAAGTGGCTTGTCCAAATTTACATATAGCATCTCTTACTCTGATTTGGTCTATCCTTTTTGCAACAGACCCTTGGCACTAGATAAACCCTCTACTCTGGCTTGATACTATCTCACTTTTTAGTCAGTCAACAAGCATTTATTGAGGTCCTTCTGTGTCAGTCACTGTGGTAAGTGCTGAGGATACAAAGAAAGGTGAAAACTGTCCCTGCTCTCAATGAGATCAGAGTCTAATGGGGCAAGCAACATGAAAACTACTATATATTAACAATATATATGCAAGATAGACAAACTATAATCAAGAAGGGTAAGGCATTACCATTAAGGAAGATTGGGAAAGGCTCCTAGGAGAAGGTGGGATTTTAGTTGGCACTTGAAGGAAGGCAGGGAAGGTAGGAGGCAGATATAAGGAGGGAGAGAATTGAAGGAATGGAGGACAGCCAGTGAAAAAATGCACAATCCATGGAGTATACTGTGTGAAAAACAGCAGGGAGGCCAGTTCTCTGGATGGCAGAACAAATGGTGGAAGTAACATATAAGAAGACTGGGAAGGGGGCAGGGAGGTGATGAATGGCTTTGAATGTCAAATAGAGAATTTTCTATTTTATCCTGAAGGCTATAGGGAGCCATTGGAGTTTATTGAATAAGACTGTGACATGGTCAGACCAGTGCTTTAGAAAAATCATTTTGGCCAATGAGTGGAGATTGGACTAAAGTAGGGAAAGACTTGAGGCCTGGACCAGGTTGGTCTCTTCTCAAGAAGAGAGAAAAGTGAATGAATATGAGAAATGTTATTGGCTTTTAAGTCAACAGGACTTGTCAATGGAATGGATAGGGATGGGCAGAGAGGGAGAAATTGAAGATGATACCTTGCAAGCCTGGGTAACTGGGAGGATGGTGGTAATCTCTACAGTAATAGAGAAGTTGGGGAAAGCACAAGGTTTAGGGGAGGAAATATAATGAGTTCAATTTTGGATATGTTGAGTTCAAGATGTCTATAGAATATCTGTTTCAAGTTGTTCAAAAGGTAGTTGGAGAAGCAAGTCTAGAAGTTAGGTTCAAATAAGTAGTTTTGAAAATCTTCAATACATAAATGATCATTGAATCCATGGGATCTATAAGATCACTAAGTGAATAACAGAGGGATAAACGAAGAAGGACCAGGTCAGAGGCCTAGGGGACAGTCATCCTCTCTTTTCTAGAATGTCTTATTCCTGGAAATTCCATGTTAGAAACTTCCCTATGCCAATTTCAGTTCTGGTACCTTCCTGTCTGTGATGTCAGATATGGGGAGCAGATCATATTGCCTGAGTAAGAATCTATTACCCTTTCCTTTAAATCCCCACACCTGATCTCTGAGCTATCCTAATTCACAGAGTGACGATAGTCCTTTCAATAAATCCCAGAGGAAAAGTAAGAATTTAGTTTCACCATGTACTAAGTCTGAGATACAACCTCTTGCAGTGGCATTGAAAACTTTCTGCTCACCTTGCCATGGCTTCAGCGGGGTCATGGTCCAGGTTATGGTAATTTCTGTAGTTACAGTTCTTCCCTGTCCTTCCCCCTTTGATTTAGAGGTGTCATCTGTTGCCCCAGTTTCTTTATTGGAGGAACATACTGACCTGGTGTCTCTCCCTTGCCCCCATCTACCTTTGCTCTAACTATGGTCTTTAGTCTGAATCTGAGTCACATCATATAGCCTCACTAAAACATGGCAAATCAAGACTTCTTGATTTCTGCATTGATTGGCAGGTCTAATTCTTCTGTAGATCCTCCTTTAGCCACCCAAATGATGGTTACAAGAGAGAACATTACCTCAGAAACAAAAATGGCTTGCAAATTTACGATAATGTTCCATTTCCTCATACCCTCAATAAAACTCTTGTTCATGGTCCAGAGCCAACCCCAGAAAATGCCACAGTGCTTGTTGACTTGTTACTGGGCCAAATTCATCAGAGGCATAATGGGAGGAGGGGATATTTTTCATTCTCCAAGTGAATGAACAAATAGATTTTCCATTCGTTATTCATCCATGTCTGGGGCTTAATGAATAGCTCAAGGGACAATCATTAAATTTGGGTATTTGTAGTGAGCTGGTCCAAGAACAGTTCAATAGACAAGTTTTCAAGTATCAATTTATTAAAATAACGAGTTTTACTTATTAGTATAATTATCTGGTATTTACTGACTTTTAAATTTTAATGTAGGCAAAGTGATTACAAAGACATTAAAATGTACCCAGACTGAATATATTTTACTTGGGTCAATTTGTGAAAACAGGTTCAAGCCACCCAACAGACCAATGTTAAAACTTTTTGAAAAATTGTTAATAATTTCTTTCCACATGAATCAGTCTTTGTCTTTAATATGTTTTATCCCTTCTGCTGTTCCATTCTTCTTCTTGGAAATCAAGTCTCTATTCCCTTTCTCTCTCAGAAGATAAGCTCTTACCCTTAATTTTTAAAGGAACTTTATAAAGGATCATTAATTTAAAAGAGTTCAGCTCCAGATTCAGAAGGAGTTGAGGAAATTTAGAAACCTTTCACAACTACAAGTCAAGGGAATCAGTTGAAGGAATAAGGAATGTCTAACCTGAAGGAAAAAAAAAAAGGTTTGGGGTGATACGATAGCTATCTCCAAGTCAATTTGATGCCCTATCCATGGTTGTTTGCATATTGTCACCCTCATTAGAATGAAAGTTCTTTGAGGGGATTGAGATTGTTTTGTTTTGTTTTTTGTTTGTTTTTCTTGACTTCTCTATTTCGACCTTTGCACCATGTTTGCCACATAGTAGGCATGTAATAAATGCTTGTTGATTTGACTTGACTGTTATTTGGAAGAAAGATTAGTTTTGCTTATTTGCAGAGGAACCAGGAACAATGGGCAGAAGTTGAAAAAAAGGAAATTAACACTTGATGTAATGAAAACTTCCTATCAATTAGAGCTATCCAAAAGCAATATAACCCAAGTCCCAAAGCTCATTGGCATTGGACTGTCTCCCACAGTGGTAATCAATCACCAAACATTTAGGAAGCCCTTACTTTATGCCAGGCACAGTGCTAAGGGCAGGGTCAATGTCCTACATCTGCATGAGGGGCAGGGTGTGGTTGGTGAGGGCTAGAGAAGAGAAAGGTTTGGTTTCCTTGAGCTCTTGAGTCTCTTTAGGACTTCTCAAATTGTTTCAGTTTTTTTTCAAGACTTTCTTCAAGTTGCCATCAATGAGGAGAGAGTCCCCTATCAATGCATTGGCTTTGGGACCCAGGGCACAGCAGAATGGTCTACGTCCAGATGCAAAGGGTCTCCTCTCAGTGGAGGTCTTTAAACAGAGGCTGGATAACCACCTATCAGATATACTGTAGAGGGGACTTTGATGATTGTAGCCTTTCTTCTATCTGATGTTCCACTTCTGGGATCAAAGCCATAGCTACACCTCCATCTTCTGCTCCCAGGTTCTGGCTCCAAGTTTCCTTTAAAGTGACAGAGCTAAGGTTCCTGTAGACATCCTCAGGTGCTTACAGTCTCTGAGTATGGCGCCAGAAGAGTTGGAGTGAGGTGCTGTGCTATGCCTCAACACCAAAAAAGCATCAAATGTCCCCATCATATATTAGTATCCTGGAGAAAGCTTACATCTGTGTTTAAGCTAATCCAGGTTGAAACCTATATTACTGACACTGTAAATATAGGAGCTGAACTACCCTGAGTTGAGCTGCTCCATCTACAGGTCCCAGCAGCAACTAACACAAAAAATAAGAGCCTGTCACCTCAACTAGTTGTGAGTATGCCCTCCCTACTCCACTCCCACACAAAGCTTGCTTGTTTGTGTTGCTTCGAACTAGTGTGTTAATCCTGATATCCATCAAACCCCTTTTAGGAGGGTTGCTGAGTTAAGTAGGGCACTAGATACAATTATCTAAGGCCATTACTGTGCTACCAGAAGGTCAAAGACCCTAGCCCTAGCACAAAGTACCAGTCCAGACAGAAAGCCTGGAAAAATAATTTAAGGGCAACAACAGATAAAAGAGTTATTATGAAGCCACGGATGCCTAAGACACAAACCAAGAAGAGAATATCTAAGAATCACTGATATACATGAAAATATTTCTGGCAGGATAGTGCTGATAGTGATGGAAAAAGGGCTAAAGCAGGTGGGAGTACTGAATGGCAAAAGAGTCCCTTTTTCCATGCTGGATGGAGCTTGTATTTTCCTGATGGAAAAAACACTGGGAGAAAGAAAAATGAATGGAAACTTCAACTGTTGCTAGGCAGCCTGAAGCCTTTGCAAAGTAAGTTCATTAGCACCTGACAGGCAATCTTTCTTGATGGTACATGCCATCCTTGCCTGGCCACACACTTTCCAATATGCAAAGCTTGAGCTATAACTTTTCCTAGAAAATCAACACATGATAGATCTTGTGTTCTATTTCAATTCCTGCCCCCTCCATCGAAGATCTGATTTCAAATCCAGCTTCAAACATTTCCCAGCTATGTGACCTTCCTCAAACTGTAAAATGGGGATAATTATAGCACCTATCTCTCAGGGTTGTTGGGAAGATCAAATGAGATGATATTTGCAAAGCAAAGTACCTGGCAAATAATAAGTGCTATTTAAAGGTTGCCTATCATTAGTTTTGAGGCAATGTGATATTCAAATCAGAAGACTTGGGTTCAAATGATTTCTGTGTGTATTACTGTGTGACCTTGGAACTGTGTAGCCTTGGAAGCATCAGTTTTCTCACTGATAAGCTATGGGGGTTAGATCAAATCATTCTGCTAGAGTATGAGGTCTTTGAGAAGAAAGGCTGCTTCATTTGTGTCTTTATATTCCCAACTCCTAGTACGTCACCATAGTACACTGGAAGCACTTAATAAGTGTTTGTTGAAGGAAAGATTCATCATAGAAATGTTTGATTTAGAGTTGTAAACAATTGTAGAGATGATCTGGGCTGTTCGAAGAGGTTTGAAGAGTAAGAGGTTTCCAGACATAAGGAAGAGACCGAGCAAAGACACAAATAAGGAAAATGGAGTGTTGTGTTTGAGGAATATCGAAGAGACCAGTAGGCTGGATCTTAGAGTGAGTGGAGGGGAGTAGAATGTAAGACAAAAATGGAAAGGTACTCAGTAAATCAATAAACATTTGTTTAGTGCCAACTGTGTGTTGGCCACTGTGCTAAGCATTGGGAATACCATGAAAGATAAGAGACGGTCCCTGCCCTTAAATCTAATGAAGGCCACAACATGTAAACAACTATGTACAAACCACCTCTTTACAACTGGAAATGATAAACAGAAGAAAAATAATAGAATTAAGGGGGATCAGGAAAAGTTTTGTTTTGTTTTGTTTTTTGAAGGTGGCAAGAAACCAGGGAAACAAGCAAACAAAGACCAGGAGTGAGAACATTCGAGACAGGGAAGACAAACAGTGAAAATGCCTCAGGTGTGGAGATGGAGTGTGCTGTGTATGGAATGACAAGGAGGCCAGAGTTACTGGATTGCAGAGTATGGCCAAGGGTGAAAGGTATAAGAAGACTGTTTTATCCTAGAGGCAAAAGGAAGCCACTAGGGTTTATTGAGTAAGGGGCCAGACCAATGCTTTAGGAAGATCACTTTTGGCCGTTGAGACTGGTGAATGAAATGCAGTAGGGAGTGATTTTAGCAAAAAAAGAAATCCAGTTAGGGTATTGCAATAGTCTTGGTGAGATGTGAGAAGGATCTGAACTAGGTTGGTGACTGTGAGTGGAGAAAAGAGAACATATGTGACAGATGTTGTAGAGAAAGAAATTATAAAAGTTGCAACTGATGAGAGAGAAAGAGACAAAGAGACACACAGAGACAGAGAGACAGAGACAGAGACAGAGAGAAGTTGAGGGTTAAACGGAGTGTGTAGAATCTTCATGAATAGAATGACAGTGGTACCCTTGATAGTAACAGGGAAGTTCAGAAGAGGGGAGGACTTGGAGAAAATATGAGTTCTGTCTGGGCCATGTTGGGTTCAATATGCTTACAGGATATCTAGTATGAGATGCTCACCTAGCAGTTGGAGCTGGAGCTCTGTGGAGAGCCTAGAACCAAGTAAGTAGATCTAGTAATTATCTGCATAGAAAAAAAATTAAATCCTTGAGAGCCGGCTAGGTGGTGTAGTAGAGTGGTGGGCTTGGAACAAAGAAGACATGAATTTGAATCCTGCCTCAGACACTTGCTGGGCAATCTTGGGCGAGTCATTTAATCTCCCTCACCCTTGGTTTCCTCATCTATATAAAATAGAGATTATAATAGTACCTACTGCACAAGGTTGCTGTGAGGATCTAATGATATAACATATAAAGCGCTTTGCAAATGTTAAAGTACTATATAAATGCCGGTCATTATTTTTGTTATTATTGGAGTGAAAAGAGAAGAGGGCTGATGACAGAGCCTTAGAAAACACTTAGAATCAGTATTACGTGGATGAGGATCCAGCAAAAGAAAATGAGGAGTCATCAGATGGGAAACAGCAGAACTGGAAGAAAGTGGTGTCACAAAAATCCAAAAGGAGAGAGTAACTAGGAGGAGAAGGACCAACAATGTCAAGCACTTTACACTTAAGTGCTTAATGGTATATGTGGTATATGATGGTGGTTACTACTACTACCGCTACTACTACTACTAC
>CM053580.1:513615940-513643788 GCA_028627135.1 Pseudochirops cupreus
CCGCCTGCCCATGCTGCCAGTCAATTACTTGGTTTTTTAGCTCTGTGGAACTCTGCTTCCAGAGGGGAAAGCTCTGTCCCAATTCACTGGGGTTTTTGCAGCTGCTGGAGCTATTGGGAGGGTGCTGCAGCCCCCATCAGCTTTGGCTCACTGAAAATGCACCCCAGGACCACCACCCAAGACCGCGAATTGGATCCAGGCCGCTCAATGCAAGAGCACTTAGCCTCTGAACGATTGCTTGGCTCCTCTGCAGTCTGCAGGCCGGGAGCTCTGAAGCAGCCACTTGAAGGCAGCTGCAGGGCTGCAGCTTCTGCTGCTTCCTTGCCCTGGAGGCAGTTTGGCCAGACCACTTTTCTCCCCCAAATTTAAGCTGAGTTCCACTGACCTTTCCCTTAGTCTTTGTTTCTTATGACTTGATAATACTGGAAACTGCTACAGCTGCCGCTGATCTACTCTCCTGAAGGCTCCAGCTGCTGCTTGTCCTGGCCACCCTGGGGCCAAGCCATGGTTTCAGGCTGGGCTGGTTTCAGCTCCCAGAGTGCTGCGATGAGCCTTTCTTGCCAAGCTGCCTTCTGTGGGAGATTTGTTGTTCTGTATTTTTATGGGATTTGGAGCCCTAAAATTTGTTTAGAGTCATATTTTATGGGTATTTGAGGGTGGCTATGTGGGAGCTGCGGAATCTTGTTGCTTCTATGCCGCCATTTGGCTCCATCCCCCGATACTTAGGCTTCTTAAGAGTCTACCCCATATGGTGAACTTTTAATGAACTTTTAATAAGCTTTACTTTTCTTTGGCTAAGAAGACTTGAGTCAAATTCTTTTGGCAGGACCTGGTGTGTTGGTATTTTGGGATCTCCAGAGCACCCCCTAACCTTCTTTATGGGTAACCATATCACTATCATTGTTCTTTCCCAGCTAAACATCAATCTTGGATTACTGAACAGTCACTACTTTTACTCCTACTTATATACTGCTGAGGAGTCTCCTGCAGCAATGCCACTACCCTGGTACAGGCCCTTGTTACCTTGTTCTTGAACTTTTCCAAAAGCTTGTCGCAAGTCTCTCCACATTCCTGTCCATTCTCCATTCAGCTGTCAAAGTTTTCTTCCTAAGATGCAGGTCTGCCCTTGGCACCTCTCTATCCAATCAACTACAGTGGCTCCCTATTACCTTCAGGATCAAACATAATATCTTGTTGGTCTTTTAAAATCCTCCATAGCCTGGCTCCTTTCTACCATTCTAATCTTCTTACACCTTCCTTACCTACACATTCTTTACAACCCAATGACATCAGCCTCCTGATCGTGCTTGCACAAAGTATTTCATCTTGGACTCTGGTCATTTGCGCTGGATGTTCCCTATGCCTGGAATTCTCTTCTCATCTCTGCCTTCTGGCTGTCCTGGCATTTTCAAGTGCCTGCTAAAGTCCACCTTCTGGATGAAACCCTGCAAGTCCTCCTTAGTGTTTTCCCAGTGAGATTATCTCTAATTTATTCTCTCTATATCTATATTTATATGTTTGTCTGTATCTATCCTTATCCCTATCTCTATCTCCATTTTTATCTATCTGTCTACCTATCTATCTATCTATCTATCTACGTATCTATCTATCTATCTATCTATCTATCTATCTATCTATCTATCCATTCCTCTATCATCTATCTATACCTATAGCTATATGGTCTTTATCAGTCTGTCTCTGTTTCTACCTGTATATCTATATCATTTATATCTACTTATCTCTATCTCTAGCCATATTCACATACACCTAAAATATCCATGTCTAATATCTATCGATCTAAATCTGTATCTGTGTTTATCTTTTTTGTACATTGTTGTTTGCTTTTTGTCTCCATCATTTGAATGTGAGGTCCCTGAAAGCAAGGATTTTGTTGGGGGGTGGGAGTGGTTCTTTGATCACCAGTGTTAAGGACAATGCCTGGCACATAGTATGTGGTTAATAAATTCTTGTTGACTTGACTTTATTGATTAGATGAGGGATCTGTGCAAACAAGAAGGGAGAGTTAGTAAGAAGGAGTCAATGATTTCCATCAAGCAGGACAGACTTGGAGTAGCCAGGCCGTGTGGGACTGCTTGTCAAGGGATAGCTAAGTGTTGCAGTGGATTGAGCACTACCACTAAAGTCAGTAAGACCTGAGTCTAATTTCAGCCTCAGACATTTACTAGCTGGGTGACCCTTAGATCTCTTTTTGCCTCAGTTTCCTCATTTGTAAAATAGGAATAACAAGAATACCTACTTTTCAGGATTGTTATGAGGCTCAAATGAAATAAGCCTTGTAAAGCTCTTCCTACATTGCCTGGAACATAGTAAGCATTACATAAATAGTAGTTACTACAGAAATGTTAGCTCTTATTATTAACTATCTGTAGGTCAGAGGGATGAGGTATAGGCTCTGGGAGCCCCTTAAGCTCTCCTTGAATCTTCCCAAGGAAGACATTTGCCTGAGGTCTGAGGCCTTTCATTGTGGCTCTGCCCAAGTCTTTAGCTAGCCCTCTTGTCCACCAATTTCCTACAGCAGATCCTTCTGTTCCCACCCTTGAACTGGCCTGGCCCACCATTGTCTGTGGTCTCCAGGGAGCCTCCGGCAACCTCCCACCCTTAATCACTCATTCCCGGAGTCTAACCTCATCTGACTCCTCCTGAAGACCCTCCCCAAACTCCTCCTCTAGACCACCCGTAGATTCCTCCCACAACCTTTCTGTATATAGGATCCCATCTTCCCTCCATGTGGTGTGAGAGCACCATAGAATGACCGAGCATATACTTACTCTGTCCTGCTTGCCCAATAAAAGTATCACAGATACCTAGGCTCCTTAAGAGTCTACCCCATATGGTGAACTTTCAATAAACCTTATTTTCTTTGTTTGAGAGAAGACTTGAGTCAAATTCTTTCAGCAGGACCCAACGTGTTGGTATTTTGGGGTCTCGAGCACCCCTAACCCTCTTCGTAGGTAACCACATCAAAAGCTGGAATATTCTAAGCTGAAAGGAAAGGAGGCTGGCCAACACATTCAGGTCAGGATAATACAGGACCACTTCCTGAAGGATGGGGGGGTAAGGGAACTGATGTAGCCAGGCTGTTGAGCTGGCTTACATTCAGAGGTCTGAATAAGTCAGAAACTCCTAGAAGTTGGGACAGTATTGATAAGGAGTCTCTTGGAAATCTAGTTATTCAGATAGTTCTGGATTTATATCCTTCTTTCCCCCTGTGAATACGTCTTGAACATAGCAAATATGTGGCAAAAATAATGGCATATAGGAACGGGTGAGGGTCACAGCATCATAGAATCCTATAGCTGGAAGCAATCTCAAAGGACACCTAGTTTATACTGGACCCAAGCAAGAATCATAATATTTAAGCAGTTTAAAAGCTCTCTGCTCACAATAATTCTGTGAGGTATGCAGGACAGATTGCACAGATGAGAAACAAAACTTCAGAGAGGTAGGCTTCCTCAAGGTCATATAGCTAATTAGGGACTTGTTCTCTAGACTCCTCCCACACCTCCCCCTCCAGTCTTCAGTCTCAATCTGTTTATTGATTCCTTTTCTGTTTACTGCAAACATGTTCAGATTTCCTCATGTTAATAACAAAGAAAAACAAATCAAAACAAAACAATCCTCACTCAACCTTGCTGCCTCCTCAAGCTATTAATGTACATCTGTCCTCCCATTCACAAACTCCTAGGAAAAGCTGTCTATATTCCTTGCCTCCATTATTCATACACCTAACCCCTTGAAGTTTTGACTTTGACTTGACTGTAGAACCCATTTTTTTCTTGCTGAAAATGCTTCCTTATTCAAGAGTGCCCACTGCTTTATCTCTTAAGGGTAAGCACAGAATATCTGTCCCCTCCCCAAAAAGTATACAGCAAGGAATTAAAAGGTGCCAGAGAGGAGCAAAACAGAATAACAAGCAAGTATGAAATGGAAGTCTTTTTTATTTTTTTAAAAAAGAAAAGAAAATAGCTAGGACCTGGAAAAATCATTTCAGGCTCTGCAAATGAGAAATGCCTTGGAGCTGAGTTTGAGACAGGGATTATTATAGCCTCAGTATTGGCTGAGGTATGAATTGTAAATCCCTTGAGTTGGCAGGAGACAAATAAAATATATGTAGAAAAAGATCTGGAGAAACCAGGAAATCTTGCTTCTCATTCTGTGTGTGTCTAGGCACATAATTTAACCTTTTGGGATGCCAAGTGTATTAGAACCCAAAAATTCTCTCTTTCAGTGAAATCACAGATCCATCTATCACTATCCCTGTACCCAAACACACACACACACACACACACACACACACACACACACACACACACATACATGTGTATACAAAATGCATAGGCATGTATGCATATATTCCTAAGAGAGAAAAGTACAAAAGTGAATCTTTTTCAAATATATGGATACAAGATTAGACCCTTTTTGATCCCAGGGTGATGTCCCAAATGGTTAATATAGTCATCTGCATATAGGATGTAATTAATCTAAGTAAACCAGGAGTAATGAATGGAAATTAAACCTAGTCAATTTTCTGGATTTTTACAAGGAAAATCTTTGTAACAAAGCTGTCTAGGAAAGGAATGGGCAGCTTGAGGGAAGAATTCTCTGAAACTAGAGGGTTTCATGTACATGTTGGTTATTCCCTTGCTGGGATGTTGTAGACAGAATTTACATTTTCATTGTAGGTCGGTTGAACACTGAAGTATTTTCTAACTCTGTTATTCAACTGAATGTTGACTCTCAGACAAACTGCAATCAAGACTACTGCTGATGATATTTGAAAGATCATGAAGAATGTAGACATACCCAAAGACAGGAGAAGGTAAATGCCCCAGTTTCAATAAAGGGAAGAGAGTGGTTTCTTCAAACAAACTGTAGACTAGTGAGCTTAGCACAGTGTTGATAATATAGTAAATGCTTAAAAATGGTTGACTGACTCACTGACTGAGCATATTATTAAGGGTTGTTTAATGAACATCTATAAAGGGAAGTAGTGATCACAGATTCAGGATAACTTTACCTCAATTAGGTCATGCTAGACTAACCTCATTTCCTCTTTTTTTCAAGATAACTAGATTGGCCAACAAATAACAAGAAACCTGTGGTGTCAGTCGGAACCACTACTCCTACTGCTGAGTAATTCAAAGTCCCCCCAATTCTCCCACTCATAGGTTTTCATACTCCTCAGGGGCTAGGTAGAAAAACAGACGCCACTTTCTCAGCACCTCCCCACCCACTTAGTTAACTCATACAAGTAGTTATATATACCCAGGCCTGTAACTATGAACGTGAGGCTTTGTCACTGTTTCAAGAAAATATCTTTCAAAAAAAGAAAATATTTTTCCTAGCTGACCTTGAATAGAATATCTGCAAAGTAGGGAAGCAGTTGGCTAGGAAAAACTCTATATGCCTACATTTTATCTTACAGGAACATCAGGAACTGAGAGAATGAGACAAGATGATTGTTGAGAAACAGTAAGGTAAACAGAAAGACTGAATTCAAGACACAAATATGTGTTGCAGACACATATACATACATACATATGCACATGCATACATGCATACAGATAGTTATAGATAATTATTCCAAACAGCTCATCAAATTCAACTCTCTTGCATACTGAGAGTCTAAACCTTCTTGACCTGTAAGTGATCATCTGTATTTCCCTCTGTCTGTCCTTTCCTCCTACCCCTACTGGCTCTTCTTCTGTGTCCTCTCCTCACAATTCCTGTCTTCCTTTAAAACCCATCGTGCTTCTGTATTTTCCATCATAACTTCAAATTAGTCCAGTCTGGACTGTGCTGGTACCAAAGTCAGGCTGAGGGATCTATTACGGGCAATCTCTGTGGAAACACCATCTCTAAACAGACTCATTCCTTTAAGTTTAAGTCTATTTATTAGGTGGGGAGGGAGGTGTTTTCATCACTTCTGTTGATTGGATATAGTAGCTTCAAAAGAGAAAGAGAGATTGAGGAAGTTTGTACCTCACTAGAATATTGTATTTGAGACCAGGATATGGATTTCTGTGGCTTTGATTAAGATATTAGCCTTGTTAGAACAGGCTCTTGGCCAAAGACAGAGCACATCTAATAAATGTTGGTAAGATCTTATTTGGTTGGAGACTTACATATTTCACTAATAGGAAATTCAATTTAAAAATGGAGGGGAAAGGAGAGAACGCCAACATTTATCTGTCAAGATGGATACCACAGAGAGTAGCCGGTATAATAGAAGGAGAACAGAAGACAAACAGTAGCAACTAAGTGGTAAAATGAATGTAGTGCTAGAGCTGGAGCCAGGAAGATCAGAGTTCAAAACCTGGCCCCAGACTTAAACTAGCTATGTGATTCTGGACAAAACACTTAAAGGCTGCCTGCTTTAATTTCCTCATCTGTAACATGGAGATGATAATAGCACCTAGGTCACGGCAGTTGATGTGAGGATAAAATGAGATGACATTTGCAAAGTGCTTTTCAGATTTTAAAGTATTACATTAATGCTAGATGTTAAATAGTTAAGATATGTATCAAACAAACCCATACAGAAAGGATATACTCAAATTCACGAAGGATGAGTGATAAACAAAGTGAACTGAAAATTTTAACACAAGGAGATATATTAGATCTTACAGATTTCTATAATACTGACTTAAATTCATTACTGGAATATGGTCATGGAAGACTATACCTTATTATGAGGGAAAAATTGATTAAAGGGGTGATGGAACATCATTGTACAGGAAGTATAGTAGAATTATATAATATGTGAGGAATCCAGAAACTTGAAGGGAGTAAAACGTGATGAAAATTAAGTAGCAGTAGTATGGGGTATTCAAGGAGGACTAGTACCTCTGGTGTGAGATCTTGCCAAGCCCTTTTAAAGGGCTGTTTATCTACTGTTGGTGTCTACCTGCCTGGCACTCAACTTGTGATTCCAGGAAGTTGTAGCATTCACAAAAGCCACACCCTGATAAACTGTCTCAGCAAACAAGCTAAATCAGGTTGAGGGTAACCAAGGGGTCTCAGACACATTGGTGAGTTAGGAAGATATCTACTCCAAGCATGTGAAGACTTCACCATGGTGGAATGGGCAGATGAGAACAAGTTGTTCCAATGGCTATGAAAGCAGTGAAAACAGGCACAGTAGAGTGTTTAGAGATGGGTCAGACATTGAAGATGCCAAGGTCATCCACTGTGTCCCTGGCCATTGCCAGTCATCCAGACTTTTGTCTTGCCACTGAACTTGAATGACTCTGGAAGAGAGAGTGAAACTGACCGCTCTATGCAACTGGCTTCACTTAAATCCAATTCATACACAAATCAAAACAAGACCCCATGATGTCATTGGTACTCTTCAAAAAGGAAGTAAAAACAACAACAGACTGCTCAGCCAGAGGAGGAAATGGATAATGAACTCAGACAACAGATTACAAATCTTTCATGGAGATATGACATAATAGTAGTTAGGGACTTTAATCATATATCTGGTAGAGCTCTTTCAGCTAAAAGCAAATATTTTACCTTAATGATTGTTTTAACTATTTAAAAGGTGGATAAAAACAATGAAGGGAACTGCTGGTCTGGATTTATTCTTTCTGACAAGAAGGAACTGGTTGCTGAAATAGAAACAAGGCAAGAAATGGGAAGAAAAGCATGACCTGTTATGATACATATCCTAGATTTGGAGAGAACAGATTTTAAGAGTTCAAAGAAAAGTACAAATAGGACTTTATGGCTTAAAATTCTACAGGGGAAGCTGAGCCAAGATGCTCTTAAACATACAAATCCACAGAGATTCAGCGAGAAAGAAAAACAGGAAGTCTAAAGAGACAGATATGTATATCCTGTACCTAAAGTAGAATGTAAACCCTTTGAGGGTTTTTGCTTTTAACTTTTAAATAGCCAGCCTTTAGGTAGTGCTTTCAAATTTGCAAAGCACTTTATAAATATCTTATTTACTGTTTAATTTTAATTTAATATTTAATCTTAATTAATAAAATAAAACTCATGAGAAGTAAGTGCTGTTATTATCTCCATTTTACAGATGAGGAAACTGGAACACAGAGAAATTAAGTGACTTGCCCAGGGTCACACATCTAATAAGATCTGAGGCTAGATCTGGACTTGAGTCCTCTTGACTCCAGGTCTAATGCTCTATCCACTGTGTCACCTAGTCACCCCTAAATAATTTAATAAATAATGTAGTGTTTAATAAATATTTGTTCAACTGAACTGAATTGAATATGTAAGGGATTAACCAACTTTGATTTAAAAAATGTATAGAAAATGGAAAGAAGGGAAGGCAACTAAGAATGAACATAAAAGTTTGGCAACATTCTGAAATCAATCAACAAGTATTAATTAAGTGTCTACCATATACCAATCTGCTAGAGAAAATGAGAGGGATCAAGGGTTCGTTCAGAGTTTTGTGTTGGCAAAGAAAAGGGCTATTTTCACTGGAATTTGGAGTAAAGGGAAGAGAGTTGGGGGATAATGTCTGGAGTGAGATTAGGAGAGGTGGAGAAGGGGTTTAATGAAATGGTCTTGATTTTCTTGGCAGAGTATGAAAGGAGTACCTCACTTAAGAAGGTCGGGGGGGGGGGAACAGGAGGGAACTTTGGCTTGATTCAAGGATATCTACTGTGTGTGGAAAGATTGCCTTGTTGCAGGAAGAGCCCAATTGAAATTAGGTAATTTAAATTTATAGACCCAGACAGCACATTTAAGTGACATTCCCAAAATCTGCCCAACAAGTGAGTAGGAATGAAAGGGGCAGATGATGGGAATAATCCAAGCTTGGAGTTTTGCAAGGGTTATGAATAAAAGAGTAAAGGATTTGAGAGTTAATGGGATAGTGCAGAGTTCAAGGGTCAAGGTTCTCTAAGGATCAAGATTGTGAAGAAAGTCAGAGCAGGGTTCATGATCTGGGTAAGTAAGGAGGAGTCAGTGGACTAGAACTCATACAGAGGACAAAGAATAGACTGAAGAGACAGAATGATAAAATATCAAAATCAGATAAAGGAATTTTTAGAGTTTCTAGACATGGAAGTAAAACACTTGTGGGTGATGGCAAGATAAGGGGTGTAAACAACCCAGTGTGTAATGTAGGTAAGAAGAGGAGGTCATAGCAGTTGATGATTGGTTCATTATACCATGCTAAACTTCTGCTCTAGGCAGCAGATAAAGCTCCAGGCCTGGAGTTAGGAGGATCTGAGTTCCAATCTCATCCCAGACACTTACTAGCTATGTGACCCTGGGCAAGTCACAACCCAGTTTGTCTCCATTTCCTGGTCCGTAAAATGAGCTGGAGAAGAAAATGGCAAACCGGCATCTTTACCAAGAAAACCCTAACTGGGGCCACAAAGAGTTGGATACAACTGTAAACTCCTGAACAGCAACAGCAACAAACCCTCTGCTCACCACACTAAGATAGGGTAGTCAGTGCAGGATTCATGGAGGATGATCTGAGTCAGTTGTTAGTGGGATAGGATTATGCAAAGAATGAGACTGTTGAAGGTGAGAGATCATAATATCATAGATGCAGAGCTGGAAAGGACCTAGACATAACTTAATCCAAAACCCTCATGCAACAGATGAGCAAATTGAGACCCACAGATGTTTTACAAAGCACTGTTTAAACCCAGATCCAGTGTCCTTTCCATTAGGTAATACTGAAATTGATAATAATAGTAACAACAACAGCTAACATTTAAACGGTGCTTATTATTTGTTAGGCACTATGCTAAGTACTTTCCAATTATTATCTTATTTGTTCCTCACAATAACCCTGGGAGGTAGGTGCTATTATTCTCCCCATTTTACAGATGAGAAAACTGAGGCAAATACATTAAGTGACTTGTCCAGGTTAATAAGTGTCTGAGGCTGAATTTGAACTCAGGTCTTCCTGACTCTAGGCTCATTGTCCTATCCATCGCACTACCTAGCTACCAAGTATTGAAACAGGTGACAGAATCACAGAATTTGAGAGCTTGAAGAGATGTCAGAAGGCAGCTAGTCTAACCCACATCTGAAGCAATCCCCTCTCGATCATAACCAAGAAGTAGCCACAGAGACTTTGGGAAAACCTCCAAGGTGAAAAACTCACTCCCTTTAGATAAAGAACCTTTCACTGTTGGAAATTTCTAATTAGGAAGTTTTTCTAGACAATGTCTAAATTTGCCTCTTCATCACTTCCATCTATTACTCTATATTCTGCTTTTGGGATCAAACAGAATAAATCGAATCCCTCCGCCACATGCTACATAACCCAGACCTATAGAGAACCCTGCTGAACCCAGCTCTCATGTGGCTCTCAGTTGCCTCTTTCCCTTGGATCGAAGGGCTAGTGGGCAGACCAAAAATCTCCTCTGAAAGCCTCCCTTTAAAAAGGGCCCAGAATCTCAGTCAATTCTGCATTTCCCACCAACTGCATGGATTATTTTCAACTCCACCATCACCATCACCATGTCCATGTTTTAGGTCCTCTGCCCTCCCCACTCCCTTTTTGCCTTCTTTTTCGTGTATTGTCTCACCCCATGAGATTGTAATGTATTTGAGGGAAGGGGATGTCCTTCTTGTCATTTGGATCTCCAGTGCTTAGGACCAACTCTGGCAAATAGCAGGTGCTTAATAAATGTGTATTATATTCATTGCATCGCATTGTATAGTACGTCCCACTTTAAGTCTTCTCTTTTCCAGGCTAAAAACTAGTTTAAATAGACCTTCATATAATATGGACTCTAGGTCATATTGAGGACAAGTGAAATGATATTCCCTCCTAGCCCCTGGGGCACAGAGACACTTTGACCTTGAGCTCCAAATTGTGGGGACTCCGGCATCTGGAGGTTTAGAATCTCCTATCTTGGAGCTCCTGCAGCCTCTGAATGCCTGGCTGAGCTCCTGGTGGCTCTTGGAAGACATGTCAGCATGTTGGCACTGTGGTGGGATGTTGTCACGCTCCTAAGAATTGAAAATACTGTCATTATTTATAAAGTGTTGCCTGAGATCATGTGTTAGTTTATTTGTATAAATGTCTATATATTATTCATTGGGATAAATGAGGTATACACTGAGTGGGTGTGTCAGTCATTAGCTGCTCCAGACACTAAAGAAAAATGTGTTGCCATGACACAATCTGAGAATATAATAAATAGCTTCTTTTACTTCCTTATTCATTCATTCATTCAACATTTATTGAGTACCAACTATGTACATGATCTTGTTTTTGTTGTTGTTGAGTTGTTTCAGTTGTGTCCAATTCTTTATGACCCCATTTGAGGTTTTCTTGGCAATGATACTGGAGTGCTTTGCCATTTCCTTCTCCAGCTCATTTTACAGATGAGGAAACTGAGGCAAAAAGGGACAAGTGACTTGTCCAGGGTCACTGTAATGCCATGCACAAGCAGCTTCCCGAAAGAATGCTCCTGTGAATAGCTTTTAAGGTTCGGATTACACAATATAGTGAACATTCCATTTATTCCATAACAAATCAAGGCAAACATTTACAACAAATCACAATATAATATTCACAACATTACATCTTATCACAGAAAATCACAATATAGTGTTCACAAAAGCTTAACATTAGAATGGCCACACAGTTTTCACTACAGTGGCCACAGTATTTAGAACAAGAAACAAAATAATAATCATCTCCTTTCCCTAAGGGGGGCGGGGTGTAAGGGTGGGAGGGGTGGGGGGGTGGAGGGGGTGGGGGGGTGAAGGGGATGGGTGGGAGGAACCCTCCTTACTTAGTCATTCAGTCACTTCACAATACAATAATCAATCTTCTACTCATGGGGCAACCACAGATCAACTCAATCAGTCACTTATCTAACAATTAGTCTCTAAGTATTGTTAATCACTAAATATAATCATTAGAAAATTACACAAACCTTCCACCCCTCAGTGTCTAGTACACTTCAATTTCATCATTTGTCCAAGGGGAGGCCTTTTCTTCATCTTGACTTGGGATGGTCTCTCAGATTCCCTGGATCCCCTTCCATGGTCCCAGCTCCTACCTGAATCCACCAGTCACCTGGATTCAGAGGCAGACAGCTCCCAGATTTTCTTTCAGTCCTCTGGGAAGTTTTTGTTACATACTGAAGTTCACAGGGTCTAGCACATCTCAAAACCTTCACAACTTCTGTTGCCAGGAACTCAAGGATCAACTAAGCCACAAACAAAGTCTTAGCATCCCTATCATGTTTCTTTAGTCCTCCAGTAGTTCAGCTGGCCCTAGGACCCAGAAGGGATCTTAGCCTTCCAGGAAGCAGCAACTTCAGCCTTCACCAGATTCTGGTCTCACAGAAAACTGCAACTCAGTTCTAAGTCCAGCAGGCCCAGCTCCCAGATGCTGGGACAATCGTGCTTCCTCCACCAGGAGGACTCTGTTTCTTCTCTGTGTAACTCTTTTTACACACACACATACACACACACACATACACACACACACACACACACTGGCTTTCTATCTCAGCCACACCCCTCCTGCCATGTCAGCAACAAGAGACAGAGTTCACACCCTCTGCCTCTTTCACAGAAGTACTTAGCCTTTAGGTACTAAGGACCAAGTACCTGCAAAATTAATTACTGTTACAGTCACACAACTAGTAAGTGTCTGAAGCCAGATTTGAACTCAGGAAGATGAGTTTTCCTGATTCCAAGCTCAGTGCTCCATTCATTACCCACCTGGTTGCCCTGCATGATCTGGTACTAAGGGACAAATAGATAACTAAGATATAGCCCCTGAATTTAAGGGGGGATTAGACATGCACAGGAATTCCCATTCAATTTTACAAAAAAACCCCAAAATCATTCAACATGTTTATTATATAAAGTCTTCTTACAGGTGTTGGAGATAAAAGCAATTAAATCTCTTCTATCCAGGACAAGGAGAGGAAAGACTTAGACCTAGAAACCTGAGAAGTCACCTAGTGACTAATCCATTCCTCTGATTTTGTAGGTTAGGAAGGAGCTTAAAATCTAACACAATGTTTCTCAAACAGTTTTAGTCTCAGCACTCCAAATTCAAGGTATAAGCAAATTTAAAATTTAATGCATAAACAAATTTGTTTATAGGGTTGTATCTACAATAATAACCATATTAGGAATTAAAACTGAAAAATATTTAAAATGTGTTTATTAATTCATTTAAAATAACAATAATGAACCCATTATAAGTTAACACGAGTAACATTTTTATAAAAAAGACTATATTTTCCAAAACAAAAAATTTAGTTAAAAGAATATGACATTGTTTTACTTGTTTTGTTTTGTTTTGTTTTGCAAATTTATTTAATGTCTGGCTTAACAGATACTTGCTTTGGTATTCAATCCAGTTGAAGGACATGAAGAAAATCCAGTGGTATGTAGAAATGCAGTTGGAAAAGGGAGGAACATCATAACAGGTAAATAATGTCTTAGTATAGTTATGAAAATAGTTTTCACCTTGAGGACTTACTGAAAGAGTCTTGGCTACCAGAAGTGGTTCACGATCATACTTGGAGGATCACTAATGTAACAAAAAGAAAGTGGAGTGAAGTGTATACAAAACCACAACATGGGAGTGTAACAAAATAAGTGGAATGATAGTAAAAGAATTTTGATGAGAGAGAGAGGGATCACTTTCAGGTGAAGCATCAAAGAAGATTTCATGGTGGGCAGGGCATCTGAGCTGGGCCTTAAAGGACAAAAGGAAATTTAATAGGTGAAGATATGGAGCAGGTAAAGTCTGGGAACAGGAAACTGAGTAAAGGCATGGAGCCAGAAGAGGGAGGATGAAGACAAGGGGTGGTGAATATTACGTGAAAGGGAATAGCATGAAATAAAGCTCAGACTGTGGTCAGTTTGGAGAGATCCTTGAATGCCGGTACAAAAAGTTTAGATTTTATCCAGAGAGAAGAAAACTGTTATAAATTCTGGAAGCATATTTGAAAGCAGGAAAAGAGACAGTTTATAATAGTGATAGGGTCTTTAAATATCTAGCCATCTGCTGAAGCAATTGCTGTTTAAAAGCCAGCCATCTGAGAAATGTCTGATGTACCTTGGTAAAGGTAGAGCAAATGATGAGGGGAATTGTGATTCTAAGTGATACAGAAAGGCTTCTTGCCCAAGTAGAAGTGTAGGCTTCTTTGAAAGGAAAGGACCATGTCCTCTTAGAGTAGCTACTCTTTAAGAGTTCAGGATTAGATAAGGAATATTATACCGGGTTCAAAGAACAGGCAGATGTGATTACTGAGCAACTGCCAGTGATCTTTAGAAGATAATGAAGAGCCAGGTGTTGATGGGGATGAATCTGAACCCCCAAAAGGAAAAGACCATGTCTTTGAAGTGTGCACCCCAGAAAGGAAAAGCCTCTGGACTTTCCCATGTGGCCCAGGCCCCTGGTGTTCACCTGGGGCAATAGGCCCTTAATTGCTCTTTCATTTTCTGCACCTGGCCCCACCCTAGACCTCCACCCCCTTAATTCTATCTAGAACCCTTCTCAATTGCTCAGTCTTCTACATAAAAGATATATCTTACCTCCATTACATTGCTCAGACTCCTTAAGAGTCTGGCCAATATGGCAGGTTTTTAGAATCATGTCCACCCTGACTAGTGTTCTAATAAATCTTATCTTTTGCTGAAGGAAGGCTAGGGTTGAATTCACTGGGGCAAGACCTGTGTGTTTCTATTGCAGGGTCCCAGCACCCCTACACCTCAGCAGTGTGGTGGCACATGCCTGTAATCCTAGCTACCAGGGAGCCTGAAGTTGATGGATCTTATGCTCAGGAGTTCTGAGCTGCAGTGGGCTGTTTGGCATTAATATTGTGAGCTTTTGAAAGTAGAAGAATGCCAGGAGCAAGTGAAATCTTCTGAGCTGATCCAGTAGGTGCTAAATTTCTCTAAGTTTTCCTGAGAAGACACCTCTACCCCTCCAGCTAGGTGGTCCAGTGGATAGAGTATTAGACCTGGAGTCAGGAAGGCTTGAATTCAAATTTTATCTCATATATTTAGTAGCTGTGTAATCCTGGACATGTCATTTAACCTCTGCCTTAGTTTCCCCATTGTGAGGATCAAATGAAAATATTTTTGGAAAGCACTTAGCACTAGAGCCTGGCTCACTGTAAAGGCTAATAAATGCTTCTTCCCAAACCTTCCCCAGTAAGGGACATCAGTTTGAGAGGTCTAAAAGGCCGCTGGTGATGCTAGTCTAGGGCTCAAAAGAGAGAATAGGGCTGAGTGTAAAGGTCTGAGCATCTTTTGAATAGAGAGAATACACTGAACCCATGAGAACTGATGAGATCACCAAGTTAGATAATGTGGAGACAGAACAGAAGAAGGCTCAGGACAGAGCCTTGAGAAGCACTTGTGTTTAGCTCAGCTTTTTAATTTGTTAAATCTAGCTTCCAGGGAGCTTAAATGAATCTCTTAGGATCATGCAGTTAGTTGGTGAATAGGCTGGGACTCCTACATTTATCTGCTGACTTCCAGTCTAATGCTATCCATTTCCACTGTCCTATATGATTTCTAATCCTCAGAAGTGTGCCTCAGGGGCAGAATGCCATGGTAGCAACAACTTTGCACAAAACTCACTACAATCACAGGCTAGCATAATACAGCAGCAAGAATTTCAGATGTGGAATGAGGTGCCTGGGGTCTGTTGTGAGATTTTTACAAATTTCCTTTTATTCCCCCTGCAAATTTTGGTTAACTAAAAGTCTTAGTATTAGTCTCACCTGACCAAAACCTGTCCCATGGGATGTGAAAATTCACTTTAGAGCCTTCAACATTACATACTTAAGCACAGTGAATAGAGCACCAGACCTGGAATCAGGAAGACCAGAGTTCAATTTGGCCTCAGACACTTGACACACTAGCTGTGTGACCTTGGGCAAGTCACTTAACCCCAATTCCCTTGCCTTCCCCCCTCTAAAACAAATTCCCATTGTTAAGAAGGAAGAGGAAGAATCTTAACTACTCCTGACTCGTTGGTGATGTGATAAATGCTAGCAGTTTGGTCTCTACAGATTCTACAGGAACAATGAATGTTCCCAAAACAGATGTTGCAAGGGATATGCAGGAAGGTGTAAATCAGTATGAGGGGATGAAGGGTAGAGCAACCCTATTCAATCATATAGCTGGAAGAAATCTGTAAGTTTCCTTCTGGAAGAGGCCTGGGCAAAACTGGCTTAAAGTGGTCAGGGTCAAAGGATGGTCACCAACTTTTCATTAACATGCATGCTTAACTGGCCTCATACATATTCGCTGACACACCCTGCATAGAATTAGAGCCTCATTATCTGATCATGGGACACATGTAAGCCATTGTTTGGGAGGAGGAAACACATGAAGGAGCAGACATGTAGCGGGCAGGCCAGAAAGACTGTAACCAAGAAGAGCTGGAACTAATCCCAGTTCTGAAGGGAGGAACAAGGCAGGAAATTCAAATGGAAGCAGCATAAAAGGGCTTGCATTTGTTTGATTCTCTGTAGTCTTTTGAAGAGGCTACCCATTTATGCAGGAAAAAATAAATGTAACATAAAGGTAATAAAAACCTTCCTGGCTCTCCAACAAGTTTTGTTGATTCCTAGACTAAGTATGTTTCTCATAGTGACATGTAAATCTTCCTTCTCAATTATCCTATTTGCAGATCCTATAAATGTAGTATAATCTATAACTTGACTCAGTTTACCTATAGAGTTTGATGATGCTTGTTTCCTTGGGATACGTACGAGATTATAACTCTGTTTAACTAAGTTTGTTTAACTGTCAAGACATTATAGGAAGCATGGGATTATGGAGCTACCTTTTCTTTAACTTACATTGCCTAAGAGGAATGTACAAAATTTGCAATATGTAGAAGAAGTATTTTTTCTGTCATTCTGATATAATTTTGCCTATAAGAAACTTTGTCAAAATCCTCATGATCAGGTTTTCCTTAAAGTCTAAACCTATGCTTGGACATAATAACAAAATGTAGTTTTTTACCTCTATAATTTCTGTGTTTTGGTAAATATTTACTTGGCAGGAATTAACCACAGTGTAACTCCTGTTGTTCAGTTGTGTCTGACTCTTTGTGACCCCATGAAACATAGTGCACCAATGCTTTACATAGAATTTTCTTGGCAAAAGATACTGGGGTAGGAGAGGAGATATTTCTCCTCTAATAGACCCAAATTCTAGCTCTCAGAATTCATCAAGTCCACTCCCCTCATTTTTAATGAAACTAAGGACCAGAAAAGTAGTCTGTTCAGGGTATTTCCAACAGTAACATGGCTGAATAAACTTTCCAGTCAGCATGCAAGTTTTATATAGTTTTAATAACCCAATTTCACAACAGAATCAGTGGGAAACACAGCTTCATAAAATAGCACCATGATTGGAGATTGAAGACAATCTCTCATTCTAAGGAAGGGAGGAGAGAGGGAGAGAGAAAAGGGGGAAGGCGAGGAAAAGACAATAATTGGGAAGCAGCCCTGAAAGTCTGAAAGAAGGGTCAAAAAACTTTTCAAATAGCAAATAATACCAACTTCAACAATTTAACAAATACACTCTCCTTCCCATGAGTGATTTTTTTTGACTCAAGAAAAAGTGAGAGAGACACATTTGGTATTCCATCCTATGCTTAGTCAGAAAGATTCATATACTAGATATAAAGCATTAAAGCATCCTTTGCAGAAATACATTCCCAATTCCACCTCCCCGCCCCTTTCTAAATACAAAACCCCAGATCTAAGAAGCTTTGCACTTTACCAGTAAAGCCTGTACATCTGTGTCCTGGAATACCGAGTTAGAAGGAAGCTGCGCAGTGTTATAGACAAAGCATTGGAATCAGGAAACTTGGTTGAGTCCTGCCACTCACTGGCTATGTAACCTTGGGTGAGTTTCTTGACCTCCATAAATGTGAGTTCTCTCATCTTAAAAAAAACACACATACACAAAGAAAACCCATACACAAAAAAACCAGGGGCTCTGAGGAGGGAAGTGCTTTGTAACACTGGGGGGTGGTGGGCTCCTATGATTATCATTCTAGCATTGTTTGCGATACTGAATGTCCTCCTGTAGCTTAAAAGGTGAACAATAACAAGACTGGCCCAGGATCAGTCTGCTGATCTCCAGAGATTTTGGGTGCCAAGATCAGCCATTAGGAGGAATCTTTGAGGTAGGCAAGGGGCTATGCTAGTGAAATTATTGAGAAAGATGAACTCTCTGTCTCTGTCTCTGTCTTTCCCTTGTTTAAAGTTCTTATATCATTCCACTGTATGATTTCACATCTAAGTAAGCCAGATGTTCAGGGACAGTGGCCTAGGATAATTCTGGCCTAGCTGAATCTTCTACATTGCAATTAGTGCAATGCTTGAATGGGTTTCCCCCACCAATCCCTCAAAAAAAAGGCCCTGAATCTGTTCCAATTCTGATAGATTGAGTTTATTCCCTAGTGGCAAGCCAAGTCAGCTTAATCCTATTGACTTCTAAGGGGGGCATAGAACAGCAGAAATTGAGAGGAGATGGAGGTTAAGTGATAAGACCTCAGGGCCTAATTGAAAGTCAGTCTCAGGGTACCAAAAAATCATCTTTACACATATTCGGATATTCACAGCAAAGGTCCTTCCTGCTTCAAAACAGTTGAGTAGCAGATATGGAACAATGGAAAGGGCACTTGCCCTGGCAGTCACAAGATCTGGATCCTATGCACGCCTCTGACATTAGTCCCCAACCTCTCTGTGCCTCAGTTTCCCCTTCTGTAGAATGATGGAGCCAGACTCAACTCTTTTCCAGTTCTAATATTCTGTATTCTAAAGTCTCTTCCAGTTTTAAGGTCCTCTTTTGGAGAGAAGCCCTTCCAGTTCTGGCATCCTTGTCTAAGGTCCCTTCCATCTCTAACCTTCTATATGCTAGGGTTCCTTTGGATTTTAACATACTGTATTTCAAGGTATCTTTCATCTTTAACACTCTATCCATGCTTTCACACTTAATAAATATGGGCCTTCCTCTTATTAAATATGAGACTTCTCCTGAGTCTCAATTTCTTCAGCTGAGAAATGGGGGTAAAGATAGAGTCTAAGACTGTTTTGAGGAAAATGCTGTGCATTACAGAAATGTGAATTTGTCTACACTGCTATTAGTTAGTAAAAGGCAATGTGAGGACTTTAATGCAGGGCATCAGAGTCCAAGTCCAAGGCACTTTGCAGTACTCAAACATGTAATATGAAAAAACAAAATAAGACAGCTCAAACAAGACCTCTTCCAGCCAGCCAGCCAGCCAGCCAGTCAGTCAATAAGCATTCGTTAAGGGCCTACTAAGTGCTAGGCACTCCATGAAACCTTGCTGGCTTTCTACCAGCCAGAAATGATCACCCAAAGGAATTCAATAACATTTATTAAGCACTTACTACATTCAAGTTTCCCTGCCAAGCATTGGTGATCCACATTCTTCGAATCATCAAGGCACTAGCTTTACACCTCTCACAAACTCAGATGCTTTGTTTATGTGGCAGAAATATTCTTGGATATTTTTCTGCTAGAACAGTAAGCTCCCTGAGGGCAGGCAATGACCTCATTAAATACATCTGGGTATCCTTAGTTTTAAAGTTGGTGCTGGCTATAGGAGCATAGGGAAAGTTTGTAGACTTGAAGTACTGAAGATACTAGCCTGTAGGATCATTCTTTTGCATAATAATACCTTTTGTTCAGAATTCTTGGTAAGTTGATGGCAGGGCACTTAGGTATCTGAAATGACATTAGACTGCAACTCACCACAATTGTAATTTAACAACTCACAATAATAATAACAGTAACCACAGCAACAAAATGCATTCATATAGCACTCTTCCAATAACCCAGTGAAATAAGGAGTGCAAATGATTCCACCCATTTTACAAATGAAGGAACTGAGATCTGTTCCTGTCACAATATCAGAGGTATGCTGTTGGAAAGGATAACAACATAATGGATATGAAAAAAGCCTTGGAAAATCTAAAACATTGTGTACTGGGGAGGTGGTATTATTACTATTGTGATTATCATTGTAATTACGTATTTCTCTAATAATTTCCTCCCCAGATGTCTTGCCGTCATATGGGTAGGGGATGGGAAGGCTTCTCAAAGGTTATGTCAGCATAGTATAAAATACTGGCAATTCCCTACAACCTGAAAAGGCCTGATCGGCAAGCATTGCGACCTCTTATGGGCCCTCTCCATGCTGGTCCAGTCCAGCCAAGGGCAGAAAGATTCAGAGAGAGCTGGCCACCAAAGGATGAATATTCCTGGCTGCAGCAATTCATTAAGATAACTCCTAAGGTCTGAAGGAGCTGTGATCTGCAGTGGTGAAGCACCTACACTGAAGAAATCACAGATCCTTAAAAGTACATAAGAATGGTTGATATTGTTATCCTAGTCCTCACAGCACCTAGCATCATTCCAGGCACGTATAACAAACAGACCATAAGCATCATCTAACCACTATGGGAGCAAGATTACTCTCTGCAACATCTTTGACAAGTGGTCAGCCAGCCTCTCCAGGAAAGTTTCCCTTGACACACAGTTGAGAACTCTTACTATTTGACTATTCAAAGAATGGACAACTGAGTCCTCAGCCAACTTTGAAGTTGGTTTAAAAGTTACACACCCAGGGTTAGAGCCCTTAGTTTCTGGCACTGGTTTTTTTTTCCTTAAATCTTTCTGAATATTTCTTATTTTACGTCTGTATTATAATTATGCCCTTGTCTTTTCTCTCTCCATGTTCCTTAAAAGCAGAATCTGTGTCTTATTCATCTGTGTATCCCCTACTGTGGAGCTGAGCTCAGGGTCCTGATCATAGCAGGCATTAAAAATACGTGGGCAAAAGGAATTTGCCACTCTCTCAAAAAGGCTTTGCTCCCATTGCTTAAGTCAATAACTGATGGCTGAAAGGAACAGGAATTCTTTTAGACCACAGGTAGCTCACTGGGGCTGCTACAGCTGTCTGTGCTCCAGGGCCCAGCGTGTTAGTGAAGTGAATGATTGATTTGTCTTGCATAAGTATTAGCCCTCTGAGTCTGCACAACAATTTGCATCTGAATAGCTTTTCCATGTCTAAAAAAAGTGTATTTTTCCTCAAGGTCATAGCAAACATAGGCTCTAAAATCACAGTCTTTTAAAATCTACAAGGGGCTATGGAGATCATCCAAGTCAATCCCATTTCACAGAAGAGGAAATTGAGATCCAGAGAGGATGTGCTTAGGGTCCAGACATGTAAATGAACAGAGATAGGATTATAACCCTGCTACACTAGAGAAAGCTAGCTGGAATGCTGGGCCTTGAGTCAGGAAAACCTGAGTTTAAATCTAGTCTCAAACACTTACTCACTGTGTAAACCTGTTCAAATCAAGTAACCTCTGTCTGTCTCAGAGTCCCCAGATGCAAAATGGGGATAATTACAGCACCTACCTCTCTAGGTAATTTGAGACTTAAATGAGATAATATTTGTAAAGGGCTTAGCACAATATCTGGCAAACAGTAAACACTTTATAAATTCTTCCTTCCTTCCTTCCTTCCTCCCTTCCTTCTTTTCTTTTTTCCTTCCTTACACTACTCTCCAAACTAAGGGTTCTTTACATTTCAGCCTCCATAGACTGGAAAATAAATATACTTTGTATGTATATAGAAATTTTCACTCAAAGATATGATATTCAACCATATTAAAAACATGGGCTGGAAATCAGATTAACCCTATCTATTCTGGAGCTGGAGATAGTGAGCCACTGAGAGGTTAAGGATATGAATTATTACAACCTTTGCCAATCTTAAAGCACTATGTCATTATTTATTATCATCATTATAATTGTTATTCCCTGGCTCCATTCATATATCTACACCCTCCATCCCCACCCAAAACCTGTCCCAGAATTGCAGAAATTGTAGAAGCAGAGATTGGCATATAAACTCAGCTTGTAAATAACAGCCCATAGATTTACAAAGAAAGCCTATAGGAAGCAAAGGGGAATTATGGGCGAAAATCAAATCTCTGTCCTTTGTCCCCAATTCCTTCTACATATTCTTCATTGACCTGATCACTCCATGAAAGACTAGTATGTTCTTTCTGGCCATTAAAAACAACAACAATAACAAGTATCTCTTCTTTGTGAGCATGAAAGAGTAAGATGTGCTATGTTTTGTGTGTCCTAGAGAGCTACTTCATCCTCTGAATACCAGAAGTCCATTAGAAAAGGACAGCGTTTTCCATCAGTGTGGCCATTTCTTTTCCTAGTAAAATATCTGTTCTTTCTCCTCCTCTTGCTTCTTCATGTGGGTCTTTCATCAGTGATAGTTTTCTTAAAGTTTGACACTGGGGTCTATGTAGACCATCTGCTGACTGGACAACTTCCTTTGAACTACTCCCTCTGGATTGTGGTGACATATGGGGAAGACCCCCAAATTCCTAGCACCAAGAAAAGAATCAGAAATCTGAGAGGTCAACTAGTTCAACTCCTACCTGAGTAGGAGATCTATTTATGTCATAGGATTTGAAGCTGAAAGGCATTTTAGAGATTATCTAGTCAAAACCTTTCATTTTATAGATGAGTCAACTCAGGGTCCAAGGTGAAATGACTTTGCCCAACCAGGGTCACATGGGTAGTAAGCTGTTAATAGAGCAGGGATTTGAAGCCATGCTCTCTGACTCTAAATCCAATGCCCTTTCCATTACACCACACAGCCTCTCCTGGACACATGACCATCTAGCCTCAGTTTGAAGTTTTTCAACGATAGGAATCCATTATCTCCCAAGACAGCCCATTTCACTTGCGGTTAGCTCTAATTCTTGGGAAATTTTCCCTGACACAGAACTTCAGTCTACTTCTCTGTAACTTTCTCCTATTGCTCCTGATGCTGTCTGCTGGGGATGAGATAATTGAAAGAACATTTTCTTAAGAATGGCAAGCAGATATCAGATTGGTGATGCCAATCTGAATAAAACAAAAACACAAATTAGGGAGAAGAAAAGATACTCTGACGTTAGGGATGAGAAAATAAAACCATCCCATCTCACATAAAGGATACAAAATAATCATCATAATAATTAAGGATAATAATATTAATCATCACAATAATAATAAGCATCTGACCGACCGGCAGCATCTGTTGGTTTTAATCATTTAGAAAGCCTTCCACAACAAATAAAAAGTGACATCATGGCCCAGGAGATCGGTGAACCCCTGGTTTCCTCTTCAGTTCAAAGTTCAAGTTTCAGAAAATCCTCCTCAAGTATCCTTGGCCTCCTAGGTCCTCTCTAGTGTCCCTTCACATTGCCAGGCCGGGCTGCCAGACTCGCAAAGTAAGCACACTGAGAGGGGTCACATTGTCCACTTGGGCCCGGGGGTCCTGGAGGGCCAGGGAGGCCGGCTTGTCCTGCTTCTCCCTGAGGACCAGGGCTCCCAGGAATGCCATCTTTCCCATAGCCAGGCTCCCCAGGCTGACCTAGTCCACCAAACAAAAGAAACATGGATTGGTTAAGGCTTCTTCCAAGAGGAAAGGAAAAATGATCCCTGTGCTTATAGTCAGATCTCATATTTACTTAACCAACCAGAAAGATAGATGTTAGCTAAACCTACAATATTTAGAACAAGAATTTTTATTGCTGGGTATGTTACTAACTCTCTACCAGACTCATCTGATCTTAAGCAACTTATAGGAAAACTTTAATCAGAACCCAATAAGACTGAATCATAAGTACCTGAAATAGTTTAAACATTCTGTTTTCATGGGAAAGAAGAATATATATTTTTTAAAAGGCTCAAAACAGGGATTTGATTAAAACACACACACATAAACATATACACACGTATGCATAAACACATGAAATGGTCAACCACATAGGAATCCATTATCTCCCAAGACAGCCCATTTCACTTGCGTTTAGCTCTAACTCTTGGGAAATTTTCCCTGACATAGAACTTCAGTCTACTTCTGTGTAACTTTCTCCTATTGCTCTTGATTCTGTCCCCTGGGAATGAGATAATTGAGAGAACATTTTCTTAAGAATGGCAAGTAGATATCAGATTGGTGATGCCAATCTGAATAAAACAAAAACATAAATTAGGGGGAAGAAAAGATACCATGACTAGACCAACCACATTCAGCTTCATTCATCTTTTTTCATCTCTAGTCCTGACCAAAGTGTACTTATATGCAGAATAAACATACCACATCCTCAATAAGCAAAAATGATTCTTAATAATGAATTTTACTTGTAGAACTGGAACTGGACTTCTCAGCAAATAGTGTTCAAACACAATGTCAGAACCGGGAGGAGCTTTTAAACATATAACATCAGAATATGGAATTTATAATATTAGTAGTAACAAGTCTTAGAACAGAAAACTTTAGAACAGAGATCATAGAATGTTATAGGTAGAATGGAATTTAGAATATATAAAAGTGTAGAATGATGAAGAGGGAAAATATAGAATTCCGAAGTTGGAAGGGACCTTTGGCATCAGCTAGGCCAACACTCTTGATTGACAAAGGAGAAAATGGGGTCTCAGGGTCATGCAAATAACAGAAGAATCCAAGTCTCTTTATTGCTCACTCATACTTACTCCGCTGTACCCCACTCTTTTATTACAGGGTGACAAACTCAAACATTTAAGAAGAAAAAAGAATAAAAGCTTTAGGCTTATCTTTAAGTAGAAATCTGAATTCACTAGAATTGATCCTTAGCATACCATCCTACACTGCTTATGCTATTGCAAAAGTACTGTGAGTATCTGACGTCTACAACCTTTATTCTAGCACTTTTCTCCATGGTGGATGTACACCTTCATCTACAAGAATCTGGCTAGCAAACCTACCTGGTATTCCAGGAGGTCCTATTTCTCCTCGTTGGCCAACTCCAGGCTCTCCTTGATCACCCTTTGCACCTCGTTCACCTAGGAAAAAAGATATATAAGGCAGAGAAATTGTTGTTCACATATTTCATTATTGCCACCTTGAATTCAACTGTTGTTGTAGCTATGATTCCATAGTGTACTAAAGCCCTTTGTATCCCACTGTGAATAACAAATCCCTGCCAATAACCAGTTTTCATAAAAACCAAAACAAAATGGACAAAACACTCAGTGACACAAATGAATAAAACCAGTTTAGAATCACAAAATGTTAGAGCTGGCAGAGACCTTGAAAACTGGAATGTTAGCGCTAGTTGAGATCTTAGAACGAGGAATTTTAGAGCATAGAGTACAGAATGTTAGAATTGGTAGGAACTTTAGAACACAGAATATTGGAGTGAAAATTATAAAGTGGAGAGATGCAAAGGATCTAAGCACAGGGGTGGGGAACCTGTGGCCTTCTAGGTCCCTGGGTGTGGCCTTTTGACAGAGTCCAAGTTTTACAGAACAGATCCTTTTATAAAGGGGATTTGTTCTGTGAAGTTTAGAGTCAGTCAAAGATCTGTGCATGAGGACCTAGAGGGTCTCCTGTGGCCTTGAGGCTGCAGTTCCCCACCTCTGCCTTGGAACAGAGTTCTAAGATGTATAACATACGATGTTTCGAATTAGAAGAGATCATAGAACATACAATATTAGAATATGAAACATGAAATATTAAGGGTTGAATAAAATCACCTAGATAACATTTCAATATAATCGGTTTCATCTGTAATGTTACTTTTTTTTTATACATTTAAAAACATTATTCTGAGAAAGGGTCCATAGGCTTCACTAGACTGACAAAAGGGTTCATAACACCATAAAAGGTTAAGAACCCCTGACCTGGGCCAACTCTTTCATTTAATAGGAAGCAGGTCCAGAGAAACAAAGCAACTTGTACAAAGTCATATAAAGTTAGTGGCTAGGGCTAGAATCAAGGTTTTCTGAATTTCCATCCCCCATCTAATAACTGAACAAATGGATGAACAAAGGTAGTGGAAAGGAAATAGTAGCCAATGAAAAATAAGAGATGGAATGGTGCCAAGAGGGAAAAATTATATCCCTCCTGGGAAGACAAAAGTTACCAAAAACAAAATGATTTGAATGACAACTCATATCTGTGTAGTATTTAAGAGTTTACAAAGTGTTTTCCTTATAACAATGCTGAAAAACTAGGTAGGACACATTATCATCATTACCACTTTGCAGATAAGGCACCTGGAGTTCAGAAAGGTCAAACAACTGACCTATTAGTTTGACATAGTGAGTTACTGTTGGAACTGGAACTTGTACCAAGTCTATAGAGTACAGCTGCCTTCTCCTAAATTATATAATATGCTGTGGTATAATCTAACTGTCCAGTCACTGATGGATGGGGCTCACTGAATAGAATCTGCCATTGCTGGGATATCTTTTTTATTCTAGTTTCCCTCCTCCTTACAGTTCCAGACTAAACAAATTAGTCTCTTCTGGAACTGTCCTGGACATTCCAGATTCACTCACCTTTGGGCCCCATGGGGCCTGATGGCCCTTCTAAACCCACTTGTCCAGGACGGCCTGGTTCCCCCATAGGACCTACTCTTCCAGGAAGGCCATCTTTTCCAGGAGGTCCAGGGGGCCCCGGCCGACCCTGAGTTGCTCTGACATGTGTTGGTGGCATTTGGGCCAGGAGGTATGCTAGTTTGGCTGTGGAGAAGAAAAAACATAAAGAGATTTGAGGAGACAGATACCATTAGGACTTTAGGGACCCAAGCTGCATAAGATCAGAAAAGATGCATTACTGAGATGCTCAGAATCTGATGCCCATCATCACTGACATTTATATGGTGCTATGAATATATTTGGCAAGAAAGATAAAAGACAGCCTGATAAGTATCCATGAATCAGTAGTGTAGCAGTCCACAGGCCCCTTGGAGGTTTGTGAATTGATTTCAGGGAGTCTGTGAACTTGGGTAGGACAAAAGGTTACACATTCACTTTCACTCACTTCTTACTGAAATTTAGCATTTCCTTTGATTATGAGTTTAGGTGACAAAAAGTAGTAGTATTAAGCTTCTTCAGGCTTTCAAAGACTAAGACATACATAAGATTAAGAACCCTTGTTCTAGCATATATTTGTTAGAATCCCATCATCCCATATCATCAATTAGGAAGGAGCTCAGAGGTCTGTTCTGAGTCACACCTGGCTAGGAATGCCTCCTACAAAATCTTTGGTAGGTGATTGTCTAACTGGGAAGGAAGATCTCCACTGAGGGGAAACCCACTACCTTGAGAAGTAAGACATTTCCCTTTTGAATAGCTGTAATTGTTAGGGAGCTTTCCTCAGAAGTAGCTTCACTCTGCTGTTCTGAAACTTCTAGCATTCTTATTTCAGCCCTCTGAAACCAGGCAGAATAGACTTAATCTCTCTTTTGTATGATAGACTTTTTAAAAATTTTTTTATTTACTTATTTACTTTTAATTTACAAAATTCAGTTCCACAATCACTTGAGTTTCAGATTTTCTCCCCTCCCTTCCCCGCCCCCCCCCCCCATGGTGGTGTGCAATCATGTATAGGATCTGCAAATACTTTCACATCGTACAATAGTTTGGTTATATAGAAGGGTTGTAACCAATGAGTGATCACTGGGAAAAGAAAAAAAAAAGCAAAACAAGACATGAAAGAGAACGATAGCATGTTTTGCTTCAGTCTCCATTTAAACTACAGTCTTTCTATATCTTTCTCTGAGTTTAGGTATCTCCTTCCATCATGAAGCTTGTAGAGTTGTCTTTAGCTGTGCTTTGTTGAGGATAGTCCTGTTTATCAAGGTTGGTCATCATATGTACTATGTGTCTGTGATTGTGTACAGGTTTTGCCTGGTTCTGCTTTTCTCACTTAGCATCAGTCCATATAAGCCTCTCCAGGTAATTATGAAGTCCATCTCCTTCCCATTTCTTATAGCA
>CM053580.1:513644288-513681629 GCA_028627135.1 Pseudochirops cupreus
TATTTTTGCACATATGGGACCTTTTCCCACTTCTGTAATCTCTCTGGGATATAATCCCAACAGTGGTATTGCTGGGTCAAAGGGTATGCAATTATTTATAGCCCTTTGGGCATAGTTCCAGATTGCTCTCCAGAATGGTTGTATGTATGATAGACTTTTAAGTCTTTGAAGACCAGTATCATGTTTGCTCTCAGCTGTGACATATAAAAGGTTAGAGAGACATAGTTTCTGGGTAATCAGTCATTTTATTAATTATTGCTAGTTGATAATTAATAAAAATGGAACTCTCAAATTATATGCTCTTGGAAGAATGAGGGTGGAAATCAACTCAGACTGGTTGACAAGGAATGAGAATGAATATTAAAATGAAAGGTGGGCTGCTTCTTATGAGGGTCTGGGTGACCTCTGGGTGATCACTCAGTCTTGGACAAAGAGACTTACCTATATCAGATTACCTCCCCTGTCTAGGGTAATCTAGACAAAAGCGGGGATCCACTTTCATCCAGAACCAAATACACACAACAGATAGGAATCTACCAATTCACCTAAACTAGAATTTCTTTACCTTTAGATTAGATCTAAACTTTCCAAGTTGGATTAGGTCTGAACAAGATTGAGGAGAATATTAGAGAATGAGGAAATAGGAAGGGAAAAAATCCTAGATCTCCCCATAGTAAATGGCTATTAATCTAAGAGAGAGGTAATCATTTGCCTCACAGCCTTCTTTTCTCTAGGCTAAATATTCATTCCTAGATCCTTCAAAGAATCTTGGAAAGTCATCATTTCTAGTGCCCTCATCATTCTAGCTGACATGTTATGCATGCATTGCTTCTCCATTTTGTTAACGTCATTTATAAAATGTGGTACCAGGAACCAAATGCAATACTCCGGATATGGTCTGACCAGGGGACTCTCAACTCTCTTTTTCTGGACTCTGTGTCTCTCCCCAAATGGAATGGCCTGTCAGTAGAGATGATGGGTTCCTTCTAATTAGAGGTCGTCAAGATGAGACTGGATGATGATTTGTTCGGCATGTTATGAAGGAGGGATTCTTTCTGTGTATCACTTACATCAGATGGCTGTTAATTTCACTTCCAAGTCTGAAATTCTATGATTCTGTGACTATGCAGTTTGAGTATTAGTGGTTTTTTTGCAATTTGCAATTTGTCATCTACTAAAACCCAGTTTCCTTTCTTTCCCTCACATGGACTCTTCTCTAACACAACACTTGTCTTTCCCATACTGTAATCTCAAAGTTGAACTGTTGAGTCATCTCTAATTGGGGAAAAAAAATCAACACACAAATGTGGATGGCAGTTGCAGAAAATGAAGAAGTGCGACATAAATACTTTCATCATGGCCATTCCCTTTGCTCAAAGTTAATACCTTGCATTGCATTAGCCTCTTAGGATGTACTTTCCTCCAAACATATACTATTATCTCCACCATGCAGGTGATTACCATGAAGGTTACATGACTTACACAAAGTCACAAAACTAGGGAGTTACATCCAAGATTGAAAGTTGGGTTTCTAACTCTAAGTCTAGTGCTCCTTCTACTATACACAGTCTTTCTTAAAATCTTTCACTGACTTCTTATTTCTTCTAAATTCCTTCACCTTCAATTCAAGGCTTTCCACTGTTTGATTCCAACCTACTTTTCCAAACATTGTCTCATGCTACTCTTCTTTTCATGTACTCCATGCTCTAACCAAACTGAACTGCTAACTACAATTTTATTCTGCCCTTTCTGGACTCATTGTACCTTGACAAGAACTAGAACTGTCCCTTTCTCTCCCTCCCCCCCCCCAGCTTCCCAACACAAAAGCATTTCCTCCTACCATCCCTCCTTTCCTTCCCTGAAGACCCAGCTTAAGCACCACCTCCTCCAGCAAGGCTAGCCTGATCCTTCAAGGTGAAAGTGACACATATTGGATCTATCTTGTTTATTCCATTTGCCCTACCTTTTATTACATATTTTTGTATGTGTACGTACTTCATTGTATCTATTGGAGTATAAGTTTCTTAAGGATAAGGACTGTGGCTTTTTAAAATCTTTGCATACCTAATGATTACCATGAGGGCCTGAACACAGAAGGCCCTTTAAACTGATTTGCACAACTATCCTGTGAGTTTGGTAGAAAAAAGTGTTATTAACCTTATGTTGAAGAGAGAAATGGCTCAGAGAGAACACAGGGCCTTGCGTATTGTAGTTGTTTTTGTTGGGAGTCCTCAAGGTAGAAAGAAACTCTCTTCACTAATGCAGGCTAGTAACTTAACTTCTGCATTTTAAAGTCTTGGAGAATGGCCTGGGGGTCACTGACAGGTTAAGTGATTTACCCATGTTACACTGCTAGTAAGCCTCCGAGGCAATGCGTGAGCCAAGACCTTCTTTACTCCAAGGCTCTCTGGTCCTCTGTGGTCTTTCATGCATTGCTCATGGACAGTATTTAATTGTGTTTGTTGTTGGACTGAATTCAATAGAATTGATTTCCCTTCTGACCTGGGCACTGTCCAAGTAAGAATCTTACACTCTAGGGATCGTCGGGTCTCAGGCTGAAGTGAAAGGTCTTGATACTGTATGAACATTATGCCAAGGGCAGGTTTACTGCTCCAGTATCTACTACCCCAAGAAAGTCCATCCTTTCAGACCCTCTGAGGACAGCCATTATTTTCAGGGTCCCCAACCTTAGCACACCTACCTCACATAAGCCTAGTTGCATTCACACTCCAAATTTGCTGCTCTTTCCCCCATGTTAGTCCCCAAGTTGTTAAGTTCATAAGACCCTCGTAAAAAACTTTTCAAAATAGGTGGTGGTATTGTCTCCTTTTTGCATATGAGGAAACTGAGGCAGGGTCATACAGCTAGTACGTGAGGGAGAACTGGAATTGACTCCAAAGCCAAGGTCTCTCTTCACTATATAACTTAGCTGCCTCATAACAACAGCTATCATCTATATATTCTTAAAGGTTTGCAAAACACTCTACATACATTATCTGATTTTATCCTGACTACAAACAACCCTGTGAGGTAGATGACATTATTAGCCCCATTTTTATCCTAATTTTACAGATAAGAAAACTGAGGCTTATAGAGGTCAACTGACTTTCCCAAGGCCACACAGCCAATAAACATCTAAATCAGGATTTGAACTTGGATCTTCTTGATTCCAAGTTTAGCACTCTATTTTCTGTCCCACTTAGCTGTCTTTTTCCTAAACATTATGGTGTCAGCAATTACATAATCATCTCCTTTCTTTACCAGCAATCGAGCAGCAAAGCAATATTTAAAAGGGAAAGTCTCACTCTTAACCTCTCTAACACTGGGACTGACCCAATATTTATGTATTTTAGACTCAGGAATTGTTCCAGCTAGAAGGGACCTCACAACTCATCAATCCCTTCATTTACTAAAGGGAGAATTGTCTTGTCTAAGGTCATACAACCTTTAAGATTAAAGCCTGGACTTAAATTCAGGTCTTCTGCCTCAAGGTAAGAATCTTCCCATTATACCCCCAATGCTTCATTCTAACCAGGCTATTATCTAGGCCAATCTCCTTTTTAGTCCAAACGCATTGCTCTTTGTACCCCCTGTATTTGGATCCTGAATAAATCCCCTCTTTTATCTATATCTGTACCTTGAAGGTATTTATAGACTTTTCTTCTTGCCCTACCAAAGGAGGAGTTATGGACTATTACTTAAGAGTGTTTTTGGCCACAGAGGGAGGGCAGGTGCATGAGCTCAATGGCAGAATCCTTTGGATATAACTCTCTGTACTTTTCCAGGAGGCTACGGACTGAGAAAGCACCTCGAGGACCTTTTCTGGCTGACCCACATGATTTCAGCCACTGAAGTGTTCAAGTGTCCTTGAGTAAGTGTCATTGGTTCCATCAGAATTGCCGAATGTTAAATCTAAAAGGGACCTTGAAAGTTAGAATGTCAGAACGTAAAACATTAGAGTTAACAGGAACTTTGGAACAGAAATACATAGAATTCTAGAATTAGAAAGGGCCTTAGAATACAGAATGTTACAAGATAGATCATGTAATGTCAGAGACAGAAGAAATCTTATGACACAGACCATTAGAAATTGAAGGGACCTCAGAAAATAGAATATTAGAACTTAGAAAGGAATTTGGGGCTTTTATAGTTAAACCCCTTATTTTACAGATTACAGAGGCCTAGAGAAAGGAAATAATATGCCCAACGCTAGCTTAGTGACAAAATTTAGTTGTTCTAACACAGAGGCCAGGGCTTTCTCTCTTGCAATTATTTTTACAAATGGGCTTTTCTGGTCTCTTGTTCATAACTCCTTATTTCTTATTTGGTATTGGTATGGACATATTTTTTCCCCCCACACCTGATCTGAAAAAATAAGCCTAGTGATTAGCTAATGCTCTTATACTATGGAGACAGATAGTCTCTAGGACTCAGAGAAACCCAGTATTCCTAGGTCCTGATTCATGACAATGTCTATTATCCTGCTCTTGTATCCTGTGAAACAAGGCCTTTTGAAATAACTAAAACTTCTTGGTTCCTGACCAGGAATATGAACTGCTATCTCCTTTTGGCCCTTCTCCAATACCTTATCAATAGGCTACCATTCTCTAGAAGTCTGACTCCCTTCAGCAGCACTCCCAAATTTCTTTCTTTATTTTCTTGTCACTCCTCTGCCATGTGTAGGCTTGGAAGGTTAAAAGGGAGAACAAAGAATTTAGAACTCTAAGGGGACTTAACATACCTTTATTTCTCTGCAGCATTTGATACTTTTGGTCATCTCCTCATCAATATGTCTCCTGATGATTTTTTCATTAACCCTCTCATTAACACTCTCATTAACACTTCTTTGGTTCTCCCTCCTACCTGCCTGACCAGTCCTTCTTCATTTTTTTTGCTGGATCATCACCCATATCCCATCTGCTAACTCCAAATGAACCCAATGCCCTGTCCTGGATTATCTTCTTTTCCTCTTTTTTTTTTTAATTTTATTTTAGACTCTAAAGCCAGAACACAAATCCAGAACAGAGAAAAGAAACAAAAACATATCATAAACTTAAATATTGGAACTTAAATATAAAGTTAGAAGAAAAGCATATTGTGTGCATTGCAAAACATAAGAGAGGATTAAAAATACAGAACAATAGATTTTCATTTCAAGGAAAGCTATATGATAAAAAGTACTCTTGTTGAGAATTGTCCATCTTTTCTTTGCTTCCTTGTGAGTTTTCTTTTGTTCTCTGCTGTGCACTTTTTTACTTTGTTCTTTTTTTCCCCCTCCCTCCAATTCCCTTCCCAGAAGACTACAATAAAGTTTAGATGTGCTTCTCTGTAGCTGTACTTCTTTTCCTCTTATATACTATTACTTTCAATCAGAGTCCTGCCTAACTCCCATGGGTTCAATCATCATCTCTATGTCAATGACTCCCAGGTCTATTTCTCTCTCTGAGGAGATTCACTCTTTCATTACCACCTTCCTATTGGATATCTCCATCTGGATGTCTTGTAGGCATCTCAAACTCAAAATGTACAAAATGGAATTAATTTTCCCTCTTCTTAATGTCCCTCTCTGTTGAATCCACTGCTACCCTTTGAGTTAACCAGGTTCACAACCTCAGAGTCATTCTCCACTCATCCCACTCACTCATCTTTCATAACCAATGAGTTGCCCAGTGATATGGATTCGAATTCCACACTGTCACTGGCATCTATTTCCTTCTTTCACTTACAGGGCACCCCCTATTACAGACCCTCATTACCTCTCCAGTATATTATTACAAGAGCCTCTAATCAGGCTCCCCACCTCTAGTCTATCCCTCCTCCAACCTGTTCTTTATACAGCTGCCAATGTGATATTCCTAAAACACAGAGCAGACCATGTTATTCTCACGTTCAAGAAGTTCTGAGGGCTCCCTCTCATTTCTGGGATAAAATGCAAATTTCTCTGTTGGGCTTTCAAAGCCTTTCACTGTCTGACTTTATTCTTCCATTCTGAGATTACTGCACATTGTTATCCTTCCTCCTGAGTAAATCCCTAATCAGATTAAAATGTAATTGGGAAATGTTTAACAAAATAAATAAAAACAGAATAAGACACAGATAATGTTCATTTGTGGCTTTTCTAAGTCCACGTGGCCCACAGGGATCTGTTTCTTTTTTCCTTTTGACACTACAATTCTACATCCTAAGCAAACAACTACTTAGCTCTCCCATCTCATGCCTTTGCATAGCTGTCGCCTATGTACGGCATATCTTCTATCTTCACCTCTGCCTCATATCCCTTCATTCTGCCTTCTGTTCAGCTATCTTTACCTCTGCCTCAGTCACATCTAGCTAAAGGAAACCCATCCTGATTTCTTAAATTGCTAGTGCAGCCACAATTTACTTCCCATCTTTTTAAAAAAATTTATTTATAGGGTACATATTATCCCTTATTTCTCTTAGAATGCAAGTTCCTTGAGTGTCGGGGGATTTTTGTGTCTTTGTGCTCCTAGTACCTAACATAATGTCTAACACACAGTAGATGCTTTATAAATATTTGCTGAATGAACTAATATAACAATGCTATTTTTAAGATAAGGAAACCAAGACCTAGAAAGGGAAATGCCTTGCTCAAGTAAATGGCAGAGCAAGTACTCAGACTCAAACTCTGGTCAACTGATAGCCAGACTAGCAATCTTTTCCCTCCACCATTTCACTTCCTCCCTAAAATGTGACCATATGCACTTACTTTCAAGTTGTTTCCCTAACTCTTCTTGGATAAGCCTTCGAAGAGTGTCCACTGATGGGGAATCTCCCTAGAAGAGAAAGAAGCTTGGAGTTATTACTAAAGAAAGATTAACAAATGAGTATCATACACTGGTCTATCTGCAGAAACCAATAACTACTAAACCTTGTATTTCAGTAGCATTTTTGTATCTATTATGTCATTCCATCATTGCTAAATCCCTGTGATGCTTACATGTTCACATAAGAAGAGGAGGACACACAGAGGCTTACACACTAAACTTGCAGCCTCACCTACTTAGAGCTGGGAGGGACCTCAAAGGTCACCTAGTCCCACACCGCTCTTCTTACAGATGAATAAGGAGGCCTGGAGAGTCTCAATGAGTTGCCTAGGGTCACTAAGAGCCAGGATAGTGACAAAATGTCTTTTTACATTATTACCCAGAAAACTGTGCTGGGTATGCAGCTGAGGTTCAGAAAAGCTTTGCTGAATTTCATAGAATGAATACAGAATTCTAAGTGGTAGAAATGGGAGAGAACTTGAATAATTATTCATTGAACATAGATTTCTTAAGAGCATTCTGTGGTAGCAAGAGAGATGATACTGATGATAACTAGCATTTATAGAAGGTTTTAAGGTTTGCAAAGCACTTAACACATATCTTCTTGGATCCTCAAAATAATCTTAGGAGGTAGATGCTGTGATCATTCCCATTTTACAGATGAGGAAATGAAGCTGACAGAGATTAAGTGATTTGCCCAGAGTCATGCAACTAGTAAACATCTATGCCTGGAACTGAATGCAGGTCTTCCTGAGGCAGGATCCCTGTTCTTATGCAACTCTTAGTCTAGAATATACAGCCATATACTCCCTATTGCTACTCCTGCCAATGCTGCTGCTGCTGCTACTACTACTGATAATTGCATGAATCCAGCACTTTACCATTTTGCAAAGGGATTTTGCACCCTCATGTGCATCCTCACTCTCTCATTTGATTCCTTCAAAAACCCTGTGTCATAGTCAGAAGAGGAAATGTTCCCAAATCACAGATAAAGAAACTGAGGTCTAGTAAGGGTAAATGAGTAGTCCAAGGTCCCCCAATGAGTAAATGGAAGAGGGAGGGATTAGAGTTTAGGATTGCTGTGACTTTTCTATTAAGAAATATTGATGCACAAAGAGAGATTCATCTGTCAGTCAACAAAGAACTCTTAAATACTGTGGCCCTTGGCTGGATGTGAATGAAGGTAAGCTATGGAGCTCCTTCCTGGTCTCACTCTTTGGGTTTTAGTTACTACTCCAATCCCTCCCACACTGAACTTGCTGGTCACCTACTTACTTAATTTCAACCTTTCTCCCCAAAATAAACTAAAAAACCAGGCCAGAGTTCAGGAAGACATTCAGTCAGCCTGCCTGTCTTTCTTCCCAATATTATGTGCTTTCTCAACTAGATGACCCATTTTGCCCTGTCTGTATTATCTGTAACAAAATGATAAGCTTTGAAAGTCCAATTATTTGCAGGATGTTTCTCTGGGAGCTTATTTATTTATTTATTTATTTTGGAGGGGAAAAGAGAGTGTGTCACCACCTTCTATAAAATAATCATCCTCTGGTCTCCCAGCCTAATTCTCTGAACAGAAAGTCCCTCCTGAGGCCTGCTCCCTGCCTCTAAAATCTGACTGCTGAGATTTTGTTTGTCAATCAAGAGACCAGTTCTTTGCCTTCCCAGCAGGTACACTGTGATCACTTATGGGATATAAGGCAAGATAAGGGATTGCAGAACACATATTAAAAGGGGCTTAGGAAAGGCATTGATTTCACTGCCTTCACCTCAGGATTGTTCCTGGAGCCTGGCATCCCATGCCCTGACACTCATTGTTGCTGGGCCTCCCAGAACATCAAAGCTAGCAGGGGGAATCTTGGAGATGCTCTGATCCATCTTCATTTGATAAATGAGGGAAGTGAGATGCACAGACCTAAAGTAGGAAAACAGCTAAAGAAAGGAAGAAAAGAGCCAAGCCAGCATTAGGACTAGTGATCCAGGCAGATTATATTTGGTGATAACAATAGTTACCATTTATAAGTTTTTATTTTTGGGGGGGAGGGCAATTGGAGTTAAGTGACTTGCCCAAGGTCACACAGCTAGTTTTTGTGTCAAGTGTCTGAGGCTGGATTTGAACTCAGGTCCTCCTGACTCCAGGGCTGGTGCTCTATCCACTGCACTACCTAGCCGCCCCAAGTTTTTATTTTTAAGGTTTGCAAAAGCACCTTACAAATGTTATCTCATTTTGTTGTTCAGTTGTGTCCAGAGGGTTTTCTTGGCAAAGATACTGGAGTGCTTTGTCATTTCCTTCTCCAGTGTGTTCTCATTTTACAGATGAGGAACTGTGGCAAATAAAGGTCAAATGACTTATCCAGAGTCACACAGCTAGTAAAAATCTGAGGTGGGATTTAAACTCAGTTCTTCTGGATTCCCAGGCCCAGCAATCTACCAAGGAACTGGAGAGACTGACTATCCAGTTTAGACAGCTGACTTTGATCCCAAAGTGCTCCTGTCAAGTGGCTTATAAGATGACGGAATGCTGAATCTAGTAGACTGTGGTTAGGCCTTTCAAATCAAATATTATATACCATGGCTAAGCACCAGTGCCTCTTACAGCTGAGATGTTCAGAAGGTACTACTGAGTCACAGAAACAAAAAGCCACATGAAATGGTTTGTGTGAAGCACTTTGTAAACCTTAAGTGATATTCACATGCTACCTTTATTATTACTAATTATTATCACAACTGCTACTATAAACCCCTATTCTATTTGACATTTCAAGTCCTTACTACCTTTCCAACTTTATCCCATGTTATCCCATATTTCTCCTTTTCTTACACTCTTCAGTCCATTCAAACTGGACTTCTTACTGGTCTTCACACATCACACTCTGTCTCCATGCCTAGAATGCATTTTCCCCTCACCCCCACAACTTAAAATTCCTAATTTCCTCTACCGTTTAGCTCAAGCAACCTCTTCTATATGAGTTTTCCTGACTTTTCCAACAGTTGGTGCTTCCCCCCCCAAAAAATTACCTTACTTCCTTTAAATTTATATAAACACATATTGTCTTCTCCCACCAAATAAAACAGAAGTTCACTGAGGATGAGGATTCTTTGATTTCTGGTTCCCCAGTGCTTAGCACACTACTGGGTACCAGCTGGCTGACTGAGGAAATGACTACAACTATAGGTCTCTTTAACACAGTAATGCTCCCAGGTTTAATAGCAGGAAGAGATCTTAAAATCTCCTTGTCCCATTCCCATCTTTTGACAGATGAGGAAACTGAGAACTGAGGAGATAAATCCACCTGACCAAGGTCATTCAGATTTGCAGTAATAGAACTGGGATTCAAACCCAGTTTTCTTGATTCTGATTCTAGAGTTCTATCAACTTTATTACCCTACTCTTGCTGCTAACAACAAGGTAACTAAGAATGTGAGAGTTTTGCTGAGCTGGAGAGATCAAGAAAGAATAAAATTTGAGACTGAGTAGGGCACTTCATCCAATGCTGATTTGCTACTCCTCTTACCCTTGCTCCAGGAAATCCTGGCTGTCCTGGTGGTCCAGGAGGCCCAGCAGGTCCACTTTCTCCTGGTGGTCCATGAGGGCCCATCAATCCTGTGTGGCCTTTATGACCTGGTAATCCTGGCTCTCCAGGCTGACCCTTCTGTCCTTGGGTCCCCTTCTCCCCTTTGACTCCAGGATCTCCCTAGAGGAAGGAGATAACACATAAATATGAACATGAGTATATAGTACGCTCAGCCAGAACCATGATCTATTGATTATGTCCAAAGCCTAGAGGATGTGGCCCCCTCTGTTCCAAGACTCCTCACAGCTTGGGAGGCCATAGAAAGTGAAATACTTACGTTAACAGATCCCACCAGCTAGAGCCAGCTGTGGCTGACTTCTAGAAATAGCAGAGGAGTTTCTTAATCAAATTGAGTTTTCTTCTTAGTGCTAGCTAGATATGACTGTAATGTTCACAAAAGCTTCCAGAATATTGGAACTAAAAAGGACCCTTAGAATACTGGATGTTGAAAAAGAGAATGTTAGAGAGAGATGGAAGCCTCAAAGAAGAATAAAAAATGTTAGACCTAGAAAGGGTCTTAGATCATAGAATGCTAAAAATAGAAAATGTAAAAGATAGAATGGAATCTAGGATGTAAAGCAGAGAATGTTAGACCTGGAAGAACCATTAGAATATAGGCTGTTAATATGGAGAACAATGGCCAGCTAGGTGGCAAAGTAGATAGGCAGGGCCTGGAGTCAGCGAGACTCAATTCCTGAATTCAGATCTCGCCTCAGGCACTTACTGTGTGACCCTGGGCAAGTCATTTTACACTGTTTGCCTCAGTTTCCTCATCTGTAAAAAGAGCTGGAGAAGGAAATGACAAACCATTCTGGTATCTTTGCCAAGAAAACTCCAAATGGGGTCACAAAGAGTCATACATGACTGAAATGATTGAACAAAAACAAGAACAACATGAAGAATAATAATTGTAACCCCTGTCTTAAAATACGTTGATATGGAGATTGATATATGTCCTTATTGGTAGAGATGAAGGCTCTGCCCTAACTGAGGGGCAGGGTGGAGTTGATGAGAGGAAAAGGCTTCTATTCTCAGCCAGTCCTCTTTGGGGATTCTTCAAGCAGGAGTTACCCCTTTGGAGACTCATCAAACTTCATGTCTTCTTTGAGAGTAAAGTTGTTTTGGGTTCTCCTGGCATCCAGCTTCAAGACAGAAGATAGAAGAAGTCAACTCCATTTCAGGTTGCTGAAGGAAAGGACTCTGGGAAGACATCAGGGGAGCTAGCAGTCTTCACACGTCCATATGGCCAGCTTGCTACTAAAGACATTTTGGAGAGTTTCCTCTAGGGGAAAGTCAAGGATTCTCTTTCTTAGCTGAACTGAATTATTTCTCTCCCAATGGGAGAGCTCCTTCATTCTATATTGTCTGATATATAATCTCCTTCTCTGATTTCTGTTTTGCCACAATTTGGATAAATGGACTTCTTTACATTCTCGGTGTGTTCACTGTGGAACTGATATTAACTGGGGAAGAGATCTTGCATATAGAACTTGGGGTCTTTCCTTCACGCCCAAATGACAAAATGATCAGAATGTAGATGGAACTCATACCTATTCAGTAGAATGATAATATTTAAGGGAGTAGATAGCTACACTTCAGCATTTCTGAGGAGGCCCCAATCTTCTGCTCCCCCTCCTGAGAGGAATGAAGGTTTCCCCTGGAGAGGGATGGCAGAAGAGGATGTTTAGAGATGTCTGTTTGGCCTCCCCTCAAATCACACACAACAACAGGCCTTGCGAGCGACACCTGTAACCTCACTATAAAGCATGGGGCCCACTCCTCTTTCCTTACATAACAACAACAATAATAATAACTAGCATTTGTAAAACACTTTAAAGTTTGCAAAAAACATTATCTTTACCACAACCCTGGGAGATAAGTGCCATTATCCCTAGGACCCTTCAAATATAAATGTTGGAATCAGGAAGGCTTTTAGACCGCAGAGTATTGAAATACAGAATGTTGGAGACAGAAAGAACCTTGGAACACAGAATGTTGAAGACAAAAGGAATCATAGTTTGAGCTTTTCTTTTGACAAATGAGGAAAATGAACCCAGAGGAAAATCTGTCAAAGACTGTAAAACAACAAGTGAGTGTCCCATCATGCTTCCTTGCTGCCTGCCCCCACTTTAAAAGTAATCTTTGATCATTAGGCAGCCTGTGACTTCAGGACCAAGGAAGCACAGCTCCTAAAGTCATGCAGGGACTAAAACCTTGCTTCTTCTCTCCTTCCTTCCCAAGTGTGACCACTGTCTGATGTCTCAACCCACTTGCTAGTTTATCAAGCTAGACAGTTGTATTCTTCAGAAAATCCATGAACCAAGAATGCTACTATTACTTAAGAGTGGAGAGAATGTTAGATATCATCTGGTTTAATCTGTTCATTTTACAGATGAGGAAACTGAAGGGAAGAAAGTAATTTGCCCAAAGTCATAAAAGTACTGAGTAGAATCATCAGTATTAAAACTTAGGTCTTCTGACTGTGAATTCAGTGCTCAAGCTTCTACAATACATTTCCTCCATATATCTATGTGTGTATGTCTCAGCTTCTTAAATCAGATTTGATGAAGAATTTCCCTCTTATTCCTAGTCCTTAATAGTGCCTTTATCATGGGTCAGCTAGGTGGCACAATGGATAGAGCACCTGGCATAGCGTCAGGAGGTACTGAATACAAATTTGGTTTCAGATAAGCTGTGTGATCCTAGGCAAGTCACTTGACCTCAAGTACCTCCCAAAACCCCCAAAACAAACCAAAAAAGCAGTATCTTCATCATGTAACCAGAAGGGGTAACTCTTTGCATTGTGGGCCTCAAAGCTGGACAAATGGCAGATATATCTTTCCAATATTAAGGAACTATTCTAATGATCAGGGATCTCTTACATGGGCATGACATTTTAAAAAGTACTTTATTTCAATGAACTCCCACAACACCTCTGTTATGTTGATTGGGCAGGGATCATCATGCCCACTGTATAGATTTAGAAACTGAGGTTTGGAGACATTGATTTTCCTAAAAGCACACAGCTAATTAGTTGTGGAGCTGGGATTAGGTTCCCACCCGCCCCTGCCCCTCCCCCATCTTCTGACTGACTGATTCTTTGGCTCCCTAGCTACTGATTTTTCCACAATATCACATCGTTCTCATAGCAAAAGGCTCCTAGAATAAGAAAATTTCAGAGTCTGAATCCAATCTAATACAATTCTGGAATATGAGAATCCCTCTGACTCACCAGGAAGCACAGACTCTATTAGAACACTTCTCAACACAGGGGGCTCACCACCTTTAGATGCAATCAATTCTATTACTGGGTGGCCTTAATTATAAGGAATTTCTTTCTTATATTGAACAGAAACCTCTATCTCTCTAACTTTCCAGTTCTTACTATTTAGAGCCACACAGAATAAGTCCAAACCCTGTTCCACATGCCAGACTTTTAGACATTTGAAAACAGTGGTTATGCACCTTCTAAAATACAGGATCAGAGATGAAAGGAAACTTAGAAGTCATCCAACTCCCTCATTTTACAAATGAGTAAACTGAGTCTCAGAGAGATTAACTGACTTGCCCAAGGTCACACAGATGGTAATGGAGAAAGGATGTGAATCAAGGTACTCTGATTCCAAATCCAAGGCTCTCTTCATCAGAACATGTTGTTCTCTTTTCCCTAGATCCTTTCAATGACCCTCACACTTAAAGGTCTTCAGGCCCTCTCACCAATCCTGGTTGCCCTCCTTTGGCTGGGGCTAACAGGTTACACAGGAATTTCCATATGGAGACCCAATCTCTGCTTCCTCTTGACACAGTGGAAGAAGCTGCCACGTCACTCTTAGAACTTGCAAAGGAAGCTGAGATACATCCCCTTGCGGGGGCCATGACAACAAGGGGAACTAGAGGCTGCCTTTCTGAGTGGTTGTATAACAAGCAACACATGCGAGGGTGTCAAGGCAGACTGGATATATATTTTCACTGTGAGGAGAAGCAGCTTTCATGGGTGTTAAAACACACACACACACACACACACACACACACACACAACTTTACTGCAAAAGTCCCCCCCCCACCCCGCCTCCCCAACTCCCTTTCAGGCAAATGTAAAGAAAATCTTATTAAATCCTGGTGCTGCCAACATTCATTATGGAAAAATCTGTTCCTTTTTCACATCCGATGACAAACCCAGCACTGGGCAAACGCCATGCCATGAATGTTTTCATGTCTGAAACTTTTCAGATGAAAATAGACAAATTTAGATGAGAACATTTGAGATGGAAGGGATGTTAAGATGTTGTATATCAGAACTGGAAGGTATCTTAAAACACAGAATTTTCAACCTGAAAAGGCTTCAGTCTCCTTAGTTTACATATGAGGGAAATGACACCCAGATTAGAGATGTGAATCAATCAAGGTCAAATAGCAAATGAATGGGAGGACTAGTATTAGAACCAAGATATCCTGATTCACAGGAAAGGAGGAAAAATAAATGGAAAGAAAGGAGAAAAGATGGAAAGAAGGAAGGGAGAGAGGAAGGAAAAAAGTGAAGGAGGGAGCAAAGGAGGGAAGGGAGATAGGAATGGACGGAGAGAAGGGAAGAAGAAAGGAAGAGAAAAGGGAGGAAAGGAGGGAAGAGGACAAAAGACAAAAATCTTTTTATTTTTTTAACTAAAAATAATATATTAAGATTTACATAAGGAGGGAGAGAGATGAAATAAGTGAGGAAAAGAGAGAGGGGGAGGACAAAGGAAAGAAAGAAGACATAGTATTTGTAAAGTGCCTACTATGTATGAGGCACTAAGTACTTTACAAATATTATCTCATTTGATCCTCATAACAACCCTGGGAGGTAGGTGCTATTATTATCCCCATTTTACAGTTGAGGAAACTGAGGCAGACAGAGGTAAGTCACTTGCCCAGGGTTGCAGAGCTAGTGAGTTTCTGAGGCTGGATGTGAACTCTGGTCTTTTTTGACTCCACACTCAATTCACTGTGACTTCTAGCTATATCAGTCCAGCATTCACTCAACTTCACATGATTCCTCTCTTCTTTGCCATCAATCATGTTTATGTTTATCATTTCAGTGGTTTCTTTTTTTAATAACTAACCAAGAGAAAAACCCCATGAAGATTTATGGATCCATTAAGAAAAGAAAAATCAATATTTTTTTTTTTTGCTCATCAGTTATTTTCTAGACTGGGATAAGCTACAAGGACGTGTGTGATCTATGCATGTTTCACATTTATGAAGGCCTTTGTGGTTTGCAAGACACTTTTTTCACAACAACCTTGTGAACTAGAAGTATTATGCCCATTTTACAGATGAGAAATTGAGATTTAGAAAGATGAAGTCACTTGCCCAGGGTTGCAAAGTTACTGTGTAGCAGATCTGGTTCTGAAACTTAGATCTTCTAATTTCAACTTAGGAGAGACTAAATTTCTCCTACATACCCTTTCTCCTTTTGCACCTGGTTCTCCGGGTTTCCCTGAGGCACCCTGTGGAAGAGAACAATGGTGAGCACAGAAATATGAGCCTGGAACATGAAGTTTCCCCACATGTAACCAGGGAGCCAGGAGCAATAAGATCATGCAATATGAATATTAGGGAAGGGGCTGTGGACCCAGTAGCTCAGGAGAAACAGTAAGAAGATGTATTAGAGTATTCTAATATTTTATTTTTTAAAATAAGAAAGCACTTTACATAGAGTGAGCCATTCAATGCTTCCAGTATCCCATGAGACAATCAAAGCAGGCACTGTTATTTCCATTTATTGATAGACTAAGGATAACAAATGCAGCAGTGAGCAAATGCCATGCCATGCCATGCATGTTTTCATGTCTGAAATTTTTCAAATGAAAATACACAAATTTAGATGAGAACATTTGAAATGGAAGCAATATTAAGATGTCGGATATGAGAATTGGAAGGTATCTTAAAACACAGAATTTTCAGCCTGAAAAGGCTTCAGTCTTCTTATTTTACAGATAAGGGAAATTATACCCAGATTAGGGATGTGAATGAACAAAGGGCAAATAGCAAATGAATGGGAGGACAAAGAGACTCAGGAAAGATGTTATAAGATGGCAGTCCCCAAAGTGGGGTATTTATGTCCAAAGCAATCCATTGGGGTGTGCAAAGTAAATGTAAGAAGTCATTTCATTTATTCTTTAACTAAAAAGAATATATTAAGCTTTATAAATATTTAATATTTAGATTGGCACTGGTTCTATCATTTCGGGCCATATGTTAGATGGCCATGTATGGTATATTTGCAGTATCCTGAAGAAGAGCAGGAGTTGTCCAGTTCACAGTGGCACCTTCACTGATTTGTTCAATTTCAGTGTATTGAGATGTCCTTTGACTTTACAAATTATATGACCTATTTTTCATTAAACTAATCCTCACAAAACGGACAAGTGGTTTATATAGCTTCCTACAAAACAACTACCACCACAACAGCAAACTGAGGATTAATGAGAATATTAAGAATAAGAGCATGAAGGAATAATAGGAAAATGGCAGAGCTGACATTTCTACTTCTAGCGCAAGCTCTCTGCCAGTTGTGTTGAAAAAAAAATTAAGATTACTTGAAATATGGCCCTCCATCCACCAATGTTAATTATGAAACTCACCCTGAGAAAAGGCTTTGAGATAATAATATGAAGGCATTATAATTAGAAAGTCAATTAAAAACCAAACTACTGTTGTTAAAAAAGATGTTGTGTATCACCTATAAAAAAATCTCATATCTCAAAATGTAATTCCTGATTCATTTTCAAGAACAACTAATTGATAACAAGAAAGATGTAAATGTATAAGATGAATTTCAACAATAATAATGTTTTGCCACAATTGGTGGATGGGATGCCATTACCTTAGGTGCTTTCCAATACCATGAGGTATTGCACGGATGATAGTGATCCTTAAAACTTGTCTGGCTATCCAGTTAACAAAGCATTTTATAGTATAAAAAGTCCTTTCAAATCCACTTTATCATTTGATCAATAAAGGATTAAAACATGCTGAGTACTTGCCTCTTTTCCTGGGATCCCTTTTTCTCCTTGTTCTCCCTGTGAAACATTAACAATTATGTCAAGTAATGCATGGTACCCAAATATTAACCAACTAGCCCATCCATTACCCGGCAAGTACATGTTAAGCATCACTGGCTCTCCCAATCAACAAATATTTATTTATTGGTCTTTTTTTTTGAGGGGGAAATGCAGGGCAATTGAGGTTTAAGTGACTTGCCCAAGGTCACACAGCTGAGTGTTAAGTGTCTGAGGTCAGATCTGAACTAAGGTCCTCCTGACTCCAGGGCTGGTGCTCTATTCACTGCGCTACCTAACTGTCCCCAACAAATATTTATTAAGCACCTTCTTTGTGTCAGGTTCCCCTCTGGGTGCTGGGGATATAAGTACCAAAGAGGTAGTCCCTCCCAAACAGGCGCTTACATTCCAAGGTAATGCAGTCTATATTCCCACTTGCAAACTATTGCAAGTTTAAGGGGATTGAGGAAGAGAGGGAGGAGGAATCCAGAAAAAGTAATTCCTTACATTTGTACAGAGGTGCTCCACAGTTTAGAAAGTCTTTTTATAAATATGACCTCACTTGATCTTTACAACAATCCTGTGAGCTAGGCAAGTTTTATCCTCTTCATAGGTAATAACAGAAATTAACTGTTAGCTCTGCTCACAATGACTCCCTGAAGCAGGTATAATTAGTATTACGATTCCCATTTTACAAAAAAGAAATCTGAAGTTCGAGAGAGGTATTCATCCAAGGTCACACAGCTAGCAAGTGTTGAATATGTGATTAAACCTAGTACTCTGCTGATTCCAAGTCTGATGTTCTTTCTACTGTTGAATGCTGTTAAAATTATCTGTTGTCACAAAGTTTCAAGTTTCAAAAGTATCATCTAGTAATTCTTCAAATGTGATCTGAAGAACCAGGGGTGGGAGGGTGGTCTCTGAGATCCCTTTAAGAGTTCTGTGAGGTCAAAACTATTTTCATAGTAATACCAAGATGTTACTTTCCTATTTTAATTGAATATCTGTATGAGGCCAGATTCTCTTAATGCATTTCAACCAAGACAACTTATCACAACAACAGAGATCAGAATACAACTGTTTTCCATTAAACCATGCATTAGAGAAAATTACAAAAATATGGAAAATATTGCCACTCTTCTCACTATTTTTTTGTTTTGGAAAATAAAATTATTTTCATAAAATGTTATTATGTTAACATGCAATAGGTTTATTTTTTATTATTTTAAATTGATTAATAAACATATCATTAAAATGATTAATTTTAAGTTTTAACATAGCAAATATTAATAGATGTAGCCTATATAAACAAAAGCTCTTCGGGGACCCTTAATCATTTTTGAGAGTATAAAGAGGTTTTGAAACTAAAAGGTTTAAGAAATGGTGATCTATCCAATCCCCTTAATTTTAAAGGTAAGGAAATTAAAGGCCAGAGAGAGCAAGTGATTTTCCTAGAATCACAGAGATGGTTCATATATCAAAGCAGTGACTGATGCCAAACCAGAAGCCTGAATTTCTCTGTGTCCTAAGTCTGGGGCTCTATTTACTATACCAGGCTTTGGAAGACCAACTCTGCCTTCAAGGAGCATCTCTTTAACCTTCATCTACTTAACAGGATGAGAAATACACCAACCAAACAACTAAGATTGTATAATAAAGAGGTAAATTGTGTGATATGACTACTAGTGCTGTGGTATTTAGAAGATGGGAGATAAGTGTTTGGGAAGCAATTTATTCATTCAGGCAGATGTTGATTTCTTACCATGCACAGATTATGCAAACACTGAGCTTGTTGCCTTAAATAGAAGTTATCAGAACAGATCTTCCTTATTGATTACCAATGGGCACTCTCCACCCCCATCTTCTCTTCTTACTTCCATCTTACTCCTATGTTGACATCTCAGAATAAGAGACAGCTGATGGAATCCTTGAATACTTAATTCAAGAAACATTTATAGGACTAAAGAAGAAATGATCTTGGAGACTGTCTAGTCCTGTTCCTTCATTTTACAGACCTTAACAAGGTCCAGATTTTTAGTTTGGTTTTGGTTTTTGTTTTAAACCCAGGATCCCAAAGCTAGCTAGTTAAGAAAACAAAGACTTTTGAGACCTCTTCTGATTCTGCCCAGAGCAGACAGGGCCTTGCTTGTTTCACTATACTATACTGTACTGTCTCTCCAATGATATAAAGCAAATAATATGGTGGGATTTAGAAATTATTTTTCCACTCAGCCATAGACAGAGTACCTTTGCTTCCCATGTGAATATCAGTAACTGAGGTGACACTGGCTAGTGATTTCCCAGAATGCCGACTTATGAATACAGAAACACACTTTTGATACTTAACAGCAAAGGGAACATAGGCATATTAAAACTGATTGGGACCTTAGAACACAGGTGGTTAGAACAAAGAAGACAGAAAGTTCAAACAAAAAAGATAGAATGTTAGAACTAGAAGATGCTTTAGAATACAAAATGTCAGAATGCAGACCATAACATTAAAATAGAGAACATAAGATGTTAGAACTGGGAAACACCTTAGAAGACAATGATAAATATGGAATACACAAAAATTAGGACAAAGAACAGAATATATTCAAGCAAAGAACACAGAATGTCAGAATTGGAAAATACCTTAGAATACAAAATTTTAGAACACAGAACATAAAAAATTAGAACAAAGAACATAGTATGTTAAAACTGCGAGGTATCTTATAATGTAGATTAGTAGATCAAGGAACATAGAATTGTCAAACAACCAACCCAGAATGTTAGAATTGGAAAATGACAAAACAAAGAATACTATGACATAAACATAAAATATTTAATAGTAAAAGCAAAGTACATAGAATGTTAGAGCTGGAAGGAGCAGTAGAAGTTCAAAACTTTGATTAGACAGATTAAGAAAACATAAGCTCTGAAAGTTAAAGTGACTTACCCAGGAAATTGCTAGTGACAACATTGAGGTTCCCCAAGTCATAGAGTTAATAATAATACTAATAGGTAACATTTACATTGGGCAGGCAGGTGGCACAGTGGATAGATTTCTGGGCCTGAAGTCAAAACAGACCCATTTTCCTGAGTTCAAACCTGGTTTCAGACACTTTCTAGCTGTGTGACCCTAGCAAGTCACTTAACTCTGTTTGCCTCAGTTTCCTCACTGGTAAAATAATCTGGAGAAGCAAATGTCAAGTCACTCCAGTATCTTTGCCAACAAAACCCAAAATGGGGTCACAAAGAGTTGGACAAGACTGAACAACAACTTACTATGAGCCAGGTACTGTGCTAATAAGCGCTTTACAATTTTTATTTCATTTGATCCTCACAACAACTCTGAGAAATTGGTGCTGTTGTTTATTCTCATAGAAGAGTAGATCTTACTAATAGTATCATGTGTGTGTGGGCACACATACAAAGTAAGAGGATGCTCCAGTGTGCTGTGCTCAAAGATTCAGAACATGTCCTGCTTCGTAAATTGAAGCTGAGATTCAATCACATAATACATTCCTCTCCTCCTTCTGGTTAATGATAATGACAACAATATTTGCTCACATTTATTTAACCTTTTAAAGGTTTAAAAGTGCTTCCCCCACAACAACTTGTGAGGTAGGTTGTTGCTGACTCTCCTTTGTTTTCAAAGAGGATCAATGGCATCAAGAGTTAATGTCTCAACTTGCTTGTGAACTGGATTTAAGTGAGGCAGAATTACCTAAAATCTCAGCCTCGTTCTCTCTTTCTGAGTCATCAAAGTTCAATGACAAGACAAAAGTCAGAATGACTGGCAATGATCAGAGAAGCCGAGGATGACCTTGGTGGCTTCCATGTCTAACTAAACTTTAAGTGATCCACATCAGCTGTTTCAGCAGCCTTCATGGCCACTGGAACAAAAGTTCTCATCAACACATTCTGTTGAGAAAAGTCTTCACATGCTTGGGGTAGACACCCTCCCCCCACCAAACTCACCAATGGGTTTGAGAATCTCTGGTTACCCTCAGCCTGATTTAGCTGAGATGGTTTACTGGCATGTTCCACTGTGCATACTACAACCGTGATAGGTGAGAGCTGGGTGACAGATGGACACGAAAGGTAAATGAGCCCTCACACCAGAGGTGTAAGTCCTCCCTTAACATGAGGTAGGTAATGCCAATTTTACTGCCTCCATTTTACAGATGAAGAGACTGTTACCAGAAAAGTTAAGTGACTTGTCCCAGGTCACAAAGCCATGAAGTAATAAAGTGGGACTCACGTTTTTCCTTTTTGTTCTTAAAGTGTTCTTTAATCAAATCCAAATGGGCTGCTAAATCATACATATGGATCCCTGTAGGTTTCATATTGACTTAGAAAACTACAAACTGACATTGTGTTTTATTATATTTCTATTTAAATTTGATAAATATTTCCCAATTATCTTTTAATTTGGCTTGGGCTGCCCTTGGGAGTGTTGCTGGTCTCACATGACATGTTTGACATCTCTGCTTTACCCTACACTTCAGTGTTTCTCTTCTGTCCTGTCTCTTTCCCTCTCCTGCTATCTCATCTGTCCCAGAATTAATTGTGAATAATGCTCTCCTCATATTAGCTCATCTTTCTATATCATTTTGTAGTTTATTTTTTCTTATAAAAACTCTATGAAGTGAAAAGTACAAGCATTATTCCCATTTTACAGGTAATGAACCTTAAACTGGCCCTATGGATGTGTTCCGTGGACATGGCAAAGCCAAGACATGTGACTCCAGGTCTAATATTGTCTCAAACTTTAAATATTTATTTCCCTTTGGGAAGAAACTGACTCAGTTTCTGAGTGTCAGAGACAGGGATAGGTGTGTGACAAATTACTGAATTTCCTGGCAGCAAAGTCTAGAATTATAGATTCATTTTAGAATATCTGACTTTTTGCCCTCTTAACCTACCCCCTAAATGACCAATAGTTACTTTCATTTTCTGAGCCTTGGGCAAAATGCTTAACCTTCTACCTTTTAATTGCTTTATCTATAAAATGAGGGGGTTTGCCTGGATGATCTCTAAGATCACCTTCAATCCTAAAGACCTAGGAACCTCTGAGCAAACACCTGCTCCTTTCTCCCTGAAGAGATGGCACTGTGTGATTCCTGGAGCCAGGTAATGAGAAATGGAGCCTGGGCAGAAAATGAAGCCTTTAGATTAGATCAGGGCACCTTCCCAGCCAAGGCTGAAAAATTATGATTCCCACTAGGGAGCTCTCTGCTTACCTGAGGTCCCCGAGGTCCCTGGAATCCTGGAAGTCCTGGGCTGCCATTATCCCCTTTGTTTCCTTTCTGCCCCTACAAATGCAAACAAACAACAACAACAAAAACCTCAATCAGTCCTATCATAATCTCTTCCTTCATGTTTGTTCTGACAAGAAAACCCAAAGGCACTTAGTATACAGTAGGATGGAGACAGAGAACACCATTAAATTGAATTTAACAGACATTAAATCCTTACTATATGTAGAGTACTCCACTGAGTGCCAGGGACATATGTACTTTACCCAAAATACAATCCCTGCCCTTAGGTAACATACAGTCTAGTGGGGCTGTACTAAAGCTTACCTGGGCACACAGATCATAATTAATACACAGCAAGTTCATTAGAGAAATGCAGAACAGAAAAGTGTATCCTTTTGAGTCATGGGATCATAGATATAGATCTGGAAAGGATGTGGGAAGCCATCTTGTCAAACATCCTCATTTCAAAGATGAGGAATCCGAGTCCCACACTTTAGAGACAAAGCCACACAAGCAATAAGCAACAGAGGTAAGTTTGGAACTTAGAGCGTCTGACTCCAAAGCCAGGGTTTGTTATAACCCTGCATCCTTTCAGGATAGATCTTTTTAAAAATTTAGAATGCAAGTTTATTCCTAAAATATTATGAAGTAGATAAGTACATTATTATAGGCATGATCACATCGCAAAATGGTGGGAAGCAGTGGAGGGAAAAAACAATTAAAAGCAAAATGCTTAGTAAGAAACTCAACTAATCGAATCTATCTTGAGGACGGTGAAGTGAAAACGGAAACAGGACATCAAACTGTTGAAATGTGGGAAAAATCGTTTTAAACAACAAATTCTTTTTAACAGGATAGGTTTAACTTTGAGAAAAAGCCAAAAGTCATCCAGAGATAACCCTGATGGATGTATGGGGCAGAGAGAAGGCTGGGGTGCTGGTGAGAGGGAATAGCATTTTGGATGAAAATGGTGTATGACTATAAATAAATGAGGCAGACTTTCCCCAGTGGTCCCTGACTGGCTTTGAAGATCTTTCTATAGAGGTCCAGAAATACTTTAAAAAACAGCAGCATTATTGGAACATACTCATTTACATAGCTGTCTTTTGCCTGATAACTTGTTGGAGACCATCTAGTCACAGAATACAGTAATTCTGATAGAGGATTCTTGCTCAGGTAAGCCGTAGACTAGATGGCCTCCGAGGTTACTTCTAGCTCTGAGATTCTAAGAGAGTTTTTGAATCTGAATCAATGATGTTTTTGCTTAAAAAAGAAAGAAAATGTGTGTGTGTGCATGTGCACACATGTGTGCATGCTTACATCCACCCATCCATCCACCAACAGTACTGATACTCCTAACTCAATTAGGAAATCTAATGTTTGAAGGTGGGAGTGGACTGTGTTCTGCCATCAGAGATACATCAGCAATTTTATCTACAATAATAGTTGGGTTCTTACTTCTGAAGCCTCCTTGGAAAGCTCTCTTTGGAAGGCTAGGCTGTGTTTTATCCTGACCATTCCCAGAAGCCCTCAGTAGACTTCTTTTCCTGGCATTTCTCTCCACTGCCAGTGGCTTAACACCAAGTCTTTCTACTCTTTCCTCTGTTCATCTGAAGATTCTCATTTGTTCTGCTCCCCAGTGGGAGGCTGTTTGTTTGCAGTGCCCATAAATACATCTTGAGATGACAGACAGACTCATTACTCCCTCTGCCTGAGGTAATGTGCAATCAGTCCAATTACCCCCTTCTGGTTTCCTCAGCTATGGAACAATGTGCCCTTTTCTTGGGGCCAAGTGAGATAAAGCTGATGCCCTGGTGGAAAAAGGAACTGAGTCTTCCCCTTCTTCCAGTGGCAATCTATGGAGTTACTGTGGAGGTACATACAAGTGATTGGGAACTAGCCTCCTCCTTGTGAAGCGGGGAACCAAAAGCTATGGGTTGCAGCTGGCTTGGATTTGGCAAGTTACCTAATTCTTCTTTTATCTGGCATTTGACAGGTACTTACTGGGTTACCTGCTTGGCCAGGGTCTCCAGGAGAGCCGGGAGATCCATTTTTACCCTGTAGGGAGAAAAATATAGGTAAGAATGGCACCACTCTATTCTACACTGTGACCCCAATCCCTCCCATTCAGTTTTCTTCCTTTTTCTTATGCAAAATAAGGGGTAGGGAGAATGTTTAGCAGATCACTATTTCATCCTATTGAAAGAAATGTTTATTTTTATTTTATTTCTTATGTGCAGATCCTTCAGTCTATAAATCACTATATTATCCTATTGAAATCAGTGAATGTTCTTTATTTCTTCAGTGCAATATCCTTTATACTTCTCAAGCACTGGCATTGTCTTTTACCTTTCTTTGAATCATCAGCACTGAACACATTGTCTAGCACATGCTGTTATAGTAGCTTTTTAGTTGAGTGTAACTCTTTGTGACCCCATCTGAGGTTTTCTTTGCAGAGATACTAGGGTGGTTTGCCATTTCCTTCTCCAGGTCATTTTACAGAGGAGAAAACAGAGGCAAACAGGGTTAGGTGACTTGCGCCGGGTCAAAATGTCAGAGGTGGGATGTGAACTCAGGACAATGAGCCTTCCTGACTCCAGGCCTGGCAGTCTCTCCATTGCACCACTTAGCTTCCCCATATGTGCTATCTGGTACACAGTGGGAGCTTAATAAATGTATATTGACTGCCTGGTAAGCTCTAGAACTTATTTCCTTCCATATTAAATGAAGGTTTAAGAAGATTTATTAAAAGCCAAGAGACATAAGGACCTCAAACCACTGGGAAACTCTGGCGTAGAGGAAAAAGAACTCTTAGACCCAAAATGACCTAGGTTCCAGTGCTAGTCCTGACATATACTTCTTAGCTGTAAGACCCTGGGCAAGTCCCTTACCCTCTTACTGCTTCAGGTAACTTTTCAAGATGATGTAGAACAGTTACTGATTTGTACTGGTAGGAAGTTTCTTCCTTGATGAAATCCCAGGTCTGGATCTCCTTTTACCCTCCCAAATAAAATAAAACCAACCCAAACCCTTTTCTTCTAAATCTTCCAGAGTTTTGAGAATGTAACTTGAATCATGCACTCTCAAAACACCCTTGACACTCCAGAACCTTTTAAGCAGAACCATCCCTAGGCTCTGGTCACTTTTTGCCTACATTCTGGACAGTTCAAATCTGCTAAGATCTGGGTCAGGGTGGGGAACCTGTAGCCTCAAGGTCACATGTGGCCCTCTAGGTCCTTAAGTTGGCCCTCTAATTCAATTCAAACTTCATAGAACAAATCCCCTTAATGAAAGGATTTGTTCTATAAAATTTGGACCAAGGCAAAAGGTTGCCCCCAAGGACCTAGAAGGCCACATGTGGCCTCTAGGCTGCAGGATCCTCACCCCTGATTAGGGGCACTGACCCATGGAGGAAGGTGATGGAAGAGAAGGGGCTATACCCGCCACCAGCCAGGGGAGCTAACATTTACAAACATATCTATACATTAGTTCCTAAGCCTTCCACCAACAACCAAGTATACTTGTAGGGCTACCTCCTTGCTTATGTCTCTCTCAGGCTACCCTTTGATATCTCTCCTTTCCAAGCTGTTGCTGATATTCATCTTAACTTGATTTCCCATGAATGAAGGCAATGATGGAAAAGAGAAGGGAGAACACATTGCATATGGAGAGAATATGTAGTGTCACAGTAAAAAGAGGCAGACGCGAATTCAGGGGACTTGGACGCAAGCCCCAGCTTTGGCACTTTTTAGCTTATATGACCTCGGTTAAGTTACTTCCAGCGGGGGGGTAGGAGTCTCAGTTTCTCCATCTGTAAAATGGAGCTAATTATATTCATATGGCCTACATCAAAAAGAGTTTTGTGAGGTAAGCTCTCTAGATCAACAAAACCGTTTTATTGGTTAGTCTCTCACATCTGCTTCTGGATGATCATGCTGACAAACTGAAATAGCTGCCAAGGAAAAAGACAACTCACCGGCATTCCCCTAAGTCCCCGAGCCCCTGGGGCCCCGGTGGGTCCCGTGTCACCCTAGAAAAAGAAAGTAAGCTTTCCAATTATTAATGCAGACATAATTTCAGGGAGAAACGTAAAGGAGTGACGTGGGTAGGACAGCCTGAAGTATCCTTGGAAGAGAACACTGACATCCAGGCCCAGAGCGGAATTAAAAAAAAAAAAGGAGCAAATTCTAATGAGAAACAGGAAGAAGGTTTAAAGAGAAACCCAATTACTCAGACGCTAAAATGTTTAACAAACAACAACAACAAAAATGATGGCTGTGATCGACAGGTGAACAAAAAGATCATAAGGTTTTAGAGAACTGTGGTGGTGATGTCAATGGGAAGATCTTTCCCATCCATTAACAGGCCCAAGTGACCTGCTTAAGTCACATGAGTTTGAGTCACATGAGTCTGTGGTGGGAGGAGCTTGCTGAACAGGCGGAGCGGACCCCGGAGGAAGTTGGTCAGAGCAATTAGAGCTGAGGGAGAGAGAGTAAGCAGGCAGAGAACTGTGAGTGTTCATTTGCGGGAAGGCCCTAGGGGGGAAGGCTTGGGGATGGAGGTGCCCTCTGCAGTGTTACTGTATTTAGATTTCTTTGTTGCTACGACGGATTTGGCTTTCTGGTGTTTGAATAATTGTTTTGGTTCTGTCTTCCATGTGGACAGTCTGTTATATTTTGTGATTCAGAATTACACTGGCATATTCATAACTGCCATAGGTGCTGTGAATATCGTGTTGGTGCTACAAGGACCTTAGGGATCACCTGACTGAGCTCTCTTCTTTTATAGATAAGGAAAATGAGATCTAGAGAAAATATAGTGACTTGCCTATGGTCCCAAAGGTGGTAAGTGGCAGAGCCAGATTTCAAAGCCAGGTCTTCTAATGTGAAATCCAGTATTCCTTCTACTATAGCATCATTCAAAAGATATATTTAGCGTTGGAGAACTCACTACCCTAGAAGACAGTCATGCACACTCTTGGACAGTTTGGATTGCTGGAAAGTGTTAGGTTTTCTTTTATTGTTTGTTTTATACGGAGCTGAAATCTATTTCCCTCCACACCAAGGTATGATAGATGACTTCCAAGTTTCCCAGCAACTTAAGACTCTACTGATCATGTGTCATTGGTTTGTATTTGGTTTGACTTTAGCTTCAAAAAGCATCAGATTTGGAATCAGAGGTCAAGCATCATTGCATGTAAGCTCTATGATCATAAAAAAATTACCTAACTTCTTAAGGTCTCATTTTCCCTATCTGTGAAATGATCAGATAATATTATATAATGTTTAAGGTCTATTTCTACTTTAAATCTTAGAAGATTTTAAAAGTATAGGAGATTTCTCTTTCTGTACTGACCAAAAGATATACTCTACAGGCAAGCTGGTAAAATGGATAAAGCATTGGACTTGGAGTCAGAAAGACCTGGGTTCGAATCCCATCTCAGACACTTACTAGCTTTCTGACTCCAGGTATGTTACTAAATCTCTCTGTATCTCAGTTTCCTTATTCATAAATTGGGACGAGTCAGACCCAACGACCTCTAACGTCCTTTCTACACCTAACTCTACAATGACTAGAATTTTTTTCAAATTCTTGTTTGACTGTAACCTAATTCTTTGGTCTCAGAGAAGAGTGCCCCTTCTTCTCTTCTTTGAAACAAAGTGTAGTGGAAGAAGAACTTAACCAGAAATTTGGAAACCTGGCTAACATTTATAAACATACGTATACAAACATTTAGCTGTATGACTCTGGGCCAGTCAATTAAAGTCTCTGGACCTAATTTTCCTCATCTATAAAATGGGCACATTCATATCTCTCTCACAGGACTATTCTGAGGAAGTGTTATAAGAAGTTTCCCACATGGCCCTGGCAACAAACAGCCTCCTTCTCAAGATTGATCATAATTCTTTTTACCTACAGGATTTAACACAAAATTCTCATTTGGCTTTGATGGCTCTTCACATGCTGATCCCTTACTCATCCCTTTCTAGCCTTTTTACACTTTGCTCCTGTCCACATGTTCCAAGATCCAGTGACACTAGTTTAATTGTCTCAGAAGACACTTCATCTCCCATCTCCATGCATTTGTACAGGTTATTCCTCATGCCTGGAATGTTTTCTCTCTCCTCACCTCAGCATCTTAGCTTCTCTGGTTTTCTTTGGGACTCATCCCAGGTCTCACCTTTTGCAAACAGCTTTTCCTGATATCCTCCCACATACCCAATAGCTGCTGCCTTCTGTCTGTGATTACCTTTCATTTTCACTGTAAATGTCTTGTATGTGTGATGTTTTCTTGCATGCTGTTAATTAGAGTTAAATTGTTAGCTCCTTAGGGCAGGAATCATGTTTTTGTCTTTCTTTACACCCCTGATTGCTTAACATAGTTCCTGGCAGTCATTCACTCCAGGGCTTCTTAAAACTTTTTTCCACTCGAGACCCACAGTTTCAGAAGTGCTACAGTCAGGAAACATTTATTAACGGACTATAAACATTGTACATGGGAATACAAAGGAAGACAAAAAACAGTCTCTGTTCTCAAGAAGTTTACAGTCTAACAAGGGAAACAATCTGTGAAAAACTAGGTACAAACAAGTTACATACAATATAGTTTGGAAAGAAGGAACAGAGGGAAAGGACTGCGCCCAGGATCTTAGCTTGAACTTAAAAGAAGCCAAAGAGCATTGTAGGTGATTAATAAATGCTTGGTGACTGCTAAATACAGAGAGGCTCCTGGACACCTGATGATTACTTAACTATGAAAAACCATAAACCAAAGAGAAAAAAAAGATACCTATGTAGTTATAATATAGAACTAGAAAGGGATGGGAACAGTGAAGTAACTCATTGGAAAGGCTACAATCTTTCAATATTGACAATATGAAATAACCTAGGTGCTCATCCTTCCATGTTAATGCCTTCCTCAATGTGAATGCCTAAGCCAGGAAATAATTCCCTGGCTTTTCTGGCCCATGCTTTATCTTCATCACAGAGGATGGAAAGAGTGGCTTGGACCATCAGCAATTTCAAACTGTGTTGGATAGTCCCTGAAACGAAATCTGAGAACCTATGATGGTTTGTGTTCAAGCACAATCTCTGTACTCTTGGTTGCTGAATCTGGGGTAATGGTGTGCAATCCTGAAATGAAACTTCTTTCTCCCACCCTACCCCCAATATATTGGCAGTACACTTACATCTTTCCCTGGTGACCCTTCTCTGCCTGCAGGGCCTGGTGCTCCTGGCTCTCCCTATAAGAGAAGAAAACAAAAGAGAAGAAGAACATCTTAATTAAAACAAGAAATGGCAGAAAATACCTGTCCCTGTGGAAGGTGTTCCTGTGGAGTTACCTGGGAAAAGAAATTGAGGGGTATAGGTAAAGACTATGCTCTTGATAGCCCTAGATATTTCTAAGTGTGAGTGTGTGTGTGAGTGTGTGTGAGTGTGTCTACATACTATACTTTCCTCCATGACATAATTATGATAGAATAACCCCAAAGCAGAATGTCAAAGCCCTTTCCTAGCCAATACCCGGCTGGTATTTTTGTCTATTTCTAACCCTTTGCTGGATGGCATCTTTGAGTTGACAATCAGTGGGCCCTTCACTCTCTACTGCCACAGCTTTGCCTCAGCATGAGATTTCCTTTATTTTCCTTATTGAACCCAGGAAAGAAGTTGGATTTTTCAGAAAGATCACATTACCACTTAGAGAAAAAAAAAGTCTATCTTCTTATTACGGCCCTATTCTCCAACAATCTCCAATCCAATGGAAACTTGGACACCACCCTTGGGTACCTTGTCTCTTACAGCTCAAAAATCTATGATACTAATGATCCTGTCACCAGGAAAAAGGCACTTCATGTCTGAGCATCAGTTTCTGTACCACAATCAATTGAAAATTGTCATCATCCCAGTAGCTGCCTCACAACTTTGCTGTGAATTTTAACTACTATAGACATGGAACAGTAGGAAAAAAAAATATGGTGGGAGGGGATAGGGTTCAAATCATGGCTCTGCCATTTACTAGCTTTGTGATGTTGGGCATGTCCCCTCACTTCTCCCAATGTAGTCTGTAAAATGAGACACTTGGACTATATGACTTCTCAGCTGGAAGTTGCCTCTCCCTTTTTAAATTTCTCATTTTTTTTTCTGGACCCCTTCTCTGCATTTCGTATACTCCCTCATGCTGTAATTATTTGCAGAAATGACTTATCTTTCCAGAAGACTGCTTGCACTTTGAGGTAGGGTTCTTTGTATCCCTTGAACCAATACCAGATGTTGGAAATAGTAGGTGCTTAATTAAATGTCTGTTGCAAAAGGCCTTTCCCAGTACCCTCGTGTCCACCTCTAGTTCCTTCTCTCTGAGATTGCCTCTCATTTATGCTGTATCTAGTGTGTATTCACAAGGTTCTTTGTATGTTATTTTCTCCATTAGACTGTGAGCTCCTTGAGGGTAGGGATCATATATATATATTTTTTACTTTCTTTGTAAACTTCTATACTTAGCACGATGCTTGGTACATAGTAAGCCTAAAATAAATCTTATTGACTGACTTCTGAATTGAAATCATAAGTCAAAAGACAACAGGTCTAGCACCTACTTCACACGATTGCTGTGAGGATTAAATGAAATTTTATGTGTGTGTGTGTATATATATGTGTGTATATATATATATATGTATTTGGAGGTAGGGAAGTCTGAGGCAGGATTTGAACTCAGGTCTTCCTGACTTCCGGGTCAGTGTTATAGTCACTGTGCCACCTAGCTGCCTCAAATGAAGTAATATTTGTAAAGTGCTTTGCACAAGCTGTGGTATGTGATTGTGATGGAATATTATTTTGATTTAGAAATGACAAGAAGGATGATTTCAGAAAACCTGTAAAGGCTTGTATGATTTGATGCAAAATGAAGTAAACAGAACCAGGAGTATGCTGCACACAGTAATAGCAATATTATACAATGCAGAACTGTGAATGACTTGTATTCTGAGCAATGCAATGATCCAAGATAATCACAAAGGACTCATGATGAAGCATAGCATCTGCTTCCAGAGAAAGAACTGGTACCGTCTGAATATAGATTAGAGCACGCTATTTGTCTTTAATATCTTTCTTTCTTTTTCCTCCTTTCTTTCTCTCTCTCTCTTCCTTTCTCTTATTTTGAGTCTTCTTGTAAAAAATGACTAATTTGGAAATGTTTCATAGGACTGAATACATATAAACTATATCAGATTGCTTACTATTTCAGAGAAGGGGGGAAGAGAAGGACAGGATTTGTAACTCAAAAGTTTTTCAAAGTGTTAAAAATTGTTTTGACGTGTAATTGGGAAAGAATAAAATATTTTTAAAAAATTAAGTGCTGAGCACAACTGGCACACAGTAGGCGTTGTTTAAATACTTAATCATGTCCTTCCCTCCCTCCATTTTTACATATTCCCATACATTTTTACATATTCCACCCATTGCTCCCAGCTCTGCTCTTTGAGATAAAGCAGAATAAACTGTATCCTTCCACTATCTGAACTAGGCTTATTTTTGAAGGTAGCCATTAGACCTTTTTTTGTCTTTTCTTGTCTAGGCTAAACTTTCCTAGTTCCTTTGGCTGATCTTCATATGATTCTCTGGATGCAAAAGACCTTTCCCTTTTAAAATATTTTGTAGCAATTTCTTTTTTTTTTTTGGAGTTTTATTAACATGATTTGGTTTTACATTATAAACATTTGCATATTATTAGGGCTGCTGGGTGGTACACTGTGCTGGACCTGTAGTTAGGAAGACCTGAATTCAAATCTAGCCTCAGACACTTATTAGCTATGGGACCCCGGGAAAGTCACTTACTTCTATTTGCTTTAGTTTCCTCAACTGTAAAAGGGAGATAATAATAACACCTATCCCAGGGTTGTTATGAGGATCAAATGAGATAATATTTGCCCAGTGCTTAATAGTACTTAGCACATAGTAGGTGCTAGATAAATGTTATTATTCTTATTATTATTATGGTCATTTTGCTATTATTCTGAAAGTAATTCAACATTGCATATATATCTGTATCTATCTATCTAGATAGCACCTCCAAGCCTCTATTTTACAATTAATTTTTAATTAATAGAAATCTATTTTCTTATCTCCTACCCTAATGGGCAAAAAAAAAAAATTCCTTTAACAAATATACATAGTCAAGCAAAACAAATTCCCTCATTGACTATATAAAAACATCTATGTCTCATCCTGCATGCTAAATCCCTTACCTTTGTCAGGAAGTGGGTAATATGTTTCATTACTGATCTTTTGGAATCTTGGATGATCATTGTACGGATCATAATTATTGCAACTTTCAAAACTGTCTTTACAGAGTTGTTGTTATTGTATTTATCCTTCTCCTGGTTCTGCACATCCCATTCCTCATTTTTTTTAAAAGTCTTTGAAATTGTTCATTTTTATAATATTGATGTTGTAGCACTAATTGTCCTTCTAGTTCTGCTCATTTTAGTCTGTGTCACTTTATGTAACTCTTTCCATATCTCTTTGAAATCATTTATTTCCTCATTTCTTATAGCACAATAGTATTCCATCAGATTTAAATAACAACTTATCCAGCCATTTCGTTCATGGGCATTTCTTTAGTTTCTTGTATTTCTGTTATCACAAAAAGTCTGTAATTGTTTTTGTACATACAGGACTTTTTTCTACTTTTTTTTATCTCTCTGGGGTATAGGCCTAGAGTGGCATCGCTGGGACAAAGGGCACGTACTATTTAGTATGTATGTCTGGGTATCTGTATAATTACAAATTGCTTTCTAGAATATGTGTCCATCCACAGGTCCAATAGTAATTCATCAATATACCTTTTTTTTTAATAGCACCTCCAACATTTATCATTTCCTTTTAATGAGATCATTGCCAAGCTGACAGATGGGAGGTGGAATTGCCCAAAATTGCTTCAATTTGCCCTTTTAATAAATAGTAATTTGGAACAAAGTGTTTTCTTTTTTGTTTTTTATTTTGTTTATTTATTTTTTTCCATAGGACTACAGATGGCCTGAATTTTTTTCCTTAAGAACTGTCAGTTCAAAGCCTTAGACCATTTGTCAACTGGGAAATAGTTCTCGTTCTTTCAAATTTAAATCACTTCCTTATGTATCTTGGAAATAAAACCTTTATCAGAGAAACATGCTGCAAAGATTCCTCTCCTTCCTCCAGTTATTTTCTTTTACTTTTAAATCTTAATTTTTTTTGTTTGTGTAAAGACTTTTTAATTTTATATAATCAATTATGGAACAATCAAAGTTATTCTTTTTCTCCTCCGTGCGACCTCTCTGTGCCTTATTTGGTCATGTGCTTTTCTCCTGTCCAATAGATCTGATAGGTATGTTTTCTCTGCTTCTCTAATTTCTCTATGATGTGACCTTTTTCATCAGTTGTCTGTTTGGAGCTTATCACGATTTTAGGTGTGGAGTGCTCCTCTAAATCTAAATTTATCCATAATGGTGTTAAATTTGCCAGCGGTTTTTGTTGCACAGTGAGTCCTTATCCCAATAGCTGGAGTTTGGGAATTTAGCAAATATCAAAACAAGTGTTAATTTCTATGGATCTCTCCTTTGCATTTATGATTTCTTTTACATTTATATGTGTAAGTGTCTGATACAGTAGGCTCTTGAGGACAACGGTTATGCTACTTCTCATTGTTTTATCCTAGCCCAGGGCCAATCTATCTTCTTTTAGAGCTGCCAAAATAAATATCCTAAAGCTTTAGTTTCATTGTGTGACTCCTCTACTCAGTGAATTATTGTAGCTCCCTATTACTTGTAAGATCATATACTAACTTTTCTGCTTGTTATTTAAATCTTTTTTGCAAACTAGATTTTCATCCCTTTGCAAACTAGATTTTCATCCCTTTCCAGACTTCTTCCACATTACTCTCTTCCAGACATTCTGCGAGCTGACCGGAAAGGCCTACTTACTGCTTCATATTCATGATACTCCTTCCATTTCTTGTCTTTTTATCTTTGCACCAACTTTGCTTCATGCTTCCCTTCAAGTCTTAGAATCCCATGGTGCCCTTCAAGATTAAGCTCATGGACTAGTTTCTCCATGAAGGCTTTCTTTATCCTTCCCCCACATCCCAGCTATGAGTGCCAAGCTACCTTATATTCATTTTGTGTCTGTTCTACATACAGGGTATTCCAAGCTTAATTTAAAAGGTTAAAAGATGATCTTTGGGATAGGCTATATACTCATAGAGGCACATGTTATCATGTCAATATATACTCCTTGATGACCAGAACTGTTTTGGTTTGGTTGTGGCATCCCCATAATGCCTGGTATACAGTAAGTACTTAATAAATTCTTGTTGAATGTATATAGTTGGTGCTTAATGTCTACTTATTCAATCTACTTGAAGTGAATGGCGATGGTAGTGTTGCTGACTAAAATAATGTATTTCTCAATGAGTGGTTTTCCAGTCAATCAATAAATCGGTATTTGTTGAATACAACTATATGCATGTTTCTGTGCCAGGCTTGTGTGGTAGTTATTTGATGTCACTGATAAAGACCATAGTTGACAAAGTCTCTATTTGTCTGAATTCATTCTTATATCAATCTCTGTCTTCTAAAACAAGATATCTAAAAGAACCAGGTCAAGAAGACATGGTATATTATGGAACCAATTATATGGAAAGTCCACTGTCACTTTCTTGGATGATAAGATACTTAAGTACAAGAGGAATTTGGATTCATTTTAAACAGTCTGAGGTGACTGGGTTTAGTTCTACTCAAAGTCAGAAAGACTGAGCTTAAGAACTTTACAAGAGCCTACCCATTTCCTAATTTTAATATCAAGTGATTGACTTACCCTAGGGCCAGGTGGACCTGAATCTCCTGTGTGTCCCTTGAATCCCTAGAAGAAAAAGAATTAAACTTTTCAGGAAAAATTTTCTTGAGAGTGAGAAATCCTTATAGTATATATGTGGGCAACATGGTATTGACCATTTACACATTCTTATTCTTATCATTGGCCCAATTTTGGTAGTCATTCCAAACCAATCCACCATACTGTCTATTTCTATACTAGCCTGGTCTGTTTCCCTTTTCTTAGTAGTTAGTAATAGAACCTCTCAAACAAAGGACCAGCATCATGGGGCAATGCACAACCCCACCCTATCTTTTTATAATCACAGTGGAGGTCAGTTGCCTCTACAAGAGCGAGCACCTATGTGTACACATGCACACATACACATGCACACACACCTCATGAAACCTTTTTGGACTAGAAGAACATGGTACAAGCATCTGGACAGTTACAGTAGCCCAATCATTCTCTACTTTGCTCTCAGACTCTTCTACTAGATCTAAGAGTAGAATGTGAAAGGTTTCTCTATAAAGCATGGTAACTTGAAAAGAGATGAGCAGCAATGGTTAGATCTCATCTTATTTGCTTATCTGGATGTAAAATAAAACAAGGATTTCAAAGGAAGTGGTTGGAAAACATGACCCCTAGGATGCCTTCCAACTCTAGGTATATCCAAAGATTTCTCTGCATTCATTCCTTCAATAGCTTCTTGGCCACTGGATAATAACCAACAATAACAATAGCTAACATTTATATAGGGGCAACTATGTGTTACAGTAGATAGAATGTGGGCCCTAAAGTCAGGAAGATTCATCTTCCTGAGTTCAAATCTGGCCTCAGATACTTACTAGCTGTGTGACCCTGGGTGAGTCACTTAACTCAGTTTGCCTCAGTTTCCTCAATTGTACAATGGTACCTACCTCATCAGGTTGTTGTGAGGATTAAATGGAATAATAATTGTAAAATAATTAGGACAATGCTTGACATATAGCAGGTGCTTTATAAATGTCAGATATCATCACCATTATCATCCTCATCATCATCATCACCATCATCATCATCACCATCTCATCTTATTTATCTGGATCTCATTTGGTCCTGAACATAATCCTGTGATGTAGGCACAACTACTATCTCTGTTTCACAAATGAAGACACTCAGGCTCACAGGAGTTAAAATGATTTGCCCATGGTCACATAGCTAGTAAGTGCTAAGACAGGATTTGAACTCAGGTGTTTCTGACTCAAAGTTCAATGCTCTATTCACTGTACCACCTAGCTGTTTAACCAGTAGTATGACCTTGGGCAAATTCATTTACTGCTTTGGATTGCAGTTTTCTTACCTGACAAATAAAGAAATTGGATTAAATATCTTTGAGATCTATTTCACACCTAAATTTCAAAGATTGTATGACCTTGACTCTATGATGCTATGAGCTATGGTCTTGACAAATTACCCATTACACAAATCTTCTGTCTCTGAAGCCCCATTCTCATTCCTGAAATCTTGGCTATAACCCCTGAAGCTATGGAATTACAAGTACCAATGAAAACCATTCATTCTACTATGCATAAGCAGACATAGCTATTACTAAGATAAATGTGATGTCATGTTATACATGTGCTTAGGATGAGGGATAGAATTCTCCATATCCTTCCCTCTGCTCATGTAAACTCATGGTGTTCCTCAAAATATTTATCTACATCTAATTTCCAACCTGCCATTCAGAGAATAAGGTTTATTTTGTCAATAAGTGCCAGAGTCTACTAGTAATAATCAACTGTCAAATAAGATTTATCATAGAAAAAATATTTTGGGGGGGCGGAGCCAAGATGGCGGCATAGAAGCAGCAACA
>CM053580.1:513682129-513713255 GCA_028627135.1 Pseudochirops cupreus
AAAAAAAAATAAAATAAAATCACAATTCCACACTCTAAAAAAAAAAAATATTTTGGTACTTACAGGTGGTCCTCTGGCACCATCTTGTCCTGGAAGACCTGGTTCTCCTGAAGGACCCTAAAGGCACAGGGGAAAGAAGGAGGATAGAAAGGCATTCATTCCATAGCATTTATAGTCTTTTACTCCTTTGGCAACTGGTATAAACTATCCTCATCAATAATGTCATCACCATGTATCCTGCCAACTGAAATTCTTCTCTTCTTTGTAGGTTCAGTTCAAATGTCACCTCCATCTGGAAACCTCTTATCACTCAAGTCAGAGATGATCTTTCCTTCTATTAGTCTATTATTCCTCTATTTCTGATCTTCCAATAGCAGTTCAACATAGTCTAACTTGTATAAGTTGTCTATATTTTATGTTTCACCTACCACCTCATTAGATTGTAAGCATCTTGAGGGTCTGAATTGACTTTCATTTTTACATTTCAGCTGCCTGGTACAGTGTTCTCTACATAGTGGGTACTTAACACATAGTTTTTGATCAAAATGAAGTTCTTTCCTCTATTACTGTCCCATATTTACTAACTACAAACCCCAAATAACAGCCAGCTCCAGTCCCTTACATACATCCCATGCTCTCTTTCCTTCATTCCTCTGCTCACTTTGTTCTTTGATCTACAATGTTCTCTATTCCTATTACCCATCTGTAAATTTTTGACCCAAAATCTGCTCAGTAAAACCTTCCCTGATCCCCTTCATCAGAATTCATTTTTCCCTTCAAGGTCTTGATCAGTGTGAATAATGAATTCCATGAAGTGACTGAATGCATTTGAATTTGCACTATTAGAAGTTATAATTATGAAAAGTATGGTAACTGGTTCCAGCCCAATGGAAATAGGCAGTTTGAATTCCAATAATGCTACCACTTACCCGATTCATTATGCACACTTTTGGTCATAGCTATTCAGTGATTTTGGTCGTGTCTGACTTAATGTGGCCCCATTTGGGATTTTCTTTGCAAAGATACTGGAGTGGTTTATCATTTCCTTCTCAAGATCATTTTACAGATGTGGAAACTGAAGCAAATAGGTTTAAGTGACTTGTCCAGGGTCACACAGCTAACAAGTGTCTGAGGCCAGACTTGAACTCACAAAGATGAGTCTTCCAGACTCCAAGCTTGATGCTTTATCCACTGTACTGAATAGCTTCCATTATGCACACTAATCAGGACCTCTTCTAGCTCTACAGTAATATAGCAATTTGTTTTCATATCTCATGCTATTTTTAATTTAAAATATTCCTATATGTTTATTATACTTCTTACCAGGATGTAAGCTCTTTGAATTCAGAAGACATGACTGACTTACCTTTATATCCCTCCCTACAATATAGCACAAAACTCTGCACATAGTGGGTACTTAATAAAATGTTTTAAACAAAATTTGGCAGAGTCACAAATAGGTAAGGGAAAGATTTGATCTCCAAATACTATTTTCTTTAATTATTTCTTCTACACAAAGACATTTTTAATAATTACTGTGAAAAGCATGTATGTATTTAGAAATGTATGTACTTAGAAAAATGTATGTATTAAGAAAAAAACAAAAGGCATTTGGGGAGTCTTATTTTCTTGATCTGTAGAACGATCCCTGAGGTCCCTTTTATCTTGGGATCCTATGATTCCAGTCCTGGCTTGGCCACAGGCACAACGTTCCATCTTTCTTCCTAAAACTGGTACATTGGATAGAGTACTGGACCCACAATAGAAAGACTGGAGTTCAAAATCAGCCTCAGATACTTGCTACCTGAAAACTGGCTCACAGTGTTTCTCTCCTTGAACAATTCTTGCCCTCATACAACCTATATACTGATTGTCTCTCAAACACCCTAACCACTAGCTTAGATCCTCAATCTACTCACTTCCCACAAACTACTTTTCCATCCCAACTTGGGCAAATACAAAGATTGTCATACCCTTGACCTTGCCATCACCCACAAATGTTAACACCCATCTCTATGTTTGAGAATTCTGAAATCCCCCTATCGAATTATAATCTATTGACTTCTCAGCTCTTCCTCCACTTTCCTTTACAAAACCCTGCTACTTGTCCACAGCGTGACCTCTAATCTCTTGCCCTCAATTCTCTCTCAGGCCATCTTCTCTGTGCTAACTACTCTCTCCTCTTTTCCCCATCTTGACCTCTTGGTGAATCAATTGAACTCTACACTGTCTTCCTCTCTTAAACCTCTAGCCCCTTTATTACATAAAGGATAACACCCAGCTGGATTATACTCAGCTAAGCCTCAGTCTTGGACCACTGCCATCATTTACCACCTGTTACCTACCCCATGCTAAAGGACAAAGTGGTGAAGCACAAAAAGTGCTAGGCCATAGGCCACAAGCCCAAGATTCCAGGCCTAGGTCTACCACTAAGTAGATTTACCAAGATCATGGTTTGACTTTAAATATGGAAGGAAACATGCATTTATGAAGCACCTACTTTGTGATGGGCCCTGTGGTAAGAGCTTTACAATTATTATCTTGTTTGATCCTTATATCAGCTCTAAGACAGCTGTTAACATAGCCATTTTATAGATGGTGGGCACTGAGGCAGATAAAGGTTAAGTGATTTGCCCAGGGCCACAAAGTGTATTAGTTTATTTATTTTTTTAAATACTTCTTAATTAAATTTTAGTCTGGTTTGGGTCATACTCAGGAGTTTAGTTTGACCCCTCTAACCTAGCAAAATTATTTAAAATTTGAGGTCAGATTTGAATTGTAAAGCCAGATTTGAACTCAGGTCTCCCTGACCCGTAGATCCAGTGCTTTATCCACCAAATCACCTCACTGTCTCTAATAAGGCATTTAACATTTGTCATCCTCAGTTTCCTCCATCTTAAAATGGGTGGGAAAGGCTTAGGGTTGGATTATGTGATTTCAAAAGTATCTTCCAACTTTTAACTTTTATGAGCCTCTTTTCTGTTTGTTCATTTTTTTTAGGGCAATTGGGGTTACGTGAATTGCCCAAGGTCACACGGCTGGCAAGTGTTAAGTGTCTGAGGTCACATTTGAACTCAGGTCCTCCTGACTCCAGGGCTGGTACTCTGTTCACTGTGCCACCTAGCTGCACCTGAATTTTTCATTTAGTAGTCTCATAGAGAGAATGGGGTATATGCCAGTGTGGCAAAAATGACCTGTTCAAAGAATCATGGAATATCAGAGATCAACTGGCCCTCTAGTCTAAGCTATTCCTGAGCAGAAATCCCCTCCACAAAATTCTCAACAACCAAGCATACTCTTTCTACTTAAATAACTCCAGTGATGGGTGTTGCCAAATAATTCAGTTACTTACTGGTTCTCCAGGAGGGCCTGGCTTTCCATCTTTACCTTCTTTCCCTTCTTCACCCTGAAAATGAAACAAAGAGGTTAGCATCTCAAAGAAAAGGAGAAGAGGGGAGGCATGGCATAGTGGGTAGAGAGTTAAGAATTGAGAAGAGTTTCAAACGATCTCTCAGTCACTTAAAGGCTATAGATGAATCCTAACCCTAGCTGAATCAAAACACTTCTCTGAACCTCAGTTTCCCCATCTGTAATGGGAATAATAATAGCACCCAACTCACAGGATTGTTTTGAGTATCAAATGAGATAATGCATGTAAAGTGCTTCTCAAACCTTAATACTGTATGCATTATTACTAATTGCTTAATACTCTGAGCTATTATGAAAAATAAAAGAAAAAAGGAGAAAGGGGAAGGGAGAGGTAGAATGGGGAAAAAATGTTTTCACATAAAGGAGACATGCAAGGAAAAACTTTTATAGTGGAGGGGAATATGGGAGATTGGCACACAATGCTTGAACCTCACTCTCATTGAAATTGGTTCAAAAAGGGAAAAGTATATATATACACTCAGTTGTGTACAGAAATATATCTTATCCCATAAGGCCATAGGAGGGAAAGGGGATAAGAGATATGGGAGAAGGGAAATAAAGGGGAGGACAGATTGGGGGAGGAAATAGTATGAAGCAAGATAGGCTTTTGAGGAGGGCCAGGATAAAAAGAGAGAAAGATAAAGAGAGGAAAATGGGTTAGAGGGAAATGTACAGTTAAGTGATCATAACTGTAAACATAAATGGGATGAGCTAACCGATAGAATGGAAGCAGAGAGCAGAATGGATTGGAAAGCAAAATCCAACAATTATATTGCATGCAAGAGACACACTTGAGACAGAAAGACACACAAAGAGTTGATATGAAGGGCTGGAGCAGGGTCTGTTATGCCTCAGCTGAAGCACAGAGAGCAGGGGTACCCATCATGATGTCAGACAAAGCAAAAGAAAAATAGACCTAATTGAAAGAGATAATCAGAGAAATTACATTTGTCTAAAGGTACTACAGACAAGAAAATTATACCAAAACTTTTAATACAAGTTTCTCTGATAAAGGCCTCATTTCTGAAATATATAGGTAACTGAATCAAATTTGGGGGCAGTTGGATAGTGCAGTGCATAGAGCACTGGGCTTAGAATCAGGAAGACTCATCTTCCTGGGTTCAAATCTGGCCTAAGACACTTAGTTAGCTATGTGACCCTGGGCAAGTCACTTAAACCTATTTGCCTCAGTTTCAACATCTGTAAAATGATCTTGAGAAGGAAATAGCAAACCACTCCAGTATCTTTGTGAGGAAAACCCCAAAGGGGTCTTCCCAAATATGGAAATGAGCTCATGATGAGTCAGACATGACTGAAACAACTGAACAACAGAATCCAATTTATAAAAATAAATAAATAAAAGCCATTCTCAAATTAATAAATGATCAAAGGATATGAACAGGCAATCTTCAGAAGAAATCAAAGCTATCTACAGTCATCTGAAAATATGCACTACATCACTATCAATTACAGAAAAGCAAATTAAAAAGAACTCTGTGGCACCACTTCATACTTATCAGAAATGACAATGCTGGAGGGAATGAGGGAAAATAGATACATGAATAAATGGTTAGTGGAGTAGTGAACCAATCCAATCATTCCAGAGAACAATCTGGAACTATGCCCAAAGGGTTATAAAACTGCACATACTCTTTGACCCAGAAATACATTACTAGATATGTACCCATAGGGGCCAAATGAAAAGGAAAAGGACTTATTTGTACAAAATATTTATGGCAGCCCTTATTGTGGTGGCAGAGTATTAGAAATTGAGGAGTTGCTCATCAGTTGGGGAATAACTTAATAAGTTATGGCATAGGATTGTGATAAAGTATTATTGTGCTATAGGAAATAACAAGGGTGCTGCTTTCAGGAAAACAAAACAAAACAAAACATGGCAAGACCTATATGAACTGATGTGATACGAAGTCAAGTGACAAGAACTGGGAGTTCATTGTGCACAAAAATGTTGTAATGATGATCAATTGTGAAAGACTTCCCTACTTTGATCAATACAGTGATTCAACACAATTCTAAAGAACTCATAATAAAAAAAAAAATTTCTATCTACCTCCAGAGAGAGAAACTGATGAATTCTGAATACAAAGTTAAATATGATTTTTCTTGCTTTACTCTTTTTTTTGCTTCTTTTTTGGTGATATAGCTAAATATATTTTGCATGATTTCACATGTATAATTAATATCTTGTTGTTTGCCTTTTTGCTGGGTGGGGAGGAGTGGGAGGGAGGGAGAGAATCTGTAACTCAAACGAAAAAAAAAAGAATGTTAAAAATAAATTCAAACAAATTTTTGAAACAGAAAAAAAAACAATGGAGAGGTTGAAAAGATGTTTGTTTGCCTGTTTCTTTCCTTTCTACCCTTACCCTCTAACCCTTTCCCAGATCCATGTGTCTGCTTCTATTTATTTATCTCAATACTAGAATTTCAGCTATGATTCCACGATTTACCTGACATTTGAATAATGTTCACAAGGATGAGGGTACAGTCTGGCTTCATGTCTGAATGAGTTGGGATGGAACATGATATGGTTACATCATGACTATAAATCAAAGTTTAGGGAAAGTTAGGAGACACAGGAAATGACTTAAAAAGATTCTTGATTAGGATTAATCTTCAACTTTCCTACATAATCACTTCTGTGATTTGTTTAATATGAGCTTCACTTTTGTTTTTAAATAGTAGCCATCACTACCCAAGAGCTAATAAGCTTGGATTTTACAGGTATATTTAAAAACAATCAGGCCTTATTATAATAAGTGATATACACTAATATTATACTTTTAAGGGATACAAAGTATTTTTAGCATGTGCTATTAAGTTGTTTCTTACAATATGGGAAAGAGCATATAGGTCATTCAGTTATTATTATCTCTATTATTCAGATTTGGGGTGACTTATCCAAGGTCACAAAGGAAGCAAGTGGTCAAGCCAGGACTCAATTCAAGTCTTCTGAATCCAAAATAGGTGTCTTTTGGTGCATCATCCCAATACCTCCAAGGCCTGGATTTGGTCAATATTTTCAAGGAATGAATGTTCAGCAAAGACAAGAACTAACAAAGTTAAAAAAAACCATTATCTTTTATAACAGGATGACCAACAGAACACTAATTAATATATAGATAACGCTTATATATAGTGTATTAAGTTGTGCAAAGCATTACCCATTTAACCCTCAACATAACCCCATGATGTGGGTGGAAATTATTATTACCATTTTACAGATGAGGAAACTGAGGCCCAGAAAGGTTATGTGGTTTGCCCCTTACAGAGCTAGTAAGTTTCTGAGGCAGGATTTGAATTAAAGTCTTCCTGACTCCATCTTCCGTGCCACCTAGCTTCTCTTAATTAATACCAATTAATAACTTTAATTAATTACAATTGATTACAATTAGTAACACTGAATTGGACTTAAAGATTTGCAAAATGCTTTGTTAAGGTCATTTAACAGGATTCTCCTTAAGATAGCATTTTGAGATGGTTATTGTACTTATTATTAGCCCCATTTTACAGATGAGGAAACGGAGACATAAGGTTAGCTGACTTGCCTGTGGTCATACAACTAGAAGACCCAGAGGTGGATGACTGAGGAATCTTCTAATAGCTATTTCTTCCTGCCCCGCCTACCTTCTGTGTTTGGGGTCACGCACTGGCATGCACTCACCACCTTCCTCTGCCTTAGAGAATCCCTCTTCTCATTCTTCAAGACGCAAAATCTTCCTTGGCCCACTCCATTGTTATAATCTTTCATTTGGTTTTTTATTTATTTTTAGTTTTAAACATTCAATTCCATAAGATTTTGAGTTCCAAATTTTCTCCCCATCTTTCTCCTTCCCCCCAAGATGGCATGTAATTTTATATAGGCTCTACACACACACACACACACATATATATATATATATATATACTCATATTGAACTTATCTTCACATTAGTCATGTTATAAAGAAGACTTAGAACCAATGGGAGAAACCACAGGGGAAGAAGAAGCAAACAAAAAAATAGAGAAAGAACAAATAATATGCTTCGATCTGTGTTCAGACTCCATAGTTCTTTTTCTGGATGTGGACAGCATTTTCCATCATGAGTCCTGTGGAGTTGTTTTAGATCTTTACATTGTTAAGAAGAGCTAAGTCTATCAAAGTTAGTCATCGCAAATTGTAACTGTTATTGTGAACGATGTTCTGCTGGTTCTGCCTCATTTCACTCAGCATCAGTTCATTCAAGTCTTTCCAGGTTTTTCTGAAATCTGTCTGCTCATCATTTCTTATGGAACAATAGTATTCCATTACATTCATATGCCACAACTTGTTCAATCATTCCCCAACTGATGGAGATCTCAATTTCCAGGTCTTTGCTATCGAATCTTTCACTTAAATACCTTGCATTTATTCTCTTTTTTTCTTCTTTTTCTATATAGGCTAATATGCATAGTTGTTGCTACCCAGCTAGAAAGTAAGCTCCTTGAAATCAAGGATTGCTTTATTTGCATTTTTATTTTGTATTTTCAGGACGTAGCATAGTGTTGGGTACATAGGTGGAGTATCAGTACAGTGTGTGGATTCATGTACTGACTTTAGTCCAACTAAAATCTTTGGACATTTTACACAATTCACGAAAGTAGATCCAAACATATGGCATCGTGTTTTAAGTTTATGACAGTCACCTACTCACAGGACTACCACAGGAAACTTGGTGGCTACAGTGGATGGAGCACTGGACCACAGGACCTGAAGGGATTCTGTTGTAAAACATATGTTGACATATTAAACAGTGCTTTGGATTGGGGAAAAGAGTATGCAGCATGAAAAGTGTGTCTGACCCTTAAGTTATCTGTTCTTAATCTGATACATTTAAATAACACCCTTTTCACATATCAGACTTAGATAACTTTAGTTAGTGATTTTCCCCTAATGTTTTTTTTTTCTTGTTTAATTCTTATTCTTTGTGATAATGAAAGCTTTTGGGAATGAGGTATGGGTATGGGAAAGATTTTCTGGGAAAATGGGTGATCTGAAAACAAAAGATAGCAAAAAAAATATTTTTTAAAAAATAACTCCCTTAATGCTGGAAGGTCCTCAAGGAAATTCACATTAATTTGCCAATCAGACTTCTGTCGGATAGTTTTAATGTATCTCTGCAGATATCTAGGAACTAAGTGCCCCCCAGAACACTGATAAACACAGGATGTCGTTAGCAAAACTACTATTGATTTTTCTTTCAATTAAAAGTTTGCTTTCCAAAACATTTTCTGAATGCATGAGGGCAAAGAGAGAAGGGCTAGAAAAGTGATAAGTCAAGGAGAGCATGAACAATGGTGCAATTGAGAAAAACATTTCTCCAGCAGGGGTGAGCACAGATTTCCCATCAAAGCCAGCATAAAGCACTTAGAGAAACAGTCACATTGCAATCTATGGATGCCTTTGAGCCCAGAACATGACACAGAGGCTATCAGCTGAATGGGTTATGAGGAAGGCAGAGTTTTGTTGTGTTTGATAAGGTTCTCACAGATTTGCACCTATACATCCACATTTATCATATAATGTAGTCATCCATTCATCAAACATTTGTTTAGTGAGCAAAATACTATGTTAGGTGATGGATCACTTATAAATATTAATAAAACAGGGTCCTTAAGTATTAAGAAACTTAAAATTGAGCAGATAAGAGAATTTCAAAGTTAAGCGGAAGGATAGAAGTTAATTTTTTGGGGGGGATACTATCAAAAAAGTCATTTGGAGAATCTGAAACTGTACATTAGTATGCAAAGGCTATGATTTAATCTGCTTATAAAACTCCAATATTTTTAATCTCTCTTTATCTACTACCTCCTTCCATGAGATCTATAGGCATATGCCTTGATCTCCTCCTTCCTTGGAGAACTTTCACATGATTCTGTAGTGCACTAAAAACAGGACTGTGCTGGTGTCAGTTCTAACCAACTCGTGGAACTAGATGGTTAAATTTTCAGCGTGAATTCTACCTTAGAAATTTCTACCTTGGAATTTCTACCTTAGGAATCATCAACTGTTACAATTCAGAGCTTGATTTAATATTTCATTGATTGTCTAGATTTAAGAAAGTGTTAATGATGCAGATAAACCTTAATGTTATTTGGAGAATTTGTTATTAAACATTTACCATCACATTCCTGACTCAAACTCATCTTAGTTTGCTCCTCCCTTCCAAAGCCAACAATAGCCTAGAAAAAACCCATCTCTGCCCTTTGCCTTTACTTCCTCATCTTCCACTCCTCAATTCCTTGCACTGACACTTTTTTCTTCCAGATCAAATTAAACTTCAGGTTGAAATGGTCTTTGTTCCTCTTGACCTCTCTGTAGCATTTGACACTGTTGACTCTTCCCTCCTCCTTGATACATTCTACCTTGATTTTCACAAAACTTTCCTCTTCTTATTCTCTTCCTACCTAACTGATTCTAAGCCTTCTTTCATATCATATCATAATCATGTCATGTCATATCATAATAATAATTATACTATTACTACATAGAGCTTTGTAAGAAACGAATATTGCTCTTATATTTAATTACTAATTATTGTATTATTGTATTGCTAGTTGATATCCTATCTGATTGCACAGATAAACCCAGGGTTCTATCCTAGTCATTTCTCCCTCTCCTCCCTTCCTCTCCTTTCCTTTCCCCACTTTCTTTCTTTTTTTTTATTTTTTAAATTTATAGAATAAAAAAAGCATTTCCATAACACGGTATAACAAAAAGATAATTGCACATTAAACTGCCAATTTATTATGTACAACTTGCTATTCTTTTAAAATATATATTAAAGTTAGCGTGTAAATTTATTTTTTTCCCTTGCCACTATGGCTATCATTAGACACAAATAGTTATAAATATGTTGAATTATTCTACACGCACTTCTATCTACCAGTTCTTTCTCTGAATGTAGATAGTGTCTTTCTTCATGTCCTTTATAGTTAATTTGGGTATAATAGTCAAAATGACTTATTCACTCAAAGTCATTCTTTGAACAGTACCGCTATCACTGTATACAATGTTCTCTTGGTTCTGTTCATTTCTCTCTTCATTACTTCATGCAAGTCGTTCCATGTTTTTCTAAGATCACCCAGTTCATTGTTTCTTATAGTACAATAGTATTCCATCACAGTCATATACAACAATTTGTTCAGCCATTCTCCAATTTATAGGCATCCCTGCAATTTCCAGTTCTTTGCTACCACAAAGAGAGCTGCTATAAACATTTTAGAATATATCGGTTCTTTTCCTTGTTCCATAGTCATTTTTGGAAATAAATCTAGTAGTGGCATTTCTGGGTCAAAGGGTATAGGAAATTTGAAAACTCTTTAGGAATAATTCCAAATTGCTCTCCAAAATGGTTAGATCAGTTCACAATTCCACCAACAATGAATTAGTGTCCCAATTCTTCCAAATCCCTTCCAACATTTGTTGCTTTCGCTTTCAATCATTTTAGACAATTTGATAGGTGTACCATTATATTCATGTTACTTATTATTATTATTATTCCTCCTCCTCCTTCTTCTTTCTTTTCCTATTTCCTCTACTTTTCTCTTTCCTTCTTCCTCCTTTTCCTCCTCCTCCTTCTGTTATTTGTCATGATGCTAAGAGAGTGAATAAAATGCCACTTTTTGATCCCCATATCTCACTGTTAGGCATATAATACAAGGAACTTAAAGATGTAAAGAAATGTTTCATCTTTTTTTTTTTTTGTAGTAGTAGCAAAGAACTGGGGGAAGAAGTAGATACTTAAAGACTATGGAATCTCTAAACAAACATGTTGCATGAATGTAATGGTGCATTACTGGGCTATAAGAAACAATGAACACGTGATAAATACAGAGAGACAGACGTATAGGAATCAACACAAATGGGAGTAATAAGAACCAGGAAAAAATATGCACAATGACTCGAGCAATTTAATGGGAAGAACGATAGCAACAAATTATAATTCAAATTTGTATTTTAACAATGCAAGCTTGATCCCAAAGAAGAGATATGAGTGTGTACCTCTCTTTTCTCTTTTTTTAAAAACTGATTTGTTTATTTACTTTTAGTTTACAAGATTCAGTTCCACAATGCCTTGAGTTTCAAATTTTCTCCCCTGCCTCTTCCCCCCACCCCCATGGTGGTGTGCAATCAGGTATAGGATCTCTCTTTTCTCTTGAGAGATAGGAGACTGTGCATATGGAATAATTGTCTATACTTAAGGTTTAACTGCTACAGTAGTTAGTTCGGTTGAATTGCTTTTCCCCCTTTCTTTTAAAAAATATTTGGTTTAAGAGATAATTGTCTGGATGAGGCATGGAGAGGCATTTCATGGAAAATAAATTTCTTGGAAGATGATATAGAAAAACAAAAGATATTAACAAGAATTTTTAAAAATCCTTAAATCTTTGTACATAAATGTCAGTTATTAATATCTAAAATCAAAGAGCCAACATTAACAAATCAACCCTTCACATAAACATACTCAATTGCCTTTGGAATAAAATCTTTTCTCCTTAGTCTAATATTGGAGGACCAGCATTTTGCTTCCTTTCTAGCCTTCTCTCCATAGTATATTAGGTCTGGAAGGGAGCTTAGACATTATCTAGTGAAATGCTCTTAGTAAGGCTAAGAAAGGTAAGTGATTTGTCCAGGGCAACATAGATTATTAATGGCAGAGTTACTAATCAGAAATAATTCCATCATCTATCCTGGTTTCTCATTGTCTGTCCCTCCCCACTGGACATACACTGCACATTCCACTCTTACACATTTTTATTACCTAGACTTCTCTTTCCACTCTTTTCTACTGATCTAAATCTTATTCACAGTCAAAGGAAAGAAATCCTTCTCCTCCTATGAGGCTTTCTAAGCCCATACGGATTTCTCCTGTCCCCGATGTTACTTACAGCTTATATTATATATGTGGACTTCATATACTCACCACAGACATTTTTCAACTATTAATCATTTAAATATTAATCTTAATATGTTTAAATCCTCTCTTTATAGATGCCTTATAAGCAGCTTGAGGGTAGGGACTGAATTTTTATTCTGTATATACTTCACAGATCTAAACGCTATGTCAAATGAATTTAAAGAGCATCTATTACACACTTATTACGCGTTGGGTCCTCTTCAGTGCTGGGGATACGAAACTGAAAAATAACCCTGTTTCTGCTCTCATAGAGCTTAAGGTATAACTTAAGAGGATTAGTTAAAATAAATATGATAGCGAGGGGAAAAGAACAAAATGTGCTCAAAATATTTTCCACTAGTCAATAAATCTTTACCAAGCACCCACTAGGAGTGATGAACTCCATCTAGAATGATGCAGCATGATGGACACTCAAAAGTGGATAGAATAAGGACTTTTACCCTCAAAGAATTTTTGTCTAGTATAGGAAATAAAGTATGCACGCAACTTGCATAACACAATGCGTGTTCCAAGGCAGAAGGAGAAAGTATTGTTAAGAGAACACAACACAATGTGTTTACTCAGGGAAGAACATAATTGGTTTTGACTGAGAAGACCAAGATAGGGTTCTTACAAAAGGCAGCACTGGGCTTTGAAAAGATGGATATTTTTTGACTGAATAAATAATAGATGATGGGACAACAGTTCCACAGTTGTCACCTCTTCTTGCCAACACTATCATATAGGGGCTTAAGAGTGAATGACTGGACATAAAGTAAGAACATGTCTCACCACTGATGCTTTGACATAAGGGTGGAGAAGGCCTCAAGATCCAATTCTCAGGTATATCTGGCCCCTCTGTAGTGCCAGTCACTTTGTAACTTCAATTGGTTACTCAATAAGGCCGAGAAGCATTTTGTGCCACCTTGCTCATCAAGAAAATTGATTTCATTGATTTCACTCTGAACTTTCTAGGATTAGGGCAGGCCAGAAACAACAGTCTATAGACTGGTCACAAAGAGAGACAACTAATTGAATTCTCTGTTTTTGGAAGGCCATTGATAAGCTTAGCTACATCTAGATGAAGATGGTCTTCTGAGAGTAACACTTTTAAATACACATACATTTTAAGACAAAGAATAAGATAAAAAGTGAATAGGAAAAGAAGGTGGTATTGAATCATCTTTGAGGAATGGAACAGTAATTTTAATAGACCATATTTTTAACTATTTATGTTCTTCTGGTGAGGCTATATGGCTATGGGTTACAGAAAACCACAGTCCCTGAAGAACTAAAGATTGGTATCACATGAAGGGCAACTGAAAGAGACATGAACAGACTGTAACATATTATCAATAAAGAATTGTGCTGGAAAGTAGGGTAAAGAAAACCACTAGGGAGATAAACAGAAAAGAAATGAGGCCGGTCGTGTACGTAAAAAGGGAAATCACTAATTAAAAGCCAATGTGTTCTAAGTATAACCATACAATATAAAGAGATATAGAAGAAGACTTCCCCAGTATGTTGGATAGACCCCTAAGTAGAGGATTTAGGGAGAGACAAGGACAATAGTTACAGAGTAAGAAGTAGGTAAGTCACAATTTGCACCACTGAAGGGAGTAAATATACAACCTATGGATCTATGTATTCATTAAAATAAAAATGAAATTTAAGGTTTACTAAGCATGGGACTTAATGGCAGAAGTCTTGTATTCTGGTCCCATGTCCAACACTAATTATCTGTGTGATGTTAGACAAGTCACTTCACACTCTCCAGACCTCAGTTTCCTCACCTGGAACTTGGGAAATTGGCACTCTCCAGGTCATAGGGGTTTTGTGAAGAAGGCTCTTTGTAAACCTTAAAGAGCTTTAGACATGTGACATATAGTCTCCAAAAATAATGGGTGAGTATAATGTAGGTGCTCATGGTGAATTCCTCCCTTTTCCTCCCACTGACATTTTGAACCTTTTCTGATCCAATGGCCTGTTTTTAGTGCTAAAGTCTGAATGATTTAGAAGGAATAAATAACCACATGCTACTTACAGGAATTCCAGGTAATCCAGGTGGACCTTGGGGACCAGGAGGACCATCTTTACCCTGTAAAAGACCCAAGATGCAGCTGCATTATTTTCACATTGCTATGTACTTCCTAAAGAAGAATGAGTTCAGCACATCAAGGCTAAAGTCTGCTGTGGCAGAAGTCTCTTTGGGAACAAATGTCTGGAAATACCTTTGCTCCAGAGCTTATATTACTCCTGAAATCCTCACTGTCAGAGTGGACTAGCGTAATAGCCTACTGGTTGGTTTCCATGCCTCAAGTCTCTCCCTACTGCAGTCCATCCTCCACTCGGTTTTCAAATTAATCCTCCTAAAGTACAGATCTAATCATGTAAGCATCATATTCAATAAACTCCAGGATCAAATGTAAAATCCACTGTTCAAAGCCTTTTATAACCTGACCCCCTCCTACCTTCCAATACTCTACTCCTCATCATGTAATCTGTGATCAATGACACTGACCTCTTTGGTGTTCCATGAATAAGGCTAAACATTTTCACTGGCTGTCTCCTCTGCATGCAATGCTCTCCCTCCTCTTCTCTACCTCCTGGCTTCCCTAGATTCCTTTAAGGCTCAGTTAAAATGCCACCTTCTACAAGAAGCCTTTCCTAACCCCTCAGTTCTACTGCTTTTCCTCTGAGATCATCTCCACTTTTTCTTGTGTAGAACTTATACACAGCTGTTAGTATATTGTCTCTGTTAGAGAATGGGACTGTATTTATATTGCCAGTGCTTAGCATAGTTCATGACATATAATAAGGGCTTAAAAATGTTGATTGACAGTGACAAAAGGGAGCACATTATAGCCAAAAGATCTCTAAGAAAAAGTCCATAAAAGAATTATAGCACCTCTGAGATGGAGTTGGGAGGTGGGGGGAAGAGGGACTATAGAATCAGGACAAATCACATTTGGTTAAGAATTTCCAATAAAGATAGCATCCTGAAAAAAAAAAAGTCATCTAGCTATACTTGAAGGCTACCAGTTTTGAGGAACCCATTTACTCTCTAGGCAGTCCATTGCATTCTTGGACAGCATTGATAGTTAGACATTTTTTTTTCTCTCTCAAGTCTTGATCTGCCTCACTGGAACTCCAACCCATTGCTCCTTCATTGTGCCTGCTTGAGATATGAAAAGCAAATCTAATTCATCTTCTACCTGACAATCCTTCACGTGGGTATATATAAGTATAACGTCAATGCTAAGCTCTCTTCTCCACAGTAAATATATCTATTCTTTCAACCAATCTCCATGGGGCAGAGGATCCAGTTTCCTCACCATCTTGGTTGTCCTCAATTTGGCACTCTTTAGCTTATCAGTGTCCTAAACTATGTCCTCCAGAGGTAAACATTATACTATCAATATGGTCCAACCAAGACAGATGGCCACAAGACTATCACCTCTACTAGTTATACTTTTTCAAGGTTCAGACCTGTGATTTCATCAGCTTAGAAAGTTCCCAGTGAGGAAGTTCTTATTACTCTTGATTTGCACTTAGGCAACTCATTTGCAGCTTATAAACTTAAAGAGTTTCCTGGGGGAATAAGAGCTACTCACTCCCTTTACAGATAAAGGAACTGGGGACCAGAGAGATTAAAGGAATTGTTATAGATAACTCAAGTTTTAAGCAGCAGAGCTTGGTTTCAGGATCTTTAACCACATCCTCCAAATTCAAATCCATCTTGCTTCCCATTGCACTGTACTAAATTGAATTAAACAAAGAGCTCTTCCTTGATCCTAGTAAGAAGGATATATTAGAGCTAGATTATGGCAGGCTTTGAAGGCTAGAATCAGTATATATACATGTTTAATTAGGCAAGAAAAGTGGTGCTTCTCAAGGTTTTGAAGTAAAGAAAGGATATCAGTCAGAATTCTGTATTAGGAAGATTGCATGGGCTATGAATTGTTGTATGTAGAAGGAATTAGAAAAGGGAGAGGCTAGAAGCAAGAGAGATCATTTTCATGGGTGTTCCATTAGTTCTAAATAGAGGGGGTGAGGAATTTAACTAGGGTGATGGCAGCAGCAGTAGATGGAGGTGATGGAAGGGAGAGATGTTATTAAGGAAGAATCGATAAAATTTAATGATTTATTCAATATGATTGTTCTTCAGACTAGGGAAGGCTCTTCAGTGAAAGGCTTACTGTCACTCCTGGGCTTCCTGGTGGTCCAGCAAGTCCTGAGGCACCAACTGTTCCCTAAAGAAACAAAAAACCAGAGAACATAAGAAGAGTCCCTCCACCATGCTTAATCATAGCAGCAATAAGAACGATCAAGTCTTCTATTCATTCATGACACCAGCCAAACATGGCAGAGTAAGTCACCCAGCCCTCAGGTCCATGCTGCAGAACAGGCTACTGGAGTAGGAAGTCCAAACATATCCACATTTCCTTCTAGCAACCTCAGGATGAAGCTGAAAATAAAGGTGAGTGTGGAAGGAGGCTCTATTCCAAATAAAAACAATCGGTATGCAGTCAATACAACAAGAGCAAGTATACCAGCTTCCACACAAATCCTCCTCTGCTGTCCCTCATGGTGAGGATGAGATGTGGGTTCAGTCGGCCCAACACAAGCTCAGGCAGTGCTGTGAAGGCTTTGAATAGGGCCTGACAATATGTCCATCACATGATGACCAACCTAGCTAACTGAGAAGAATTTCAGGACCAGGAGCTTGGCAACCAGGTGATGGATTTCTTGGCCACAGCAACTCATTAAATCATTGACAGGGGAATGCAGAGATCAGGACATGCATAGGTAGAGAAAAATGCCTACATGGATAAAATTACAAATTCTTAAAGCTTTAAACTAACAGAAAAATAGGCTCATAGGATCATGAGGGAATTTAGAAACCTTTCAGTATAATACCTCCCTCCTTCCCCCCCATGAGAAAAATGTGTCTCAGAGGTGCTAAATGACTTACCTCTGGTCATTCATATAGTAAATTATCAAAGGTGGAATTTTAATCCATGTTCTCTGATTTTACTCAGTGTTTCCACCCCCCTTTTCCACTCCTCCCCCCCACTGTACCACACACTAGACAGTTTACAAAGCACCTTGACATATACTATCTCATGTCACCCTCACAATTCTATGAGTTCAATAGTGCTGGTGATTCTGCACCCATTTTATGGATGAAGAAATTAGGGTCCATCTATGTTAAATAATATGTCATTCATAAAAGTGAGCAATTACTCAAGACTATGCAGGTAGTCAACCTTCCAACAGCTCTCTTTAAAATGAATAATGACAAAGTTCTAGCTCTTGAATATTCAACAGAACAACCTCGATTTCATTCTCAGAGAACAAATAGCAAAGAAGAAAATGTCTATCTATCAGGCCAGGCCCACAAGAACAAAAGGGTTGAGTAGCCAGGGCATCATAGAGTGAGAAACAAAGAAAAATCATCCAGCCGTGAGTCAGGCTTGCTCAAGGACACATGGTCTTTTAACTGAAAGAGAGAGGCGAGGGAGGCAGTGACCTGAGGAGTTAGGCACATTTATTGGTCTGTAGAATTCAGAGCTGCCAGAAACCTGTATCAGAGCCCCTTTGTCAGAGCCTACTGCCAGAGGGAACCCCCTCCACCAAACCTATTTTATATGATGCCTTTCGGCTTGATGATGGGTGAAGGGAGGGACTTTAAGAAATAAGAATCAAGGGAGCTAAGGGAACTAGTCATTTGGACATGTCACTCAGATGGCTGCCTGGCTGGCTGACTTGTAGTCTGTGTTTCGGGAGATGGAGGGGTGATGAATGAAATCCTGTCATGCTTATGAGTGCAGACTCCTTGAGGGCAGGGCAGAGATGGTCTTTGTATCCTCAGTACCCAGCATAGTCCTTTGAGGAGAAGTAAGTGCTTAATAGATGTCCTCTGAATTTATGGTCCTGATTCATTTACCTGGAAGAAACCTTAAAAAACAAGCACCTAATTCAACCTCTTTACTTTGAATATGGGGAAACTGAGGCTCAGAAAAGAGCACATGACTTATGTAAGGTTATGTAGCTAGTAAGTAGAAAAACCTGGGCTTTCCCCCTAGCCCAAGTCCAATTTCAACTTCAAGAAAGGTCTTTCTGCCTTAAGTAATTTTCCAGTCTTGTGTAATTCAGAGACTGCATGGTATCTGTAGTCATAGAATGAGCAATGCATATGGAATCAGAATATGTCCAGTTGATCCCAGCTATATTGGTGACTTATGAGATGAGATTGGGCAAGTTTTTTTTTTTACTACAACTATGCCTGGTATATAGTAAATGATTAAAAAACAGCAAGACTACTGTGTGCAAACATGTAGTCAAAAGAGCTTTGCAAAGGGAGTAAAAATAAATGGATTCGTCATGACTTACTAGCTGACACTAAGTAAAATACCGATTCACAGTGACTCTTCAAAGCTCAGTTTCCCTGTCTATAAAATGGACGTCATAATCCACAGTCTGACCTGTCTACCTGACAAGACTGTGAGGAATAATCTAAAAGACCATTATATGTAAATATAATGTGAGATACGATTTTGTCTTTTTATTATTAGAATTCCATTGCTAATTCTAACAATGTTACACTGGCAAATGTAATAATAATAATAATAACAACAAAAATAATAGCTACCATTTATCTAACGCTCTAAGGCTCGGAAAGTGTCTTACAGACATAATCCTCACAGCAACCGCAGGGCTTGGGCACTATTACTATCTCCACTTTAAAGACGAGCAAACTGAGGCACAGGCTGTCACGCAGCGAAGGAGCATCTCAGGCTGCATTTGAACTCAGGTCTTCCCCATCCCCATCTCTCTATGGCACCACCTAGCTGCCATGTGATGCTGGGCAATCCATTTACATCATTTAGGCCTCAGTGTTCTCATCTGTAAAATGAGGGATCGGGATCAACATCCTCGAAATCTACGAGCTGTCAAGTCACAGTGAAGAAACTTCTATTAAGCACCTTCCCTGTTCCAGGAGTTGTGCTAAGTGCTTACGTCCCAATGGGGGAAGTTGGAAAGGAGTGGTGGTGGGAGAAGGACCCTGTGTGGGGGCGTGCTGGAGAGCTCCAGACACGGCCACGAGCAGTACAGCTAGTGGAAAATGGAGAGAAAGTCTGTGCCAAGCCCCCTGCTTAAATAGATAGGTTGCAATCTGTATTGGGGGAATGAATTATCACACTGACTACTTCAAAAGTTGATGACATCAAGATTCTCTGCGTATTCCCAATGTCTAGCACTGGATCTTATGCTTTGTAAGTTCTTAATATGATTTTGATAAATTGAAGTTAATGAAGTTAATCCAGGCTCTTCCTCTCACTTACCATGTGACCCTAAACAAGTCCTTTGACCTTTTTGGCCCTCATACACCTCATCCTTACAAGGAGGGGAGTAGACAAAATGACTTCTGAGATACCCTCTTGTTCTAAAATATAATGAGTGACTGACCAATGTCCAACTAGAAGCACTGAATTTCTCTTCTCGATCTGGTGCTGATTCTCCCACTGTATGACTGACCATTGACCTTGTGTCTTTTTCTGGCTAAGGCTTTGGTTCCAACCTAATTAATAAGGGATAATAATATAGATATAAATAAGGCTAGCTCATACTCAGCAATTTAGTATTTACAAAGTCTTATGCTTACATCTACACTATGAGGTAGGCATCAAAAAAAAACAAAGGATTGGAATAGATTTTGGAATTTATAAGGGCCAGTGAATTAGCCAGGGCTTGAACTGAAATGAAGTCCATTGTTCTCTTTCCTTTCTACCATTTTGCCTTTAAAATAGGACTTCTCTCTCCTCTAAGTCAAGTAGCTAAGTCTCCTGCCATTCTGAAAGAAGGTATGGGAATGTGACTCCGATGCACAGAAGATCTGTAAAGTCTGAAATGAGTGGTGGCCACACTGAGAAATGACCATGCTGGGACCTGTACAATTTCTTAGAACTTGAAGACCCATTAAAACCCTTAGGGAAATGTAAACTGGAAATGAATGGAGAGGGTCTGGAGGTGCTGATGCTGTGCTATGTTCTCTGTTGCTATGGCTACAATTGATGAATACCATGAATCATTTGAAATAAATGAGATGTAATTCACAGAGGAAGAGCACAAGTGATCTATAGAAGACAAGAGGGCAGAAGAAGCAAACTAGAATGTGGCCATAAGCTGGAGCAGTTTAGTGTTTATTTCAAGGTCAAAATGTTACCACACAGAAAGTGATCATTCAGAAGCTTCTTACAGAAATAGTCATCATTCCTTACATTTGCATAATGTTTCATGGACTATCAGGTTCTTTCCCAGGGATAATCTTATTTGATCTCTACCACAGTCTGATTAGCAAATTATAATAGTGATAAGTAGAGCTCACATTTCTAGAGCATTTTACAGTTTACAGAGCACTTCCCTCACAAGAATTCTGTGAGGCAGGCAGTGTAAGTATTAATACCCACATTTTTCATATAAAAAAACAAAATAAAACAAGACTCAGAAAGAGGTAAAAGTCTGTAAGTCAGTAGGCATTAATCATTCACTAAACAGGAACTGTACTAATCAAAGATTTCAAGGTGAAAATGATCAAAGGGGATCTTATCTCATCTTAACCTCAGGTTATAGATAAGGAAAATGAAATCTCAGAGGGGAAGTGTCTGGGCCAGGATCAAAGGGGTAGATATGAGCCACTCTGCTATTATAGAAAAAGTCATGAACTTGGAAGTCAGAGTGCCTAGTTTTGGACCTCAATCCCAGGTGTGCCACTTACTAGATGTGTGATGTAGGACAAACCTCTTTCCTCTTCTAGCCCTCAATTTCCTCGTCTGTAGAATGAGACTAGGTTGAAATGATAGCTAAGTTCTCTCCTAACTCTGATGTTATATAATTCTATCAATTGAGTTGGTGGTAAAATTGGAACTAAGACCCAGGTCTCCTGACTCTGAATACTTTCATTAATACTGCATCTCATTTTGAAGAAATGTGACTACAGAATTCTGAACATGAAAAGAGCTGTGAGGGTCACATGAGAGGACCTCTGAGGAGGCCCTTCCAGTACTTAGATTTGATAAGCTGAGGATGCCTGGTAATGATTTGTTATCACAGACTTTCAAAGGCCAGAGAGGATATTATTATTCCATGTTCTATAGTCAAGTAATAGACAGTAAAGCCATTAATTGGCACTGTTTCTGAAACAATGGGACTGGAAGGAGGCAGAATGGGATAATATGGACAGACAAGCAATAAACAGAAATATTATAGAAGAAACTCAGGATGAAGAATGAAGAAAGGAATGACCCTTGGATAGGTTGGGGATGGAGGCTTCATGAAGAAGGCAAAAGAACAGAACAGAGGTTTTTTTTTTGTTTTGTTTTGTTTTGTTTTTTTGGGTTTTTTTGGTATCATAGACCCCTGTATCAGTTTGGTGAAGTCTATGGACCCCTTCTTAAAACAACGTTTTTAAATAATTGAAGGAAATAAATTTCAATGATAAATAAGGAGAAATAAAGAAGCTCCCCAGCCAAGTTCATAAATGTCTTAAAAACCATGGACTCCAGGTTAAGAATTGCTTGTGGTAATGGGGTAGGGGTGGGATTGGAGGAGGAAGAGAAAGAAGAAAAAGAGAAATAGGAGGGAGAGAAGGAGGAGCCCCATCTCATTCTAATTCCTACTGAAATCAAAATTGTTGATTTCATTCACAGTTTACCGATGTTAGAATCCTCTTGTACGTATATGCACACATAATATTCATTATGATTTTTTAAAGACTTAAAGGTTATTAAAACCACTGGACTTAGAAGTTCTAAGTCCCCACACTGCCAGTAATTACCTGTCTTTGACCCTGGTCAAGGCACTTCTCTCCAGGCATCAGCTTCCTTATTTTAAAAATCAAGACACTGGGCTAACAGTGACCTTGGAGTGAGAGGACTTCATTCATACTCTAAGTCTAACACTTACAATCAGTGTCACCGCAGACAAGTCATTTAACCTTCCAACCACAACCTTATTTTATAAAATAAGGAGGTTGGAAAAGGCCACCTCAGAGGTCCTTAAGGATCTAGATTTATGATCTTCTGACCAGAAGACTACTCCATAGTAGTTTCCAGTTCAAAAGCCTATGAAATGCCCAATGAAGTATCTATTCCTTAACTATTCAAATGTGGCTCTCACTTTCATTTTTCACTTCCAGGTTCCTCCATAACTTTCTTTTCAGTCTATTCCCCTCAATCTGCCTCCAACCAATGCAGATTGTCCAGAGCAGCATTCAGAGGCAAGACCAAGCAGACATCCTAAACATCACACCAGAGATTGGGAAGGGAAAGGTGGGGGTAGGGGGGTGAGATTTAAGATGAACTTATAATGCAATGAGGTAAAAATCCAAAAAATAAAAAAACCCACTACTTACAGGTGGCCCTGGGTCCCCAGCTGGTCCCATGAAACCAGGAACTCCAGGATGACCCTGGGGTGGGGTGAGGGAGAGGGAGAAATAGTAGAAATCTTAGAGTTTTTCTGTATTCCTTCATTCAATCATTCATTTTTCATATATTTTATTGACTCATATAATCATAGTACTAGTATATTTTAAAAGTCATGGAACCCAATCTATACAAGATGTAAGACTTACCCACTATGACTAACTGAGGAAAGATTTGTAATCAAAAGGTTAGCAAACAGGTGATACATTTCTTGCCTACCACAATCCATTAAACCATCTGAGGGGATTGGGGAGAGAGAGGGAGAGAGAGAGAGAGAGAGAGAGAGAGAGAGAGAGAGAGAGAGAGAGAGAGAGAGAGAGAGAGAGAGAGAGAGATTCTCTCCCTGTATATGGAAGCTCAATGAGAACTGAGATGGAGTTTTTCTGACATCAGAATCTGGTGAAGGCTGCCTGGAAGGCTGAGAGTGCTTGCCTGGAAGGCCTCCTGGGAGGCTGAGATTCTCCTGGGTCCTAGGTCCAGCTGAACTGCTGGAGGACTGAAGAAGCATGACCAGAATAAGCCTTTGTTGGTTGGTGGCCTGACTGATCCTTGAGTTCCAGGCAACAGAAGTGGTGAAGGGTCCGAGATGTGCCAGACCCTGGGAACTTCAGTGTGTACCAGGGATTGCCTGGAGGACTGGACAAGGACCTGGGAGCTGTCTACCATCTGAGGACTGAATGAGAACCTGAGAACTGTCTGCTTCTGAATCCAGGTGACTCTTTGGTGGATTCAGGAGGGAGCTGGGATCATGGAAGGGGATCCAGGGAATCTGAGAGACCACCCTGAGTCAAGATGAAGAAAAGGCCTCCCCTTGGATGAAACTGAGGTTTGCTGGACACCGAGGGGTGGAGGGTTTGTGTGGTTTTCTAACGCTTGTATTTAATGACTGATTGAGTGGATGTATGATTGCCCCATGAGTGAAAGATTAATTATTGTATAATGAACTGATTGAATGATTAAGTTAATGGTTGCCCCATGAGTGGAAGACTGATTATTGTACTGTGAATTGATTGAATGACTGAGTATTGATTACTGTATTGTGAACTGATTGAATGCTTTGTTCTAAATATTGTGGCTGCTGTAGTGAAAACTGTGTGGCCATTCTAATGTTAAGCTGTTGTGAACACGATATTGTGATTTTCTGTGATAAGATATAATGTTGTGAATATTATATTGTGATTTGTAATAAATGTTTGCCTTGATTTGTAATGGAATAAACTGAGTGTTCGCTATATCGTATAATCTGAACCTTAAAAGCTGTTCACAGTAGCATTCTTTTGGGGATCTGCTTGTGCATGGCATTATACCCCAAATCTTTAAAAAAAATAGTATTTCTAGTAATGAGGTTGGAGATTGGATTAGTCATCCTCTTAGGCTGATTCCAACTTTTTTGCATCTATGATTATATGAATGAGAATTACTTCAATGTTTCACAAAATCTATGACTTCACTGGCATGGATAATAACTGCTACATACTTTATTGATTGGTGAGAGGACAGATATCATTACCTGTTCAATAAGTTCTGGTGATAAGCCTCCAAATTTAGCTTGCCTGATCCTTGGGTAACAGACCTGGGGATATACTGAAACTTTTCCATTTTGGAAAGACTTGCCAGAACTTTTACCGTCTATTTTAGACTTAGAGAGCATAGGTTCACCTTCATGTTATGACGGATCAGGATAATAAAATATTATTGGTGGGCAAATAAAAAATAAGATATGTATACATGTGTAAAAATATGTATATATAAACATGTGTATATATGTATCTATATGAATATAAAAATAAATATGTGTATATAAATATAAAATAAATATATCCATATGCCAATATGTACTTATATATACATAGATACATATAGACACATATATACATGTATAAATAAACAAGAAAGGAGGTTTGCAATATGAATTACATGAATTACTGATAGGTCAATAATATGAGTGACTCATAGTCTGACCTCACCAGCCCACAACTCAAAAGGATGTTATTTCATTTGTGACAAAGATAACTGTCTGATGAATCATGTTTATAGTTTGTGGGATTTAACTAAAGTGAGAAATGGATTAAGTAACTGGGGACCTTTTATGTCTTTAATAAATATCATTTTGAGAGACAATGGGCAGTTTAAGCCAGGAAACTCAACAGAATTGGAGAGGACTTTTCTTGGAGTCAAAGATACTTTCTTGGAGTATCGTTGGAAATAATTAGGCAAAAGAGAATAGGTATGAAAGATTTTCAATTTGGAAGAGAGAATAGGTATGGAAGGTTTTTAAGTTGGGAGGGGATAAAATAGTCATTTTTATTTTTAACTTAGCCAAATGAAGTTCTCCTTTAAGGAGGAAATTGGGGAAGAAGATTTGAGGATAAGGACAGTAATATTGATGATTCCTGGGAATGAATGGGAAATTAAAAAGGAAATAGGTCATTACCTGTTCACCTTTTTGTCCAATCTCACCATCTGCTCCTGGCTCTCCTTTAGTGCCCTAAGGGGAAAGAGAAAACCAACATTAAGAAAAAAAAAGTCTTTTTGGGGAGGAGCCAAGATGGCAGCATAGAAGCAGGAAAACTCCGCAGCTCCCAAACAGCCATCTCAAATACCCATAAAATATGACTCTGAACAAATTTTAGGGCTCTAGAACTCACAAAATTGTAGAAAAACACATCTCCCACTCCAGACAGTTCAGCAGGTGAACAGGCAGGGCTCACTGCAGCAAGCTGGAAGCTGAAACCAGCCCAGCCTGAAACCACAGATTGGCCCCAGGGTGGCCAGGACAAGTTGCAGCTGGAGCCTTCAGGAGAGTACATCAGTGGCAGCTGTGGCAGTTTCCAGAATTATCAAGCCATAAGAAATAACGATTAAGTGAAAGGTTAGTGGAACTGGGCTAAATTCGGGGAGAGGGTCTGGCCAAACTGCCCCCAGGGCAAGGAAGCAGCAGAAGCAGCACAGATGCCTCCATGTGGCTCCATCCAGGCTGCTTCAGAGCTTGCCACCTGCAGACTGCAGGGGTGCCAAGCAATCATTCAGGGGCTAAGTGTTCTTGCCTTAAGCAGCCTGGATCAGGATTGTGGTCTTGGGTGGTGCTCCTGAGGTGTGTTTTCAGTGAGCCAAAGCTGGTGGGGGCTGCAGCACCCTCCCAATAGCTCCAGCAGCTGCGAAAAATCCAGCAATTTGGGACAGAGCTTTCCCCTCTGGAAGCAGAGTTCCACAGAGCTAAAAAATCATTGACTGGCCAACAAGAGCAGGTAAAGGAAGCAAAGTAAGAACAGCAACCAAACTCTAGATTCCTTCTTTGAGGAGAAGGATCAAAGCATGGAATGGGAGGAAGACAACACAGTCAGAACTCCCAAATCAAAAGCTTCCAAGAAACATGAAGACTGCCTAAAAGCCACAGATCAGCTTAAGAAGGATTTTGAAAACCAAATAAGAGAAGTGGAGGAAAAATTGGGAAGAGAAATAAGAATGATGCAAGAAAATCATGAAAAAAAAAGAGTCAACAATATGACTGAAGAAAATAACACCTTAAAAAATAGATTAACTCAAATGGCAAAAGAGGCCCAAAAAGCCAATGAGGAGAAGAATGCCTTAAAAGGTTGAATTTGCCAGATGGAAAAAGAATCTCAAAAGCTTTCTGAAGAGAATAATGCCTTCAGAATTAGAGTAGGGCATCATCAATTAGGGAATGGCTGAAGAAGTTGCTGTATATGATTATGATGGAATACTATTGTGCTTTAAGAAATGACAAGCAGGATGCTTTCAGAGAAACCTGGAAAGGCTTACATGAATTGATGTAAAGTGAAATGAGCAGAACCAGGAGAACATTATACACAGTAATAGCAATATTGTTTGATTATTTACTACGAATAACTTAGCTATTCTCAGCAATGCAATGATGCAAGACAATTCTGAAGAACCTATGATAAAAGGTGTTATCTTTCTCCAGAGAAAGAACTGGTAGAGCTTGAATGCAGATTGTATATAGTTTTTTTTCATTTCCTTTATTTTTCTTATTTTTTGTATGTTTTCTCTTTCATAGCATGACTTACATGGAAATGTGTTTTGCAATACTACCTATGTATAACCTATGTCAAATTGCTTGCCTTCTCAATTGGGGGAGAGGGGAAGAGGAGAAAGTGAGAGAATTTAAAACTAAAAATTCATAAAAAGAATAGTGAAATTATTTTCATATGCAATTAGGAAAAATAAAATATTAAGTTCCTATTTATCTACATACATATACACACATTTAAATATGTACATATGCATATATGTATATATGGGTGTATGCATGTATTTGTGTGTGTATGTATAATTTGTGGAGGAAGAGAATGCTAGTAGCAAGAGGAATGAGCAAGATGTCCTATGGTAGGTGGCTCCTAAATGATCCTTGCAGGAAGCTATTTCATAGGCATTATAATTTCAAAGTGAAATATCATTAAATAATAAATATTAGGGGATTTTAACCACACGTAATTTCTTGCCATGATGGTTGCATGCAGAAGAAGCAGGCCAACTAGTTCCCATATCCCTACTCCAGCAAAACCCAGATGTTTTTGCACTAGATCAAATGATGATCAAGGAATTCAAAGAAAAACTATAATATGTGACTTCTTCCACCCCAGAATTGCACAAAAATTAGTCAGGAGTCCATAAGTAATAGGAAAAGGAGTTCCTACAGCAAAGAAAGTTTCAGAACATTCAGAGATGGGACATATATGGCCAGCAAGGCTCTGTTTCTGGAGAGCAGGAGTGGAGGGCTCCCCTTAGAAAGTTCCATGTTGAAAATCTATGGAAGCCTGAGAATGGCAAGGGGCAGGAATCAACATGGTATCTTAGCACTCAGAGGAACACAGCACAGACCTGCGGGCTCTGAGTTCCCTAACATTCTGTCTTAGGATATCAGCCCTGAAGATACAGTACTCCAAATCTCAAAGATCCAGGGGATGGAATTGCAGGAGCTAGAGGTCAGAGCAGGAACTCAAGGTGAAACCAAGCAGGGCTTAGCTCAGAAACAAACACTGCAGAGCCAAAATCCCACTTTAGAAATTAAAGCATCATCTAGCATCTACTAGTATCAAAACATTTCAAATCTAAAGTTTTCCCCCAAAGAAACTGCACAACCACTGGAAGCAATGGAAAACAATGGATTTTTCCACAAAAAACTACATAAATATGTAGAAGAAATTAAGAAAGCTAAAAAAACCTCTGCAAACTCTAGAGAAAAGAATTGAAAAGAGAATTAGATTAGAAGATAAAGTGGCAAATCTTATCCAATAAATAGATATCTTGAAAACAAGAATAGATCAGAGAAATCAATGATTCCATGAGACAGCAAGAAATATTAGTACAAAATCAAAATATTAAAAAAAGATGAAAATTAAGATACTTGATATTAAAAAAATGTTTTGAACTGGTAAACAAGTCAAAGAGAAATAATTTAATAATCATTGGATTCCCCAAACTTATAGTAAACTTTTAAAAAGTTAGGACACTATTTCAAGAAATAATAAATGAAAACTGTCCAGATCAATTAGAAGTAGAGGACATAGTAAGAAAAGAAAGAATCTATTGATGACCTCTTAAAAGTAAACTCAAAAGGAAAAATTCCAGGTATATCATAGCCAAATTCCAGAGCTCCCACATAAAAGAAAATTTATTTTATTTTGAACATGAAAGGAGTTTAAGTAATAAGAAACTATGGCCAGTATCACAGAAACCTAAAAATGAAAAGAGGCACCAGGATACACTATTTCAAAAGAAAAAAAAAAATATATATATATATATATATATAGGCTTAAAACCAAGAATAATTTACCCTGGAAAGAGGAGTATAGTCCTGCTGGGGAGAAAATGGACCTTTAATAGAATTGAAAACTTTCATTAGTTACTGATGAAAAAACCAGAGATGATTTAGGAACTTTGAAATACAAATATAAGAGCCCAAAGAAAACTAGAAGGCTAAATTTATTTCAGTAATTGGAAGGATCTGTTTGATTTTTAATAATTGTGGCATGTAAGAAGAGAAGTGTTGAGGGCAGATTTTGAGGACAGAGTGGGGGAAGTAGGCATTAAATGAACCTCATTCTTATTTCAAAATTGACAATGGACAATGGACACACACAAACACATGATCAGCTTGGTGTGGAAACACATCAAACTGAAAGAAGAGGCTAAAAGAATGGAGGCAGAAAAGACCTAAAGCCAAGGGAATGTCTTAGATTGCCTCTTAGATAATCAGACAATGACAAAATAAATTATTTTGTATGAATATAATAGAATATTATTGCATAATAAGATACTACAGAAGAAATTATTTCAGAGAATTCTTCATGCTATGAACTGATGCAAAGTGAAATGAGCAGAATTGAGAAAACAATGTATGAGGACAGCAACATTGCAAAGGATAAAAACTGCAAAAGACTTAAGAATTTTTTGATTAATACAATAACCAATCATCGCCAGAGGACTTTCAATGAAATACGTTACTCACTTTCAGACAAAGAGATGATAGAAAGTCAATAATTAAGTAAATACTTAATAATGAATTAAGTGCCTATTATATGCTAGGCACTATACTAAGTGCTGGGGGGCAAAAGAGGTGAAAGTTAGTCTCTCCCCTCAAGGAGCTCATAATCTAATGGAAACAACAAGCAAACAAATATGTACAAACCAGTTAATACAAGAGTTATAATTAAGAGTGAATGCCATAGAATTAAACACACTTGGCAAAGGCTTCCTGTATGCAAGGTGCAGAAAGAGACATACGTTTTAATATGGCTACTGTCCGTATTAATTTTTCTTGATTTGACTTATTTGCTACATTTTTTTTCTATTTTTGCCTGTTTCTGGCTCTCCTGACCCTCTCCCCCCTTTAATGGGAGGTAGCAATAGAGGTTAAAAAAAAGAGGCCCATTATAACATGTTTTAAAATGCAGAGAAGAGAACAGAAGACAGTTCAGGAGGAACCACAGACAAGAAGGACAAGTTTTGAAATTATTATGTGGAATTTTGTGAATATTTTTTTAATTCACTAAAATAGAGAGCCTTGGTTTCATATAGAATTATCTTTATAGGCTCTGCTATATATAAGGAAATGCTCTTTATTTTATTAAGTTTAGTATCATAAATAAAAAACATTTTTTGAAAAAATCAGCATGATCCTTTCTATGAACAGGAGCATTTAGGGAATTGTGCCATTAGCAGGGAATCATACTGGCTTGGACTCTGGACGTATGTTTGGCCAAAGTGTCTGTCAGCATTACGAAGGCTGCCCCACGCAGAGGCTGTATCACAACAAAAAGGACTGGAATAATGTCATGTACACTCAGTGTTATGGGCCTTCTGAAAGCCAAACACAACATATACAGTAGGAAGAACACAGGGCCATGGGTAAGAAGACCTAGACTTGTCCTCAACTTGCTATATGACCTTGATACCTCCCCTGATTTTGCTGAGTCTCAATTTTCTCATTTGTAAGTTGAATTTTTAGACTAAAAGATTTATAAGGTTTTTTTTTCAGCTCACATTTTAAAGGGGATAATGATAAGCTAAGACATACTTGGGAAATGTCAATTTATAAAAGAACAGGTTAAAGGAAATGGGTACATATTAACCTAAAGGAAAAAAGCTTAGTGTGGGATGATTCTTTCTAGTATCGGAAAATCTGTCATGTGCAAAAGGTATTGGATTTATTCTGTGTAGCTTCTGAGAAAAGAACCAGAATAACCAATTATTTACCTACTTCATGGTGTCACTGTGAAGCAAGTGTTATAAACCTTAAAGTACTACATAAATGTAAGTTATTATTGATACTGCCATTACTGTTGTTCTGGTCGTTTTTAAGAAGCCAGATTTCTCCTGAATATAAAGAACTTTGTTCTGAATCCTTAATACCTGGCAAATGGTTAGCACTTTAAATCGCTCATTAATAAAGAAGAGGTTTTCTAAAATTTGCACAGTTTGTCTTCTGAGGCAGGGAGCTCCTTATCATTAGAGGTATTTGAACAGATTTATATTAAAGGATGATAGGATCATCCCTGACCATCATGACCTTCTCCTTTACAGGTAAGGAAATGGGGCCCCAGAGAGATAAAATGATTTGCCCATTGTCACACAGGTCATAAGTCACAGGTGGTATAGACACTGAAAAAAGATGGAATGTGGTATGAAGAGAGAGAAGAACAAATAGGAGAGCCCTGGGCTCAAATCCCATTCCTGGGTTATTTGTCACCTGGGTGACTATGGGCTCAATCTATCTAGGTCTCACCTTGT
>CM053580.1:513713755-513761006 GCA_028627135.1 Pseudochirops cupreus
TTTTGAGTTGCTTTCCTTTAGAAAAGCAGATCTAAGAACCTGTGCTAGTAGCCGCCCTGGGTGTGCTAGGGTGCTTGCCGATATAGCAAGTCATGTAGACTCTGCTTCAGTACCCTCATCTTTAAAACAGGGATAACAGCAACTACCTCCCAGGATTGTTGTGAGGATAAAATGAGATAATATTTGCAAACCTTATGGTGCCATATAAATGTAATGGTAGAGTTGAAACACTTTCATTTTAGCTCAGGCACCTTAACTTCTGTGGAATCAAATAACCAGAACTGAGTGTGAAGAGGTTCCATATACCAACTCAAATCAATCAAAGCCACTGTGTGAGAGACTGAGTCATGAGCTAGGCAATTTGTATAAAAAAAGAAATAATCTCAGAACCTATGAACTGAGTGATTCCGATGGTCCAGATTCAAGGGGTTGAAGCAGCATGGCATTTCCAGCATGTCTTTGGGGAAGAAAGGAAGAATTGAGCTGTGATAAAGAAGGGAGATATCCGAGAGAACCATTGCCTCTACAGGCATCTTACAGCAAAAGACCCAGGATGAAGGAAGTTGCAAGAAAAGGTCAATTCTTTTCATAACATCTTCTCCCAGTGTCTATCTATCTACCGACAGGCACTAAGATATCATCTACTGTTTTGTTCTGCAAACATTTCCAGTAAACTAAATTTTGCCTGAACCTCAAAGAGACCAGGTTTGAATGAGATATAGATACAGATACAAATCATAGGTAGAAAGTCCAAGCTCTGCCTGAATGTTAAGAATTTTCCTAACTAGGGACTTGGAGCAATTGTGACCAAATTTATAATTCTCCGAAATAAACTCCTTAAAGCTGAAAATGAAAGAACTATGTGGACCCTACGGTTAAAATGAGATAATTATTGCAATAGGGAGTTATATAAATGTTAGCTATAATTAGTTATTATTAAGTGACTCAATGGGGAACTGATAAGTAATGAGTAGACCCAGCAAGAGCAGCATGAGAACATCACAAGACCACATCAATGGCTTTGTATATTCATAAATGTGAATTGCCCCTTCAAAATGTGCTCCATCAAAATATACTGCCTTGTGCCCTACCCTGCCCCCATGTCCTTTGGCCACATAGGATTTTGAAACATACTCCATTTTCTAAATGTTTCTAATGTGGATCTATTCTTATCATTAATGGCATGTTTATCCGTGGAAGAGTGCATTCCAGTTTTATTTGGGACACATTCCAGCTCTACTTTCTTCTCTATGCTATTTCATTAAACGGCTTGCTTGGAATCAATTATCTTCAAGAAAACTAATAAAAGTGAACACATTTCTGGTATGTAAGATGATCAGATGAAAACAACATATTCAATGAAGAGAGATAAAGAAAGGCTTAAGAGAGAAGGCAGCATTTGAGGTGAACACTGAACGATGGGTGAGATATAAAGGTGGTGATGCATGTTGGGGGAGGATCGTATGGACAAAGACACTGCGGCAGGAGAATAAATATTTGGGGGGAGGGAGTAGACAAGTTTGGCAAAATCACAGAATAAATGAGGTGCAAGATAAACCTAGAAAGGTAATTTGGGACCAATTTGTAATGGGTCTTGAATGCTAAGCTAAAGAATACGAATTTTAATGAGAAGGCAATGGAGAGCCATTACAAGTTTTTGAGCAAAGGAGTGATCTGATTAGATATTAAGTTAGATAGCATGTGAAAGACAGATTCTTGGAGAGAGACTGAGGCCTGGGAGACATGCGATGAGGATATTACAATAGTCCAAATAGGGGACAAAAAGGATCTGAGTTAACATTCTGACAGCAGGCTTGACAAGATCAACACCCTAGCAGAGGTCGGCAAACTATGGCCCCAGAGGCAAAGGCAAACTGCTACCAGTTTTTGTAAGGCCCTCAGGGAACTAAGAATAAAGCTGGGTTTTTTTGCATATAATATATATGCATATATATTACATATAATAAGTAATATATAATAAAATTGTATGTAAAAACAATTCTTAGCTCACAGACCTATAGGAAGCTCTCAGCTGTAGTTTACCTATCCCTGTCCTACAGTAGTAGGAAAAATTCTTCACCTGAGTAGAGTCTGGAGAGACCTTGATTTGAATCCCAACTCTAACACTTACCAGCTGTGTGACCTTGGGCAGGTCATTTAACCTGTGTTTTATTTAATCGGTCATTTAATCAGTGTTCTTTTCTGTCAGATGGGGATAACACCTCTAGTATCTAATAGACTTGTTATGAACAAATATTTAAAGTGTTTTACAAATGCTACCTATTATTATGTAAAGTATATGAATTCAAAGGATAGAAGAGGACTTTTATTTAATCATAGGATATAAGCTACTTAACGGGAAAGACTTTCATTTCTGTGTTAGTATTTACAAGACTTAGGCATGTACCTTGTACAGAGTAGTTGCTTAAGGCTTGTTGAATTAAATCAAATGGTGGAGAGAGATGAATCAAATTTAAAATAGACTAGATGTGAGTGATGAAGAATAGGGAGGAATTCGAAGCTGACATCTGAGACTGCGAGCCTTGAAGACTGAATGAATAGAGGTTTTCTTGACAGACTAGAGAACCAAAACACCCAAGGTAAGCCTGAAATAGAATTTTAAAGGGGCAAAGATGGAAGAGGATCATGATAGCAGGCTGATATGGAAAACAATTGACACATAGGGGTAAAATTCCTTATCTGTCTAATTGATTGTTTCAACACAGGCATTTTTAAAGGATGGAATAGTAACCAAGAATAGGAGCCTCAGTGAGATGACAAGTTTCGATTAGCGCACTCAAAAAAAAAATTCTCCAGCCTGTCTAGCCTCATAATTTCTGATGACCACAGAAAGAAAGAATAATATACAATAAATTGCCCATTATACTTTGGATATTCATGGGCAACTTTTGCCTTCTTGATTGTCTCCCAACATAACAATTAGCCAAACAAATAAATGAATGAATGAATATAGGAGGAAGGAAGGAAGGAAGGGAAGGAGGGAGGAAGGAAGGAAGGAAAGAATGAAGGATGGAAGGAAGGAACAAAGGAGGGAAGGAAGGATGAAAAGGAACAAAGGAACGAAGGAAGGAAGGAATGACATTTTAGATCTCAGGGAAAATTAAAACACAAAAACAAAACCAATAGGATCTTAGCTGTATTAAGAGAGGCATGGATTCAGAAGGAATGCCTCCTAGAGAGGCATATTCAGGACCAGGGAAAAGAAAGCCTAAGTATGCTCTGCCATGATCAGATTATAAATGCATTATTGTTTTCAGTTCTCCCACTTTATTGTAGGAAGAGAACAGGTAAACTGAAGTATTGAGAGGAGGACAACCAGGATGACAAGGGAGGAGACCGTATCTCATTAGATATGAAGATGGGTGGAGGAATTAGAGTATTTGTCCTGAAGAAGAGAAAGATTGGTGGAAAAATTATCCTTGTCTTTTGAATATTTTAAGAATTATCATCAGATCTAGGACCAATGAATGGAATCTACAGGGATTTGTGCTCAACATAAGGAGGACTTATTAACAACTACAGATGTCCAAATGAGGAATAGGGTGCCTTAAGAAGGGGTGAGTTTTCTATTACTGGAGGTCTTTAAAGAAAGACTTGCCAAGGCTTTTGTAGAAGATATTTCATTTTAAAGCATGAGTTGGACTAGACAGCTGCTGGGATCTCATCAAATTCTGATTCTGTGATTCTTTATTGCACTCATACCTGTAAGCATACTAGGATAGGTGGGGTATGGCAGTTCACAGGTTCTATTTGACATCTAATCATTCAACATGAAAGAACTTGCTAAAACTTGGCCATCTAATAGTCCAATGGGCTAACTTCAGGTAGAGAGCTCCTCATTGCTAAGGATGGATAAACACTTAACGGCTATTGTAGAAGAAGTTTCTACCCAGGTTGAACTAGAGGACCAGTGAGGCTCCTTGCAAAGTTGGGATTCTAGAGAAATTATCAAGAAGCAGTAAATAGAATGGAAAAAGAAGATATCCCCTTCCTTTGAATCTAGGTGACCTTGAATGAATCCTTTTCATTTTCCTCTTCTGTTGAGTGAAGATATAAGAGAAGATGATTTTTAAGATTCCATTCCAGTTTCTAACTTATATGGGGTTTACTACACTACAATTCTAGGCCAGCAAAGGTAAATTTGCTTCATTTTATAATTTTTTTACCTCAGAGGCCTATGCCTGACAGTCACCAGTAAAATTGTGGTATGTGGAGTTTAGATAAGATGGCCTCTAAGGAATATTTAAGCTCTCGGATTCTATGATGCTATCATATTTATAAATTGCATCAAGTGTCTCCATCCACAGTAAATGCCCTGACAGATAAAAAAGATACACAGGACAAACTTCTCACCCTCAAGCTACTTTTGGTCTCATTGGAAAAGAAGATATAAACAAACAACTAACAATCAATAAAAGGCCATTTAAAATAAAGAACTAAGAGATATAATCAAGAGTAAAAATGTATGTTATATATAAGGAAAAGATTCTTGTTCGCTGCAGGGAAGTCTTTCTCTGGATGATAGGATGCTCCAGATAGATAGCCTGATGTAGAAGAATACACAAAAGATTTAGAAACAGGAGATGTGGATTTGGATCCTGATTATGATTCTTTAGATTAGAAGGTTTATACTATGAACTAATGAGTCAGTTCCCCCCTATAGGCTTCAGTTTCCTCACCTGTAGAATGGAAATAATAATAGTGTTATTGCCTACCTTATAGGATTATTATGAGGAAAGCTCTTTGCAGTTGCAAGCTTCTATTATAAACACACACATATAATTTGAATAATTAGGATTTTCTTCTCCATGATCTAAAATAATCAAACACAGACAATCGAGTAACATTTATTGAATCTGACTAACCTTTGGTCCAATTATTCCCGGAGGTCCTGGGAGGCCTTTGAGTCCAGCATCTCCCTGTGATACAGAAAAAGCATATAGACAAGAATGAATGAAGGGGGCTACGATCTAGAATCATTAACAAATCATCACCATATATAGTCATTCACTGAGAGTCCACTGGAATTCCTGGAAACCCAGTAAGCCAGAAAAAATAGTTAGAATGTGATGACTGAGAGTATATATGTCTAATTGTATGATGTCACTGGTATAGAGGGACTAGGGGAAAGGTTCATCAATATGCTATTATATGGGTGGCTAGAAGGCACAGTGAATAGAGCACCAGCTCTGGAGTCAGGAGGACCTGAATTCAAATCTGACCTCAGACACTTAACACACACAAAAATAAACTAGCCATGTGACCTTGGGCAAGTCATTTAACCCCAATTGCCCTACTTTCCTCCCTCCAAAAAGACATATATGTATATATGTATATATATGTATATGTATATATCACACACACACACACTATTATAATTATTGCTAGAGAAGAAGCAGGAATTGGTTGATAGAGTTCAAGAGATGGGGACACGAGACCAGGGTTCCAGTCTTGATTCTGTCACTTACTAGCTGCGTAGCATTAGATAACTCATTTCCCTTCCCTAAGTTTCAATTTGCCCATCTACAACGAGGTAGGAATACTCCCAGAATTTAACCCTTAACGTTTTGGGGTGATTATAGTTATATATGATGCCATACATTCATTATACACACATACACACACACATAATGTGTGTAGATAGTGATAATGTACATTCAAAACTATATAGAATAAATATATTTTATGCTTTAGTTAGAAAATACTTTAAATGTTTTATCTCACTTAATACTCATGAAAATTCTGTAGTTTGTCCTAGTCTTATTTCCATGAGAAAACTAAAACATGAGATGGAGAAAGAAATGATGTGTCTAAGACTAGACAGTTAGTAAATGGAGAAGCCATGACAAAAACCCTGGTCTAGTGACAGGCAGGGAGAAAAGGAGGTAGGGAAATGATAGATAAAGGAACTGATATAAGCATATATGTATATATGTGTGTGTCTGTGTTTATGTAGTTATATAATATACCTATACATATGTGTGTATTTCCTCATTGGAAGATCATTATATCAATAAAAAAAAAAAACAGGTTCTGAAATATGTGTCTATACTGTTTTTTTCTCCTATTGGTCTAGGGCAGTGGTTCTCAACCTGTGGGTCATGACCCCTTTGGGGGTCAAACGACACTTTCACAGGGATCACAGGGGTTGCCTAAGACCATAGGAAAACACATATTTCCCATGGTCTTAGGAACTGAGACACTGTTCCTCTATCCATCTCCAGGCAGGTCTGCCCACATGCAGATACGCCCACATATGAGGATTAAAGGGTCACAGAATTAGGAAGGTTGAGAACCACTGGTCTAGGGGAATCTCCCAGTGAGGAAATACCCTCTGATAACATAGATAGGCATGCATTCTGCCACTTACAATCTTATAAATTTTCTTCAGGCACTGATTACACAGAAAGTATGTGTCAAAGGCAAGACTTCAATACTTAATACTCTCAAGATTTTAAGATCAACTCTCTACTCCATCCTGCCTGTCATATTTCATATGGGCACATGTATGTGTATATGTCCAAATGGTTATTATTGTTTATGTCATTAAAATGGAAGTATATGAATCGTTGAGAGTCAGTGCTCTGTAGTGAAACAAAAGTTGACTTCAAAGCCAAGAAAATCAGCATTTTAGTTCCACTTTGACTTGATATTTACTGGCTATGTACTTGGGCAAATTACTTAACTCTCTAATCATGCCAAGGAACTCTTTAAAACTTGTAAAGAAGTTGGAGAGGAGGGGCTGAGCTGCATGGCTTGTGATAATTTCCTCACTGGGAATTCTCTATACCAGTGAAAGCCTATATATTTTTTCCAAACAATCTGAATCTTATGGTATTTTTAAAGAAACATAACCTTATTTACTTAAAAAGTATGACTGGAATTTTGATCCAGAATAAGGAAGATTTTCTTATAATGAGAGCTATTCCAAACTGGAGTGGGTTGCCCTGTAAGGTAGTGAGCTCCTTATTACTAAAAGTAGTTGAACAGAGGCTGGATGACCACTTGAATAGAAAGCTACAAGGAAGATTCTTGTTTTGAATGGAGTTCATAGTAGATGTCTTCAAAGGTCCCTTTCCATACTGCCTCAAAACTATCAGATTGGCTAAGATTAAAGAAAAGGGAAATAATAAATGCTAGAGGAGATGTGGGAAAATTAGGATACTAACACACTGTTGGTAGAGTTGTGAACTGATCCAATAATTCTAAAGAATAATTTGGAATTGTGCCCAAAAGGTTAAAAAGCTATACCTAGCTTCTGACCCAGTAATACCATTACTACATCTGTATTCCAAGAAATTTAAAAAAAAAAAGGAAAAGGAATTATATGCAAAAATATTTATAGTGGCTTTTTTGTGGTGGCAAAGAATCAGACATTGAGGGGATGCATGTCAACTGGGGAATGGTTGAACAACTTATGGTATATGATCATGATGGAATATTATTATGCTATAAGAAATGATGAGTAGGATGCTTTCAGAAATTCCTGCAAAGACTTACATGAATGGATGAAAAGTCTAGTGAGCAGAACCAGAATATTTAGCACAGTAATAGTGATATTGGATGACGATAAATTCTAAATGCCTTAGCTATTCTTAGCAACACAAAGATCCAAGGCAATTCCAAAGGACTTATAATGAAAAATGCTATTCACCTACAGAGAAAGAACTGATGGATTCTGAATGCAGACTGAAGCATACTAATTTCAACTTTATTTTTTCCTTGTTTTTATTTTAGTCTGTTTTCTTTTACAACATGAATATGGAAATACGTTTTGCATGACTATATATGTACAACCTACATCAAATTGCTTGCCTTCTCGATGAGGGGTAGGGGGCAGGAGGGAGAGAGGAAATTTGAAACTCAAAATATATAAATATATTAAAACATTTACATGTAATGGAAAAAAATAAAATACTAAAAGAGACTTTAGTGCAGTGGTTCTCAACCTTCCTGATGCCAAGACCCTTTAATAGTCACATGTGGGCCTGCATGTACGCCTGGAGATGGATAGAGGAGGTTCCTAAGACCACTGGAAATATGTGTTTTTGGATGGTCTTAGGTGACCCCTGTGAAAGGGTCATTCGACCCCAAAGGGGTCACGACCCACAGGTTGAGAACCGCTGCTTTAGCATCTTTATGTGTTTTCATGCATCGTGTTCCTGATTCTCCCAGAATGAAGTTTTATAATATCACAGGACCTCAAGAGTTGGAAGGGACCTTCAAGGTCATCTAGTTCAATCCCCACCTGGACAAGAATCCCTCTACATTAACCCTAATATATGACCATTTAGTATTCAGTGGCACTCCAGTGTGAGACAACTCACTATGACCAAAGGCATCCCATTCCATTTTCTGGATTCTGCTAACTCTGGGGGTTGGGGGAGGTTTCCTTGCATCAAGCTTAAATCTGCATTTCTGAAACTTCCATCCACTTTTTGCAGTTCTGTCTTCTGGGCTAAGCAAAATGAATCTGATCTTTTTTCTCTATAATGGTGATAGTCACATCTCACTTAACTAAACCTCCCCAATTCCTTTAACCACAGGATGGTTAGAGTAACACTGACTCCTTCCACACTGCAGTAGATTTTCATGGTCAGGTTCCTTTTTTGTTGTTTGTTTGTCCAGCTCATTTCTTGACTTTGACTTTATGTTAAAGTTGGGCTCTGTTCACTTGGGGGTAGAGGTGGGGAGGCACTACTTCAGGTTTTCACACTGCTATTTTCTGAGCTAGTTCTGGATGTCTGTAAGTTTTCAGTGCTTCTGGGGTGGTGTTATTCTGGGTGATGTGTCATCAGTGTTTTTCTGATCTGTGCTCTGATCTTTACTCATGAAGGGCCCCTGCTCCCCTGCAGCCACAAGCACTAGAGTTCTTCCCTGCCCTGGAACTGTGACCCAGAATTGTATATGGGCAATGGAGTTGCTAAACACCGTCTGGTCCTATGTGCAGTGTCAGCTTATGGTCCTCTGGAATCTTTCTGACCAGTTAGCCAATAACCTTACCATTTCTTGACTGAGAACTACTGAAGTTGCTGCTGTTGTTGCCTTTGAAGTCACCTCCAAGGCCCACTGTTGGTGTCGCCACCATATACACTCCAGGTTGGCCCTGACCTGGATGTCAAAGACCTTACCTGTTATCTCTTAAGTTGTCTCGGGTTGGAAAAATGTCTCACTGTGAGCTTTTGTTGGCTATGTGACTCCAAAATTTCATATGATGCATTTTTATAGTTGTTTGGAAGGGAATGTGTTGGGAATATTTGACTGGATTGTTGCCTCTATTCTGCCATCTTGGTTCTGCTCTTTTCCCATTATTTTCCATATTCTTTTTTACCTTTTTTCCATCTGTACCATCTCTTCCTGGTTTTCCTTGGAGGCCTTTATCACCCTTCAGACCTGGAAGCCCAGGAAGTCCTGGAGGACCAGGTGGACAATCATTGCACACATCCTAAAAAGAAGAGACATCAAAAACATTGTTAAAATTATTCAGTCCACAAATATTTTTTTTCATGTCTACTTTGTGTAAGACACTGTTCCTGAATACTGGCTGAAATACAAAGATTAATTTAAAAAATATCTCCCCCCGCCATGAAACTTAAAATTACAATTGAAATAAAAATAAATATTGCGAACAATTTTTTTTTAAAAAACAAACATTTCCCTATTAAAATTACGTAAAATACACTACAAGCTTGGTTGAGATATATCTTTTCCCACTTTCATCCTTTGCCAGTGATTAACAGAAAGGTATGATGTGTGCCTAAAATGATTAAGTGCTAATTCTGTCCTTCCTCAAGAAGTATTAGAGGCAAGAAACTCTGGGTTCACAATATGACTCTCACACATATTGGATGCGTTATCTTGAACCTCTCAATATCTCCAGACAACTTTCTATGATAGTAAGTTATAGACAAGCTGTAGATCTTGAACAGTGGAGAGATCACAGGTCCAGACCAACAATTAAACAATTAAACAACAGTTTAAAAGTGCTAGGAACTGTACTAATTGCTTGGATAAAATATGGTCCTTGCCCTCAAGAAGCATATTTTTTTTTTCAATAACAAAATAAGTTGTGAGATTTGTTTAAAAAAATGAAACACAACAAATAAGTATGTATTTATAAACATACACATAAGCTTAGTGGTGTTATAAAAAGGAAGACATCTTGGGTGGGTGTTTATCACAGATTCATTGATTATATTGTCATAGCAAAGCTGGGGATTATCTGGAAAGGAGGGAAGATAAGAGGACTCTATACGACCTGTTCATGAAGAAGTTGTGTGGTTCTGGTAGACTGGTGATCTTGGATGGTTTTCTTCGAGTCTATTTTTGGTTCCCTGTGGGTCCCTAGAGGGGACAGTCTCTGACAGTCAATCCATGTTGTTAAGTTGACCAAGGTTAGTGGAGAATTTAGGCTATGGGGGTTTGTGTCAGAAAGTCATTGACAGCTGGACCCTAGACAACAGCTTCTAACCCTATTCTCTATTCTTTTGGGCCTGTCAATAACTGAGAAAATGAGACCTTGCCTTATAGGTCCATTGTCTGCCCCAATTAAATTAAATCATAAGTTTTTTGTGTGTACATGCTACATCTAAGACAGTTTATTTTACCCTTAAATTATGTAACTTAATAACTATGTTTAAGTGTAAGGAAGAATAGAGATTAGATATGTTCTATTTAACTTAAGAAATTAAACTAGGAACATGGGCTTCTGAGCTCAAGACTCAACTGAAACTACTCTCTTCAGTTTGGCTATGAATGGAAGGAAAGATAGAGGATGAAATTTGAGAGGACAATAGGGTCTAGGGAAGCTTTAAAAATATTATCACTTTAAAAACAAGGAAAAAGTGACTTGGGTAAGCCACTTAACCCAAAGTGCCTTGCCTTCCTCTCTCCAAAAAAAATAAAATAAAATGTCATGCCACAGTAACTTCATTTCCTTTCTTGACAGTATTTCTTAACTGGTAGACCAGTACTAGGTACCATAGTTTAGAAAGGACATTGATAAACTAGAGGGTATCTAGAGGAGGGAAATTAGAATTCTGAGCTGAAAGTAACTTATACTTATGGGATCTGGGGATGGGCTGAAGGATTTGTGGGGTATTTATCCTGGAGAACAGAAAATTGAGGGGTGGGGTATGATGACTGCCTCCAAGGACTTGAAAAGCTGCCAAGTGGAAATGGCTTTTTAAAAAAAGACTTTTAGACTTTTTTTTTTAGACTTCTCAGAAATAACGTCCTAGCAAAAATGGGTGGAAGTTACAGAGAAGAATATTTACATTTGATTTCAGGAAAAGGAAAAAAAACAACAACACTTCCACATTTCCTAAGAATGAAAGGTATCCAATAGTGGAATGGGTTGCCTTGGGGGTAGAGTATGTTTTCCAGATGTAAAATCTTCCAACAGAGGCTTGATGGCCACTTTTTGAGGGCATTCTTTTTAGAGACTGGATGGGATCAACTGAATAGGCACTGAAGTCACTTATAACTTGAAAATTCTGTGATTCTTTGACTCTAAATCTTTCATCTTTAAATAGACCACGTGATGAGAAATGTTTATTGGTAATAAAAAGAACTAATAAATTAGAGATTGAATCAATTCCTAATGATTTCTTGCCATGTCTGAAAAGGTGAAAAAACTCAAGCTTGCCAATAAAAATGAGTAAAGCTTGTGCTGAGACATATTTCCCCACAAAATAGATAATTATCTACCAAGAGATCTTGATGTCTGGGAAGACAAAAAATTAGAGTGTAGGGTTTTTACCATTCATGAAGCATTTTCAAATGTTACCCAAGGGCTTTCTTTTGGATATCAGAAATGGTCCTCTAGGAGAGCACATGGTAAGGAACACATTTATTATGTGGCTTGTCCTAAATCCCAAGGAAGATTTTGGGCAAAGTAAAAAACAAGAAAATCTGTATATGGCATAAATATGTAATGGAACAATCCATATGTGATCCTGCATTAAGAGAGTGACATATATGACATAGGTCAAAATATAAAAATTACTTACCAAGGGCAAAGGAAGTAAAATTCTGTTATATTCTCTACCAATTAGACCTCATTTAAGGTATTATTCTCATTCTATTCATCACAAATTAGTAGTAGTTATAACATTAGTTGTAGCAGTTAGCATTTATATAACCTTTTAAGGTCTATAAAGTGATTAAATATACACAGTGATTATATATGTATATATACAACATAATTATATGTGTATGTATATACACACACACACATATATACATATATATATACATATACATACATAATATGTATATATATATTATCTCATTTGATCTCATTTATATCAAGGAATATGCCTTCTACAATATTTCCTTTTGCTCTTCCTCTGTAGTTCCTTTGCACCATCCCTGTTCATAATCTTATTTAAGCCTATCTCCCTGATGCCACAGTCTCCTGTTAGGTCTTCCTACCTCAATATCTTCCTCTCCTGAAGTACATCTTTCTTACTGACATCAGATTAATCTTCTTTATGTTTAGATCTTCATGTCCTTCTTCTACTCAAAATCAGGCCTTGGCCCCCTATGGCCTCCTGAATCAAATTCAAAATTCTTGAACATTAAAGACCTTTCACAATCTGGAATCACCTTGCTTTTCCAAAGTTACCTCAAACTTCCCCTTTCACAGTGGTCTATCCCCTAGTCAAACTGGACTATTCTCTATGGTTTGATCAAATGGCATTTTAAACCCATCACCTTTACTGCCTCCTGAATCATGCCTACATATCATCTGACATCCACGCCATTTCTCTCAAAAAGTCTTCTCACCAGTCTATAATAATCATTTTCTCCCATGAACATAGCATAGTACTTTGTTTGGTACTTCTTTAATATACATATCATTTATTATTTTACATTATCTTTTTTTACATACAAACATGATATCCTTTTCAAGACTCTAAGCTCCACGAGGGCAGGAACCACCTCATCTAAACTTGGTATCTTCACTAGCACTTATTGTGCTCTATACACACAAATAATAAATATAAATGTTTATTAAATTTTAATCAGTTAAACTGAGGCACCTGAAAAAGGCTCTTACCTTCACTAAGAGGTTTAGATCCTCTGGGGTTAGAAGAGGAGAGGGACCCTGCCAAAAGAAAGAGCTACAATTAGGGTATTTGCCAGAGGCAGATGGTTTTATTTTATAAAAAGTAGGACTCATGTGGAGACACACAAGAACTTGATTACAGTTTATATTTACTCAAGAGTAATAAGGACTGTCCTGACACAGGCTTAACCAAGTAAGTGAAGCCATGCTCACAGAACACAAAACACTTGAATTACCAAGCTGGAAATGAATGATTATAGGCAAGACTGAATCTGAGCAAAAGGTGAGGCCAATGGGACCTAAGTTCTTCTCTACGACCTCTTTATCTTGTCTACTTTCATTATACTACTCTCCTTTACCCCATAAAGACCTCATAAAAATAATAGCTAATATTTTTATGGTGCTTTTAAGGTTTGCAAGTTTTACATCTTATCTTTTTTTCATCCTCAAAACAAGTCCATGAGATAGGTGATATCATTGGCCTCATTTTACAGATGAGGAAACAGTGACTTGAGAGTTCTAGTGACTTCCCTAGGGTTATATTGCTAGCAACTGTCTAAAGCAGATTTTGAAGCCAGGTCTTCCTGAGTCTAAGTCCAGCACTCCATCCACTGGCTGTCCTAACTGTGTATCTCCTCTCACAAAAGGTCAAAATGACCTGCGCTCATAGGATCGAGAGCTGAAAGTGAGCTTGTAGGTCATATCCTGTTCTCATTTTATAGGTCAGGGCCTGAGACTCAGAGATATTGAATAATTTTCCTAAAATTCAGAATGATATTAAATGGGGGTGGGTTTGTAGATGTCATCATGAGAGAAGACTTGATGGAGGATGATGGTGGCGGATGGGTGAGGGAAGAGAAGTATTTTAAGAGTTTTCTTGGGGAAGAAAGATTGTTATAACTGACTCCAATGGAGAGATGTAAGAGCAAAGAGAAAAATGAGGTTTGATGTCAGGAAAAACTTTCTAATAATTAGAGCTATATAGCAGTAGAATTGATTGCCTTGGAAGATGATGTATTTCCCTTCATCAGATGCCTCTAAGAAAATGCTTGGTGACCATTTGAAAAGATATTTTATAGGGGAAATCTAGGTTGGTCTGGAATTCTGTGATCTTCAGTTTTGTGCTCTTCTGAGTATACTCTACTGATATCAGTCATGAACCCCTCAGAGTAAATACAAAGTCACTGTGCTCTCTCCCTGAAGGCTTAGCATTTTAAGCCTTTTATTTTTCAGATGCTCTGTAAAAATCCTCTATAGCCAAGGATTTATGGAGAGACATGAACTAGTATTATAAAAGATGCAAGGCATGGAGTGGTTATGTACTTCTATCAGTGGAGGAAGTACTGACACTTATGACATCACAAACACATCAAAGTATCTCTTCTTCAATGGCTTTCTCTTGGTTGAAGGCATTTCAAGCAACAGTGTGCAAGTGGGAGGTAGATTTCATGTGAATCAGAGAGAAAGAAATGGCCCAGTTTGAAAGAAAGATAATGATTGTTCAGCAGCTGGTGCTGGTGATCAGGCAATGATGGTTGGCTCATTGTCCACAAGGGTTATCCCAGTCAATGAAGATTGTGGGGGCCAGGATAGATGTGAAACTAGGGTCTTTGGGCATGGTTATTCAAAGGGCACTTAAATATATGCACGTTCATTCATTCACATAGCCATTTAATCAGTCAGAGCATAAGGCTAATCTTTTGGGGGATGGTTTCATTCTCTCTACTAGGCCTGTCCTTAATATCTGCTTTGTCAGCAAATCTTTGGTCTTTACTGACACCAATCACCCCCTGGCCTCTGAGACAGCCAGATATACCTACTTTCAGTCAAGAAATCCTTCTTTTAATCTGACTAAACATAATTAGGTTAAAAAAAATTACTATCACCATGAAGAAGTCATTTCTAATATAAATTAGGAAACTGAAAATAGTAAAATTCATAAAAGCATAGATTTGTTCCTTAGCATCTAACATCATCTCTCTTGTAAAGGCACAAATTGTTTTTGAAAATGTCAGTCCTTTATTGTGGTAGACTACTGAGGGGAAGGACTTGTGGTCACTGATAGGGAGAAGAACTTGAAATAAAAGGAACTTAGTACCCCAGATAAAGACTGGTGACAACTGTAGAAAAAAACAAACAAAACGAATAAAAAGAATTTAAAGACAATAAAGAATGAGGGGGAAATATTACTTAACAATTCAGTTTATTTTTAACCTTAGAAAGAATAAGGTTTGGTGGAGAAAGGAGGTGGATTTTGATAAATCTGTGAGATTGAGAAACAGATTGGAAAGATCAAGAAGTATGTGGATGGTGAAGAGAAAGAGGAAGAGAATGCAACCCCTTTCTAGGGGTTTGGCATTGAAATGACTTAGGGATATAGGACAACAGTTGCAGGGGGTAGCAGGATCAAATGAAATGTTTTTTTCTTAATAATAGGGTAGATCTAAACATATTTTTATGAAAGAGAGAAAGAGCCAGTAGATAGGACAATATTAGAGGTGAAAGATAGAGGGAATAATCATTGGGCCAATGCTCTATCAGAAATGCAGAATGGTATAGGGGAATGAGTTAGGAAGAGGCTCTGGAGTTAGGAGACCTGAGTTTGAATCTTGATTTTATCATTTAAACTGATATGTTAGCAGACACTGCCTTTCTAAGCCTTTTTTCTCACATGTAAAATGGGGGAAAATCATTCTTGCACTTCCTGTTAGAATTATTGTAAGGAAAGTGGTTTGGAAACCTTAAAACCATTATGGAAATGTGAATGATGAAGATAACTATGGCAACAACAGTAACTGTAATGATGATGGATGAATGGTTACAGGCATTCATAAGCAAAAGTCCTTATGTTTCAGGTCAGCCTTATTGTGCTAACTAAGGCCATAATAGCATCTCATGTGAAGCCGGGTTTTTTGATGGTACTGACATAAATGAAGAAAACAAGATGAGTTGAGGCTTTACAAAAATTCCAAAGAGTAAGACAGCTTACTGGTTTTCCTGGTGGTCCTCTTTCTCCTGGATTTCCAGGTAGACCCTACAGAAATAAACAAAGATCTTGTTATATTAGGCACACACAGGCTATTCTTGCATTTTGACACTTTCTTCTTCACATGACCCTTGTGAAGGTGATCCATAGGAAGGATGGGATCTTCATTACTGAGCAGCAGTGACAAGGGCACTCAGAAGACCTACATTAACTTTTATGTAACCTGGGGTGAATTATTTCAACACTCTGAGCTTCACTTTCCTCATCTGTAAAGTGAAGTTAATCATCCCTCTTTGCTTCATAGGTATCCTGTGAGGACCCAGTGATGTATCTATAGATGCTTGTTATAAATATAAATTAATGTGGTTTTTTTGTGTGTGTTGGAAGTGTATGATGCAGAATAGGTGTGCATAGAGGATTGTCCCCTTAGGAACAATAATCAATAAATCAGAGGAAGGTAGATTTCTCCTCAATGTAAGGACAAACTTCCACAAAATACAGAATCATCTAAAAATGAAATTAATGGTCACATGGTGAGGTGAGATTCCTGCCTCACTGGAGGTTTTCAGGTATAGGCCCAATGCCTACTTGCCAGGGACCTTATTGACATTGTAGACAGGATTTATGCTTCAGGTGGGAGTTGGATTAGAAGACCTATGAGGTCCCTTATAAATATGTTCACCACCCTTGACATAAAATGTCTGGGTTTGACAGTTGTCAGGGGGAATATGGAGACCTGTGGAATATGAGAAAGAATGACCTTTTGGTCAATACACAATAATTAAATTTTTTTTCCCTGTTCATAACAAGGAATACATAGTTTCGGAACTAGGAAAATACAAGTCCCCAATGTCCTTCTTATATAATTCTCTACTTCTGAATGACTTAAGAATCTTGGCAGTTAATTAATTACTTGCTAGAACCTGCCAGAGATTTCTGCTGCTGGTATGGCCATCAGGAGCCCAGTTATCTTCAAGCTCAAAGGAGTCATTGGAGGAAGCAGAGGAATTTACTGAGATTTTGACAATATATTTAATAGTCTCTTTGGTGATGTCTCTGGAGAAGACAGAAGTAGGCTGGATCAAAGTACAATTAAATGTATTTGGAACTACTTGAATGACTGGACCCAAAGAGTACTCCTTCCTGGACTCTTGTCAAATTTGATGGAAGTCTCTAATGGATTAGAGGCATCACAGCATTATGGATAGGAAGTCTGAAGGGCTGGCCTCAAAACCAGGTTCAAGTACAACCCAGGACATTAACTAGCTGTCTGACCTTGAGCAAGTCATTTAACATCTCAGTGCTCAAGGCTACACTCTAAGACTAAAACATATATATATAGAGAGAGAGGAGGTGTTTACTGATAGAAGTGTCCTCACCTGGAAGTTTCCCCATATCAAAAACATGTACACTTTTGGGATATATGTCTACCTTCTGGTTAAGCACCTGAGTGGTCTCTGCTTTACCCTAAGATTTTTATCAATGACCACAATAACAGTATACAGTTTGTTTACAAAACTGTAGATGACACAGGAAGGAATTACTAATTCATAGGCGAAGTAAAGATTCAAAAAAAAGTCAATGAGGTAGAAACTGCAATGATTAGATGAATTTCAATAGATCCAAGTCAAGAAGAATTCTTGGATTACTAAAAAATCAATGTTGTGGTTCAAGAGTAGTTTGTTCAAAAAGAGGACTTTGTAAGCAAGCAATGTTGGAACTCTAGTGCATGTGTGATTTCTCACATGTGAGTGTTTTCACTATGGAAATCATAGTCTATCTATCTCCATTTATCCTGTTTGACTGTTGCTCATGACCTCCCATAAATTTGCAATGAGAGTCCACCCAACATTTGGAGTGCTTCCTTAATTTCTCTTGAAAGCATGAAGTTAATCAGGGTATCCGTTGGTTGTCCTTTGGTGACTCTACATGACCGGTTCATATTTTTAGACATTCATTTCTTTGATGATATAATTAATATCTTATTCTTCATAATTCATAATGGAATTATTATTGATAATTCATAAAAGAATACTTCTTTGTTTATAATATTTTATAGCATGATGACATCAATCATGCAGCTAACTCTTCATTGTCCTTTGGGTCATCCTCAAATTTCATTTCTTTGGAGACTATAATATTGTATGACTTGCAAATACAATCACACAACATCACTGGAAGAATCTTGGCATTAAAAAAGTAGGAGCACTGTTGCAGTGAGAAACTTAAAATCATTAAAAAAAAACCAAACAAAAAACCCTTCAATTTCCCAAAGGCTATATAGTGAATTCAGGAAGCTCACTGTCTATATTCATCTTCTGTCACATATTTTTATATTTATATGTATATGTATATATGTGCATTTTCATCCATAATGCCATTATATAGCATATATACACACACATTTATGTACACATACACAATGTATATATCCACATTTGTGTGTATAATATTTATGCATATAGTTGTTGAGTCATTTCAGTTGTGTTAGACTCTCTGTTATCCCATTTTGGGGTTTTCTGGGAAAATATATTGGAGAGTTTTGCCATTTCTTTCTCCAGATCATTTTACAAATGAGGAATCAAGGCAAACAGGGTGAAGTGACTTGCCCAGGATCACACAGCTAGGAAGTAACAGGGGTCAGATTTGTACTCATGAAGATGAGTCTTCCCGATTCCAAGGCCAGTGTTCTACCTACAATGCCACCTAGCTCCCTCTATATGTAGGCATACTACGCAAACACATACACACACACAGAGTATGTCTATGTATATATAATCAATGACTCTACATTCATTCATCCATCTATCCATCCCTCCATCCACCCCTCCATCTATCTATCTATCTATCTATCTATAGTTCTAGAAGCCATGCATCTACCTCTGTACCAGTTTGGATAACAGGCATTCTTTGTCTACTTTTGGTTTTCCTGTGGCTTAGACATCTAATTAGACCAAACTCTGTTGAGGAATTTTGGATATCATTTAGGAAGCTCTGCAATGTCCTGGGCCATGATCCAATCAGAACAATGACATCTGCAAACATGGGTACCTGGAAAACCTTACCATCTAGAGTGACTGCCTCTTATATTTGGATTCGATACTGGATCTCCTCCATGACAGTGATGAACAGCTTTTGAGCATGACTCTCTGTTTTACATCTTGCTTGATACTAATGATTAGAGTGTTATCAAACATAATTGCCACTGTTACATCTTGAAAGAAACATTACATCATTTTTACATTATTCATGAGAGACACCTTATTAGGGGTAAAGCAGTTAAGGTGGAGTTATGCTCTATCAAAGCAAAAGTTTATACACACAAATACATATATACATATGCATAAACATACACACATATATTTATATGTATCTATATCTATCTATCTTTACATTATATGCACACACACACACATGCATATATAAGCAAAACTAACAAGCATAGTGGGATCTCCTATTTGCTACACATTTTATTAAATCGTATGGTTGTAAATCTTTGATTTATTGTGAAATATTACTTGGGAAAGCCTTATTTTAGGAAGGATGCTAACAAACTGGAGGGTGTCTAGAAGAGAGTAAACAAGGCAGTGAAAGGAGTGGAGACTATGTCATAGAAAGATCGACAAAACAGAACCAAGGATAACCTTAAAAAGAGAAGGCTAAGTATGTGTGATGGGGTGGAGCTATTTGAAAGGAGATATATCTTGCTTGGCACTGAAGGGCAAAACTAGCACCAATGAAAGGAAGTTACAGAAAAGTAGATTTTGTCACAGGATAATTTTTCTAAAATTTAGAGTCATTAAGGATTTAAGAGAAGTGGCTCAGTAGGTAGTAAGTCCTCTAATGGGCATTCATTTATTGTACCCCTTCCTGGAGTGGTTTGACAATGTCATTAATTAGGAAATGTGCTGGGAAAAGAAAATGACAATTTCTAATGGGAATCATGCTGAGAAGGATAGCTAGCAGATTACAGGATTGTAAAGACACACCAGGATCTCAAAAGGTTAGAATGATGAGTTAAAACTACAAATATAAAAGTCAGTATGGCAGCATGTAAAGTAAAAATGATAGAAGTTTAGCTAGAAAACAGTTGTGTGAGAGGGATCCAAGCATTTTAGGGAACTACAAGGTAAACATGATTCAATAACAATACGTGATAGCTTCAAAAATGCATATTTTGCAGGTATGAGTAGCAGAGCTTTCACAACGCAGGAATAATAGCCCTGCTGTACACTTTCCTAGCCAGATAGCATTTGAAATTGTGGTCAATTCTGGTCACCACAATACTGGAAGAGTATTGAGGAATTGTAGTTTGTTAAGAGAAGAGTTACCATAATAGTCAAGAACAACAGCAACATTCATATAATGCCTACTATCTTCCCAGCATCCAGTTAAGCACTTTAAAAGCATTAACTTATTTTATCTTCACAATACTCCTGGAAGCCAAGTGCTACTATTATCCTAATTTTATAAATGAAGAAACTGAAGCAATGTGAAGTTAAGCAACTTGTCCAAGGTCACACAAGCTAGTATGAATATGAGGCTGAATTTGCACTCAAGTCTTGGGTACTCTATCCACTGAGCCACCATATTTAAATGAAGAAAATGAGATAATAGGCCTTGAAAAGAGGATAGCAGGTGGGACATGAAGAACTTTCATATGGAAGATGGATTCCACTTTTTTTTCTGTTTGACAACAAAAAGAACTAAGAACAATAAAGATAAGGTGTAAATAAAGGGATTTTGGCTCAATGTATTAAGAGGGAGAGACATTTGAAAGGAGAATAGGCTCCCTCTGAAGATATTGGGTTTTTGATTGTAGGAATACTTTAGAAGGAAGCCAGATTATACCTCATTTGGGATATGATTGAGGGGATAGAATCCCTTGTTTCCTTGAAGATTCAACTCAGGTGCCCCCTTCTACAAGGGGTCTTTCTTGAACTTCACCTCTCATCCCTCACTTTTTAGTATAATTTCTATAAAAAGGTCACACGATCTTTTTGTATATTTCTACGTATGTTCACATTTGTCTTAGAAAATTAGAAAATAGAAATTAGAAAATTAGAAAATAAGCTCTTTGAGGATAGGGACCATTTCATTTTTTATTTTGTTTTCCCAGCACCTAGAATAATAATTCATAGTAGGAACTTATATAGATGCTTATTGATTAGTTGATTGGTTTAACAATGGACTTACCAGAGGTATCAATACCTTGAACTAATGGTGTAGTGAGAAAAAGCATTGAATGGGGAGTCAGGGAATCTCAGTTTGAATCTTATTTCTGCTGCCAGCTCATTGTCTGGCCTTAGGAGTCACTTCTGCTCTCTTAGCCACAATTTCCATAATTGAGGATTGGATGAGATGATGTTCGTGTGGTCTCTTGACCACATGATCTAATAGTTTACAAATTCAGGATTGCAGAACACATAATTTCTATTTACTTACATCTTGTCCAGCTGGACCTTGTGGACCTGGAAATCCAGGTAACCCTCGAGCCCCCTGAGTAAAAGAAAAAATATACCCCTCTCAAATATTTGGGAATACATAGATACATGCTTACATAATATATACATAGACACATATACATATACATAAATATTCATGGATACACATGAATATTTTATATATGAATATAAGAAAGATGCTATCTGTCTGTGGAATCTGAAACATGAGGCTACTTTGTCCTAATCTTATTCTACCAAACCACAACCTCCCATAATTCCATCTCTGTTTCAGCCTTTTTGCTAAACCTATTATTTGTTCTCATTGTTATCTTCAGTCTATTCATATTTTAGTCCTTAAAAAGAAGACACTGTACTGGGGGATGTATGTATCACCTGAGAAGTTCTTCACCTCTGTGTGGTGTGTGGTCTTGTAACTGAAAGGTAGTGGTTTGGATTTCCAAGAATTTCATGCTTTAATGCATCTTGGGGGGGAGCTAGAATTTAGTTTATTCTTTTCCCAAACTCAGCCCTATAAACCTATCACTAATAACTCCTTTAATTTCATCTCATTCCTAGCAACAAATATATTAATATATGTACATGCATGCATATATACATACGTATTTGTATATATATATACATATATATACACATATGTATTTGTATACATATATATATATATATATATATACACACATAAATACACATGCCCACACACACACTCTCATACATATATAGTTGTAAATATATACCATATATATGGTACACAGGAGAACATTCAAAGATGTCAACTTTCAATAGTATCTGTTAAAATACTAAAAAAAGTCATAACATAGTAACTGGTACATTGAAAGGATCCTCATGGGGGATTAATGGGGAACCCTGGAAGAAGATCACATAAAATGAAGACTATATGGGTTGCAATATACACTGATGGAAGCAATACTCAACCAAGAACTAGAATACATTCCCTGCAGAAATCTAGCCACTATTCAAGCACATTATACTTACTGGTGGTCCTGTTTCTCCTGGTGGTCCAATGGAGCCCTAGAGATAAACAGAACAAGATATTCCTTGAAATTAGGCTCAATATTCAAGTATAGACAAGAAATTCCATTTCACCAGGGATGGAGATTAGCAGCCAAATGGCATGGGTAGGTGGTGGGGGTAAGAGAAGAGAAGACAATGTACTGGTGGATGTATGTACCACCTGAGAAGCTCTTCAACTCTGTGTGGTAAGTGGTCTTGTAACTGAAAGGCAGTGGTCTGGATTTCCAAGAATTTCATGCTATAATGCATCTCCAGGTGAGATCGAATATGAATGAAATCACTAACATCTCCCTTGGGTTTGGGCTGGCAGTGGGATCTTTCCCAAGAGGAAGCAAAATTTTGGGATAGATTAATGGCTGATTTGAATGAAGAATGTTCAATTGTTCACACTGAGACCTTGTGAATTGATTAGGATGAAAAAGCATCTTACTCATCTTAACTTGGAGCTAATGTGAAACCGTATCTGGCAGCCTCTAGGCAGCTGAACAAGCAAGTGGGAGAGAAATACAATACAGCAATCAAGTCAATGCAGCTTTTCCTGGAGCAAGAGTAAATCCTATTAGCATTTTCTTCAATTTAATATCTTGATTTTTTCCCCAAGAGTAGTAATAATACAAATAATAACAATGACTAATTTATCCAGAAAGTGTCAAGATTTGTCAAGTGCCTTCCATTATTGATTTTTGCTCAGTCCTATTGATGAGCTGCAGGCTCTGGGGACCCCCTTGAGCTATTCTTGAATCTTTGAGGTACAGGCTCTGGGAAACCCCTTGAACTCTGACTGAATCTTCCCACTTGATGAGGCATTTGCAGAGGCCATAAGCTTTTCACTGTGGCTCTTCCCAGACCTCTGTTACTAGCCTAGCCCTCCACTGTCCATCTACTTCCCACCCTTGAGCCTATCAAAATATCAATCCACCCTTGAATTGGCCTAGCTGACCATTGTCTGTTGGCTCCAGGTAGCCTCCAACAACTTCCCACCCTTAATCACTCATTGACCTCATTAACTCCTCCTGAAGACCTTCCCCAGTATCCTCCTCCAGACCACCCTTAGATTCTTCCCACAACCTTCCTGTATATAAGATCCCTTCTTGCCCCCATTTGTGTGAGAGCACCATAGAATGATTTAGCACAGACTTACTCTGGCCTGCTTGCCCAATGCAAGCGTCACAGATACTGAGGCTCCTTAAGAGTCTCCCCAATATGGTGAACTTTTAATAAACTTTACTTTTCTTTGGCTGAGAAGACTTGAGTGGAATTCATTTGGCAGGACCTGGTATGTTGGTATTTTGGGGTCTATACCTCAACATTTTTATGGTTACCACATCACTATGATTCAATGTTCGTAAAGAATTTCCAGTGTAGAAACTCCATCAATGAAAATCAGCAACTTGTTGATAACTCAAAAGATAGTTATAAATAAATTTTGTAGGGCTGTCAAGGGGGCACTGACAATTTAAGTGACTTACCAATATTCAGACAGCTAGTATGTGTCAGAAGTAGGACTTAAAATAAGTCTTCTTGACCCAAAGGTCAAAACTCTGTCCTCTAAAGCACTTGGCTTCCAATGAACTCATTTCATAATTATCAAAATCTGATTCAGCCTTTATTAAACATAGTATACAGAAAACTGGCCCTGAAGTTAGGAAGACCTGCATTCCATTCCAGTCCCTGAAGCAGTATACTGGCTGTGACCCAGAGTAAGGCACTTTAAGTACAGCTCTCTAAGGTTAAGAATGGCAGAGAAGGTACCAACCTGCATTAGCAAAGAGACTTTCCTTACCTAGTAGTTCCTTGTATTAATAAAAATACAGACCTAGTGCTGATCTTTTCTATGCTAGGTATTGTTATAGGTATCATGAGTACAAAGGCAAAAAGGAAAGAAGTCTTCACTCTCAGTCAGTAAACATTCTACTGAGGGATGTGATATCGAGTAAAGTAAGTCTATCACAAAGCGATAGAAAGTAACTTCTAGTAGGATTGAGTGCATTTGATCCTTCGCATTGAGTGGGGCACACTCTCTTTGCACCCTCTGTGAAGATTCCTCAGAATGAGGAAAACGGAGAGAGACTATCTCACAATCAGAGACAGACTTTTCTAAGACTAGACAGACCTGAGTCTTGGGTTTCCTAAGAAATTACACAACCTAGGACCCTTCCCCCTTCCCTTGCTGTCAATCAGCATTAATCCCTTCAGGAATTTTAGGAATCTCTTAGAGCCCTTTCCCCTCCTTCACTTTAAATAAGGATAGGTACACTTGGACTGGCTATCCCCTGTTTCTTTGTTCATTGTCCTATTTTGGCCCAGATTGTAAGCATACCTCCCAGCCAATGGGAGAAGAGACAGTGGTGGGAGGGGGCCTGACTGAGTTAGGGTGGAAATTCTTGCTCTGTCTTCTGTAACAAACCTCATTCCACTGGTTTGTACTGGTGGAAGGGATGCCCCCTTCTCCTGAGAACTGAATAAAATTTCCTGTTTTTTCCTCAAGATACCTCTGTCTTCTAATTGTTTTGGGGTAGGGGATTTTTGAGGTCCCTGTACCCCACACAACAGTCTAGCCTTTGGATGTACTGTTTCAATTCTTATTCATGCTGGCAAGCCAGGTGCCCACAAGACAGCTCCCACATTTGTCCTTGGTATTTTAATGGCTTGTTCTAAGTGTGTGTGTGTGTGTGTGTGTGTGTGTGTGTGTGTGTGTGTGTGTGTGTGTGTGGTTTTCTATGATTGTATAACTCAAAAGTCCCCAGAGGTTGAGAGTACTCCAGTGATTATCAGTTGATATCAATTAGCCAAATACACTTAACTGGCTTTTAGTATCAGGTTTTTAACCGGAGGCATATATTGTAAGAACAGTTTCTACCTCATTTTCCAGCCCCTCCCTCAAGCAGGGGCATACTCTCCAAGTACCTACAGAATGCAGGGGAAAATGGGCTCAACCTTAGAACACATGATGTAACAAAATGGATAATTCACAGCTCCTTGAAGACTTTTGGCTGGAAGTACTTTATCCTCCACCTTCCCCCAGCATGGGGTCCTTATAATGTTTTCTTTAAGTGCTGCATAGCTTTCTAGTGGGCTCCTGGTAAGACTCTGTAGTTTCCTTTTTTCAATGTTATCTGGTTTGTCCTTGGCTTTCTACGCAGATAGACACTGCTGGCAGTCACTGTTATTTCTGGAGATACTGCTAAGACACTGATGAGAAGTCCAAATTTTTCAGATGCTTCCAAGTGTAAAAGATTTTCCTCTAGTCTGGCAGTTTGGAAAGGGGAGGGAAGGAGGATTCCAAGGCTCTTTTCTTCCCCTCAAACAAGTGAGTCCCTCTTCGTGGCTTGACTAGAACTGCCTTCTCTTGACTTCTTACTCAAATTCTAGGATCTAACCTTGTGCTCTCCCCCTCAACTCCAACTACTGACCTCTCTCTATCTCCCTTTAAGTTCCATACAAAACTTGCACTTTTTCCAGGACAACTTTGCCCATACCTCTTCTCTCCAGTGCCTTCCCTAATTTAATTATTTTCTTCTTACTTTCTATATTGCTCACTTTGTATATGTTTGTTTGCATGTTGTTTCTCCCACTGAATTGCCTTTTTTTTTTCTGTATTCCCAGTACATATTTGGCATATACTGGATGCTTAATAAATTGACTGATTGATCTACGGCTGCTTATTTTATAAAAAGCCTCACAAGGTAGGACTGAGACTCTTCAATCAACCCAAACACACTTCTTTTATAACATCACTTCATTTCATACAGTGGACAGGAACATTTTACTCCTCAACTTGACAAATTAGGTTATTCAGACTGAGTCCAATATCTCTGACTGATTCAACAGATATGTCTCATTTGACAAAGTTATCAGGGTGTAGCGTCTGATTAATTACTAGTTAGTATTTACATGGTGCTTTAAGTTTTAGAAGCATTTTTCAAATTTTATCTCATTTTATCTATTATTGTCTCTGTTTTGCAGATGAGGAAAGTGAGATAAGTAGAGATTAAGTGACTTGCCCAAGGTCACATAGCTAGTAAGTATCCAGAGACTAGAAACTTCAATTGGCTTAAGGCTGATTGGTTCAATCAACCCCACCCTTAAATTCACAATAATCCTGTGAGTAAAATATTATAGTTATAATTATACTATAGTTATTATATATTATAGAGATTATTGCCCCCATTTTACAGATGACGATGTATTTTACAGAACTGAGGCTTAGAGGTAAAGTGACTTACTCATAATCATTCAATGAAACTGTCTCTATATATAATAATACATAGCCATCAGATAATAGGATTTAGAAGGAGAAAATCTTAGAGGTAATACTGACATTCTATTATTATAGTTATTTCCACCTGTGCCTCGTCTCCTCTACTTCACTGTAAGGTCTGAATTCAAGCGCCATGCGTTCTTCAACTCTGGAGCAGCATATTCTCTCATCATAATATGTATACAGGGCCTTGTGCATACTAACTACTTGCTAAATGTCTGTTGAATTAAATAGAAGATTATCCTGGATAGAATCCCACCATATGAGAAAGTGCTGGAGAGCTGTAGTTGCCAATGGTAAAGAGAAGACTCACACAAGTGAGATCCTTGATCCAATGAAATGTTAAAGTGAGTATCAAAAGGTGGAGAGAATGGTGGATTTAGACTAAGGAGAGCCTGAGTTAAGAACTAGCTCTCCTGTCAGTTACTAATGGTTTGACCTTGGGAAAAAATCACTTTTGAAATCTATGATCTTTTTTTGTCCTGGACTTGTGATTTTATCAGCATGGGAACTCTCTGTAGGTTGTAACACATCTATAGTTCTACTAGATTGTATATGGAGTTGTTTGAGGTACAGGAAAATTAAATGATTTGCCAGAACATGACCATGTAGCTACTGAACATCCCAGGAAGGGTCTAAAGAGAGCGATTTCTCAAACCAAGCCCAGGACTTTACCTACTATTCCACAATACCTTTAATTATACCAATAAAATTTCATTCAATAAAAGACTGTGGGCAGTCCCTGGGGGCAGGGGCAACAACTGTACCTTTATATATTTGTTATTCAGTGTGGAAAAAGAAAAGAAAACATTGGAATGAGAGTAAGAAGATGTGAGTTCAAGTTCTGATGATCTCATTTACTAGCTTGGGCAAACAACTGCCCTTTCTCAACTTTCAGTCTCCTGTAAAAGGAAGGGGTTGCATTGGATGACCTCTAAGAGTCCTTTTGGTTCGAAATAGTTTTAAAATGGAGATTCCATTCTTGGTTAGGAAGTTGCTTAGAATTTGCTTTTTTCAACACTCAACAGGTATTTCTTTAATGCCTACTATATGTCAGGTTATACAAAGAAGTATAAGACAAGGCTCTTGCCTTTTAGGAGCTTACAGATAAGTTAAAGATATGCATGACAAGATAGATAATTATAGAGGGCCATCTAGGCTAAGTGATCAGTTCAGAAGAGAAGTCAGGAGAAACTCAGGTCTATTGATTCTTGCTTGGTGGCCCTGATATCCTCTCAGATGCAAGTCTGGGGGAGATAATCTAGTTCAAAGAACCCAGATCAAAGTAAAATTGTCTGGAAGGTCTTTATAAGGCAAGAAGGACTTGAGCTATTAAGAGGAACTAGGATATGGTAGGAAGAACATCAGGTTCAGACTCCAAGGAGCCGAGACTTTTATTCAATTCAATTTGCTTCAATTCAATAACCATTTCTTAAGACCTATACTGTAAGTCTGGCATTATGAAAGGTGCTAGACACACACACACACACACACACACACATACACACACACACACACACATACACACAAAACTCCTGCCCTCAGGGAGTTTATATTTGATTGGAAGAAATCAAATGAATAATGGGGTGGTTATAATCTCACTAGCTTTCTCCTTGAATTACTGAGAGAACTAAATGAGATTATGATTGAGAAAATACTTCTGTAAATCATCAAGCACTGCACAAATGTGAACTACCATTAGAGATGGGAAGAATTTAGTGTGTTTTTGTGGGGTGGTGGAGTGGGACTCTAATTTTATCCATACCTTTGGCAAGATAATTCTGAAGCACTAATGGTTCAGACAATGAGATTAGAGGCAGCACTAAGATTAAAGGACTTTTCTGTTTGTTTATTTTTAAGAAATGATTTATAAATGGAAAGCAAGAAATCAAACAACTGTCTCATAGCTATTACCCTCTAAGTCTAAGGTATAATGGGGCAGAGGTTGGCAGACAGAATCAATGCAATCTGGCTTCCTTCCCCACAACAGAAACCACCAGTATCTGCAAAAAAGTCACCTGGAGAATTCTACAGTAAGGAGTTTAAAAGGAGTGCCTTCAAACCAGTGACTGGTGGGAGAGAATGCACTGGAAATCCCCAAATCTTGCACTCAGGAGTTGCCTGTAAAGTGTTTCTTTCTATAATAATAATAATAATTCATATTCTCGTAGCACTTTATGATTTACTTTTAAATTATGAATTTTAAATTTAAATTTTAAAAGTACCTTTGTACTTTTTCTTTAAAAAAAGGTAACTTGGAGCTTTAAGTGTCACAAATATCAATACTTATTTTACAGATGAGGAAAATGAGGCTGGGGTAGGATAGGATGGGACTAGACCTATGATTTCACTGATACAGGGAACTTGTGGTAAGCAAACTACTTCAGTAACTTCTCAGCAAACTTAGAATCTTAAGGAGTTGCCTGGGGGTACTGAGAGTTTAAGTGACTTGCCTACTGAGACCCAGCCAGTATGTGTCAGGGATGTTTTTGGGTCTTCTGCCTCCAGGCCTAAAGCTTTCCCTCTTAAACCAAAGTGTCTCTGCACTCTTCCTTTTTCTCTTTTTCCTTTGCTTCCCCATCTCTCTCACCTTATCTCGCCTTTGAACCTTTTTTCTGTCTTAAATTCCTGGGACACAGAGGCTCAGGCCAGCAGCCAGAGAAAGGACATGTGGAAATCTGATAACCAAAGCCCAAGTTGAAATTCTGTAAAAGCAGTGGAAATATACCAAAACAAGATTGGATTTACAGCCTCTGGGGTGGACCTGGCAAATTGTTTTTCAGCTGGTCTCTCTTTGAGAGGAGTGTTCCACAAGTGATTTACAGTAGTCTTTTTTACTATGAGGTATGGTTATTTTCACCATTAATGAGACTAAGTTTTACACTAGATTAACCCAAAGATAACCCAGAGTAGGTTTTGTGTGTGTGTGTGTGTGTGTGTGTGTGTGTGTGTGTGTGTGTAATTACAGCATTTGATTTCACTATGCCAGTACAGAAAGACTGTATGGCACAATGGAAAGACATATAATTGTAATTTTTAACCTGGGGCCTCCTAGGGATCCATGGATAAATTTTTAGAGAGTTCATGAACTTGGATAGAAAAAAAATCATAACTTTATTTTCATCCATCCATCAATCATTGAAATATATTATTTCTTTCAATTATGAATTTAAAAACAAAATATTATTCTGAAAAGGGACTTTCCGCACAACAGCCCCAGTCATGGCACAGTCCACTCTCACCTGGCTGCCACTGCCCACCTCCCTACCCAACCACACCTGTACACCTATACCACCCCTGCTGCTCTGGGCTCCACTGGACCGTAGCCCACCTCATGGCCTCCCAAGGTTCTGCTCATCGCACCGTGCAGCGTCCTGACTACCCAGCAAGCATTGTTCACCAAGTCCCTGTTAGCATGGGGCCTCACCCACCATCCACCCAACTCAATAGCAAGCTCAATTTGCCCACCAGACCTACATCAGCACCTCTCCAGCCTCCACTATCTACACTGGATACCCATTGAGCCCTGCCAAGGTCAACCAGTACCCTAACATATAAACACTGGAATGGGGGAGGGGGAATAGAGAGAGGGAGGTTTAAAAGAAGGGAGCAGGAAAAAGGAGGAGGAGAGAGAAAGGGAGCACCTTGGACTGATGTGGGAGCAAGGCTGCTTTGTATACAGAACGATGAAGCTCACAAACAATGCAAATGGGGCAAGAGAGTGGGGTGGGAAAGGGAAGGAAGTGAGAGTTAGGGACTGTCAGTGAAACCTGAACAAGGAAGTGGAAGGAGAGGGCAGAGGAAAGACATTTTGAAAAAGGAAAAGACTAAGGAGGGGAAATTATTCTATGCTTTTTTTTATTTTTAAAAAGAAAAAGGAAAAAAAAAAACAGTAACAAAAAGTAACCCCACAGAATCATCACCAGAAGGGTCCTTCACACACACACACACACACACACACACACACACACACACACACACACACACACCACCTGATCCATAGTCAGGAAACCCAGATTCAGGCCCTAGTTCACATGGTGTGACATTTAGAAAGACACTTACTAGCACAGTATTTAGAGTTGAAAGGGATATTAGAGGTTGTTGAGTCCAAATCCATTATTGTTTAGGCCAAGAAAACAAAACAGAATTGTCCAAGTTCCCACGTGTAGTGAATGATACAGCTGGGACTCCAACCCACATCTTTTGACTCCAAGTCTAAAGGCTTTCCACTACATGATATGCCTCCATTGCCTGGCAGCCTTAAAAATTAATAAACACTTGACCAAGTAGATCTGCTTGCTGGCATTTTATCTCTTTGAAACTCAATTGTCTCATTTGTAAAAATGGGGATAGTCATTACACCTATTAAGTCAAAGCATTTTATAAACTTTAAATATCTATGAAAATGTAGCAACTGTCATTGCTCTTCCTCCAAGAAGCCTTACTTCCTTCCGGTGCTCAGCGCCACCATCTTCTACCTAAGTCTTTCCCTGATTCTCTTGACTGCTGGTGCCTCCCCATGCAAATTGCCTTGTGTTTACTTGTACATATACTTTCATGTGTATAGACATTATTTTTCTAGAGAATGTAAGCTCCTTGAAGACTGTTGTCTTGTTGACTTTTGCCTCTGTACCCCCAGTGACTAGCACAGTGCCCAGTCACTAAGCAAATGGAGTTATTGATTGCCATGTTTGAAGTGTGGTATGCTAAGGCACAGGTGCTTTAATGCACCAACTGGGAAGGGATAGCCATTCCTGATAGCCAAACATTCCAGAGTACACAGAGTAGTCAGTGCATGATTTGCCTTGGATAGATGAGTGACCTCCCTGTTTCTAGCTTCTTATTGACTTTCTGACTCAGCCCTTACAGTTTCTGATATCTTTGAGTCATTTAAGGTTTGAGTCACAGAAGCTTAATTAGGAAGTAACATCAGAGCTCACCTAGTCCCATGAATATTTCAACAGGCATCTTTACCATAACATCCCTGGACACTAGTCATCTTCTTAGTAACCTCTAGTAATAAGGAAACACATTAATTCCCAAGGCAATTCTTATTGTCATGATGTGATTCCCCCCCCCCCCTCATATTGAGCTGAAGTCAAATTCCTCGGTTTCAATCATTGTTTCTATTTTTGCCCTTAAGCACTAAGAAATAAAAATCAAAACAAAGCAAAAACTGACCTTTGTTCTCTGTGGCAGTACATCAAAACACCTCCTCTTCCTCAATTTTCTTTTCCCGGGCTAAATGTCTTCAATTTCTTGGGATTTTGGTGGTCCTAAGTTGACTCACCATTCCTAGAACCATAACACTAAGCTAGCCATATGATGTTCCCTTGTAGTCCTAGCATCTATCTGTAATTCCAGACTTTCCCTCTGCCTGCATCCTTATCATCCATTACTCAGATCAGTCGGAGTACTGCCTGCCCAGTTGGGATGCTGCTGCCCTCTGCTGGCCCCCACAAACTTGCTGCTGATGAAAGAACTTCATTCACTTGGCTTCCTTCCTCAAACTCCTCTATACACCAGGCACTATTATGTCTAGATGTTATCTACCAGTTTTGTTGAATAGTTCATAAGTCCACAGGCTAAGGTTTACAAAGTAATGTCTTCACAATACTCTATGTGTTTCTTAGTATGATTATTATCTCACCTGTTCTACAGATAAAGAAACTACGCAACTTAATATCAACTACTCCAGTTCAAGACCAACTCTGATACCCCAACTGTTAGTGATGTCTTCTCTGGAAAACATTTTGCATACATTTTGTATTTATTTATCTGTGAACATGTTGCTTCCCTTTGATACAAAGTTAGTTCTTTGAGGAAAGGACTTTTTGATTTTGTTTGTATCTGCAGCATATAGAGCTTTGTGATTTAGTAGGTACCCAATAAATGCTTGCTGAATGAATGAAAATTAAGTGAATTAATTATGGAAAATGCTTGTTTTACTCCATAAATTAAAAATAAAATAAATTATTTAAAAATAAAATTAAGCGAATTTTTCAAGTTCACAAAGCTAAGTAAGCATCAGGGTCATAACTTCACCCCACTGTGTATTATGTCAAAATTTGTTTTTTTCACTGTAAAGGCCGCATTTCAGCACAAGGTGGTCAGGAATCATCTTGACTGAAAAGGAACCTAAGAATAGCTCCAATGAATCTTAGAATTGGAAAAAGCTTCATAGGTCACCTATTTCAGACTCCTAACCAATGCATGAGTCATATCTACAACATACCAGAGCAATGAACATTCTGCTGCTACTTTGACACCTCCAGTAACAGGTGACTCTTTTAACAGGACCTCTTTTGAGCTCCAACAGCACTTTCTTTGTAGTTCTGTCTCTGTCTCTTTCTGTCTCTCTCCCTCTTCATATATATGTATTTGTAGTTATATACTTATATATGCATATTATCTCTCTAATTATATTTATATATACATATAGGCATTTTATTTTTTCTACATAATTATATTTATCTATGCATATGTATATTATCTTTGTATATAATTTTATTACATATGCATATATGCATGCTATTATCTCTATATACACATATATGTATATATATGTGAATATATATCTATACACACATACACACAGATATATATTTTTAAATACATGAGTACAAGACCCAGCTCAAATAACATCCAATTCATGAAGCCTTCGGTGATTGCCCATGTCAGAATTTATTTTTCCTAACTCAGACCTCACATAGTGCTTTGTTTGTACCTTTCTTAATGCATTACCAATATTCCATTTTGCATTTTAGTAATTTCTAGGTTATTTTTCTTTCTTTGTCAATAACCTCAGGGGGGCAGTGTTGGTAAGACATTTATGCACATAATATCCACTTAATAAATGTTTTGTTGAATTGGATTGACTTTGAGCTCTCATTGCTATATTGCTCTCTGGAGACAGGTAATAAATTTCATTTATCTCTGTATCTCCCCTGTTCCAATGCTTTACATGAGGCACTCTATATAATAAATATAAGGAATAATGAATGAATGAATGAATGACAAATCATATGAAGCAACACATAAAACCAACAGGAATCATGGCATTGAGGGCCCAGTTCATTTGTATTTCTTGAAACTCTAAGCATGGTGACATAACCTCAATGAATCTGTTTAATTGCTATTGAATAACACTGGATTTTGACACATCTTATTCAGCACAGTATCTGGAACGCAGTGAAGGGAAAGAGTCCCGGACATGGACTCAGTAGATGAGGTTTTGAGTCCCTGTTCTGCCATTTACTCATTAGCTGTGCAGCACTGCCCAAGTAACTTCTCCTCTCTAATCCTCAGTGTTCTTATCTACAGAATAGAGATAGTAAGTGGTTTTTGTATGGTTATGTGGAACAAGTAAAACAATGTATGAGAAGCTTTTGACAAATTTTGAATCATGGTATAAATGTGGAACTTAATGGGGATGGTTGATGCTCTACAAAGATGCTCAAGTGGTTTCTGAATCACTGCATACTTTTGTTGTTGTTCAGTCGTTTTTTAGTTATGTCCAACTCTTTGTGACCCCTTTTGGGGCTTTTCTTGGCAAAGATACTGGAATGGTTTGCTATTTTCTTCTCTAGCTCATTTTACAGGCAAGGAAACTGAGGCAAACAAGGTTAATGACTTGCCCAGGGTCACTCAACTAGTAAGTGTTTGAGACCAGATTTGAACTAAGGGAGATAGGTCTTCCTGATTCAAAGACCAATGCTCTATCTACTGTGACAGTTTTAACATTAATTTCTTTTATATTCTAATGCTGTAAAAATTGCTGATCCATGCATAGTAGGATGGTAAATCTATTAACCAGTATATTTGATTACCCAGAACACGCCATTCTCCCCAAATGTCAAATAATATGCTTTACTAGCCACTTATGGATGTGGAAGGGGAAAGAGGGCATGACTTACATATATCCACCAACTTGATACTATCCAAAGTAGACAGTATGATTCAAGAAGACTGGAGAGGACTAGTCATTCTTTGGAGACAGTGTTCAGGAAAAAGGCAAGAATAATACTCATGTTCTCAGATGTCTAATTACAAGTACACAAAGTATGAATAATAAATAAATTGAAATAGAGAAAAAGAAGTCACAATAGGCCTCACTGAGTATTGGAATCTAGGATTTCAGGACTAGAAAGAACCTTAGATGGTTTCTAGTTCAATTGCTATTTTAAAAACAATAAAACGCTACTCTTGTCTAGCCTGCCAAGAACAGAATACAGATTTCTGCATTCTACAAAGTCAAGGGGTGATAGTTCTTCTCTGTATATTTAGAAACTATGCTTTTCCTAATTCACACCAAAATCCTATTAGCTTTCTTTCTTCCTTTCTTCCTTTCCCATTTTTTTTCCCATTAGCGTTCCTGCCTGGCATACTGTACTATTGTCTTAATGAGCTTTTCAAACTAATTGCTGACTAGCTGTTCTTCTCTTATCTTGTGCTTGTGAAGTTGATCATTTGAACTCAAGCATAACATTTTCATCAATATCTACTACATTTTATTTTATCAGTTTGGTCCAATGTTCTATCCTGTCATCATATTTGGACCCCTGAATCTGCATCCAGAGGGATCTCATCCAACTTCCCAATATCTGCAGATTTGTGTAACTTTTAATCAATGCCTTAATTCAAGCACTGCTTTAAAAAATGTTACATAGAATTAGACCAAACAGCGATCCCTGAGGCACTCCCCTAGAGACCTCCTTCTAAATTCATAAGAAATAATTACTAGCCACTTTTTATGTCTAGTCATGCAACTAGTCCTTAATCTGATTCATTTTACTATCATCTGCCCATGCCTTATTTTCCACAAACAATGCTAGAGATTCTATTTAACTGATTTATTTAGACAACTCCCCTTTCCTACACATTGAATTATTTGTTTTTGTGGCTTCAAAATATCATTTATTGTTTCTTTTCAGGCGTCCTGGACTAACTTCCATGGGATTTTAACTATTCTTTCTCTGGATGCTTTGTGTTTTTTCTAGAATCCAAGGTGCATGCCAGGCAATTCATGGCTTTACTCCTCTTCTCTGGTACAAATGTGAAGATGGAGTTGCCACTTCACCTCAATGCTCCCATCATTTCTACTCCAGAACCAAATTTCTCCTTCTTGGTGAAAATCCAATCCAAAATCGAATTTCCCCTTTCAGATTCTTTCACCTTTTAAATTATGATATTATCATTAAGATGAGTTAAGAAATTAACAGATCTCTGCATTTGGTATAATGCTTCAGCAGCCATATTGATAACTGAAGTGCTCCACAATTGTTATATAATGGCTCTGTGCTAGACTTGTGACTTCCTGCTCAGACTCCAGCTCTTTCCTTTTTTCTCTGCAAATCATCTATGATATACTCAGATGACAATACATTTTACTGCTTCTCTCTGTGTCCATTGACCTTCACTAAACCTACTCCATCAAAACTGATTCCTCTGGATCATGGGTCTCCATACATGAGTATGATGTGTCCACAGTCAATGCTACATCATCCATTTATCCATACGCTGTTCATTTTGAATGACATTTTCCCTTCAAAAGTTATGTTCTAGTCATAGAACTTACGCCACCAAGTCACAGTGATGCTTATGAGTTGAAATTGGCCTCTTTGTATTAAAATCATTTGCTTATTTTGTTTGTTACCATATTTTATACCTTTGTGTTTAAGTACCCGAATCTATGAGGATTTTTAAAAATTGGGTATACATTTTTTCTCCTGTAAAATTCAACTGCTATTTTTCTTTCTAAATTGTAGCGTTGGAGACTTCTGGGAGCCAAGATGGCAAAGTAAGCAATAAAATGCTCTAACTCTTCCATACTCATCTCCAAATGCCATCAAGTAGAGCCCCAAAACAAATCCTAGAAAAGCAGAACCAGCATAAAGACAGGATGAAGCAATCTTTTAGCCCAAGAAACTTGGAGGAGTGGCAAGAAAGGTCCATCTCACTCAGGTGAAAAGGGAGCACAGTTTAGGAAGGCAGCAGGCCAGCAAGCCAGCAGCAAGTGCCACCTCAGCAATCCAGTGGGAGATCCTAAGCCCCAGTGTGGTGGAGCAGGCAAATACCAATACCAGCACCCCCTATATGCCTTAGTATAGCCAGGGGAAAAGGCAGACTCCAGCTCTGAGAACAGAAGACAGACCACCGTATGCTTCAGTGCAGTCCCAGGCAAATAGGTAGTTGCCAACCCTATGGGTGCCTAAGCAAACAGGCAGCCAGGACTGGCCCTCCACACTTCAGCATAGCCCTCGCCACATAAGCAGCCTCCAGAGAGCAGACTGCCATGTGCATCAGTGTAGCCATGGGGAAATGCAGAAGTACTCCACTGGGCCTCAGCCCATGCCAGATACCACCACTAGGATCCCAGCTAAGCACCAAGTAAGCTTCCAGACCCCTAGGGCCTCAAGCAGTACCAGCTAACCCACAAACCCCTCCACCCTCAGTGTAGCATATGAAGCATCCCCATGGGCCTCAGGTAATATCAGCACAGCACAAGGCAAACAGTCAGGGCCTGCAACCACTAGCAGAAGAAACCTGAAACAATGCCCCTTCCACCTTGGGAGCAGAGCTTAAATTGAAAAAAAAAGGAAAAAGGCAATAAAAAAAGATGCACAAAAAACAACAAAAATAGAATTTGACCATAGAAAGTTATTTGGGTGACAGGGAAGACCAAGACATAAACTCAGAAGAGGACAAAAATGTCAAGATACCTATGGGCAAAACCCTAAAGAAAATGGGATGTGGTCTCAAACTCAGAAAGAACTCATGGAAGAACCCAAAAGGAGGTCAAAAAGAAAATGTAAAACATCTTATGGGAAAAATAACTGTCCTGGAAAACAGATCCAGGAGAGACAATATCAAAATTAGACTAAGAAAAAAGACTATCTGAAAGCCATAGTCAAAAGGAGGACTTGGACAGCATCTTTCAAGAAATTATCACGGAAAAGTACCCTGATACCCTGGATCCAGAGGGCAAAATAGTTATTGAAAGAACACACCAGTCACTTCAGGAAAGGCACCACAAAATAAAAACCCCAAGGAACATCATAATCCAATTTCAAAACTATCAGGTCAAGGAAAAAATACTACAAATGGACAGAAAGAAACAATTCAATGTCAGAGAATCACAAGCAGGATCACACAGGACCTAGCAGCTACAACATTAAAGGATGGGATTGTCATGGAACACGATATTCCAGAGGGCAAAGAAACAAAGACTACAGCCAAGAATCACTTGGAAATATTAAGAATAACACATCCAGGGGAAAACAGTCATTCAGTGAAATAGAAAGCTTTCAAATCTTCATAAGGAGAAGACCAGAACTAAACCATAATTTTGACCTCTAACATCAAGACCCAATAGAAGAATAAACACATAAAAAAGGAAAACAACATACAAGGGATTCATTGGAACTAAACTATTTACATTCCTATATGGGAAGATGATATTTGTAATTCTTAAAAATTGTACCACTAATAGTACAGCTAGAAGGAATATACATAGACAGCGGGCATGGGTATAAGATGAATTTGAGGGAATTACAAAAAAAAATAACTAAGGTATGAGAAAGAGGAGTAGTACATGGGATGCAGAAGGAAGAGAGAGGCAGAATGGGGTAAAATATTTCACAGGAAGAGGTGCCAAAAACCTATTGCAATAGAGTGAAAGATGGGAGGGTGAGTAATAGCCATCACTTGAACCTTACTCTCATCAGTATTGGCTCAAAGAGAGAATAATATACACAATCAGTTCAACATAGAAATCTATCTTATTTGACAGGGAAGTAGGAGGGGAAGGGAATAAATAAAGGGGTTGGGATGGGGGGGGGTGGGAGTGGGGGTGACTGACCGAAGGTAGGGCAGATCAGGGTAGGTGACAGATAGAAGCAAAACGCTGGTGAGGAAGGTAAGGGTGAAAGGAGAAAGAAGAAAAAAGGAGGAAGAATAGGATGGTGGGAAATACACTGATAGTAACCATAACTGAATGTAAATGGGATGAACACTCCCATAAAACAGGAGTGGATAGCAGAGTGGATCAAAGACCAGGATCCTACAATATGATGCTTACAAGAAACACACTTGAAGGAGTGAGACACACACAAAGCAAAGGTAAGGGGCTGCAGCAGAATCTATTATAGTTCAGTGAAGTTAAAACAAACAAACAAACAGGGGTAGCAATCCTGATCTTAGACAAATTATAAGCAAAAAGTAGAGCCAATTAAAAGAGATAAGGAAGGAAACTATATCTTGCTAAAAGGTACCATAGACAACGAAGCAATTAAATCAGAAGAGCAAGACATAGTCTACCTGTCAGATCTATGGGGAGGGGAAGAATTTATGGCCAAGCAAGAGATAAGAGAGTATTACAAAGTGTAGAATAAATAATTTTGATCATAATTAATCAAAAAGCTTTTGCACAAATAAAACCAATGCAGCCAAGATTAGAAGGAAAACAGAAAACTAGGAAATAATTTTTATAGCAAATGTCTTTGATAAAGGTCTTATTTCTCAAATATATAGAGAACTGAGTCAAATTTATGAGAATACAAGCCACTGCCAATTGATAAGTGGTCGAAGGATGTGAACAGGCAGTTTTAAGATGAAGAGATCAAAGTTATCTATAGGCATATGAAGAAGTGCTCTAAATCACTTTTGATTAGAAAAATGCAAATTAAAATAACTCTGAAATAACACCTCACACCAATCAGATTGGCTAATGTGACAAAAAGGGAAATGATAAATGTTGGAGGGGATGTGAGAAAATTGGGACACTAATGCATTGTTGATGGAATTGTGAACTGATCCAACCATTCTGGAGAACAATTTAGAAGTATGCCCAATGGACAACCAAACTTTGCATATCCTTTGATCCAGCAAAACCACTCCTAGGTCTGTATCCTAAAGAGATCATCAAAAACGGGAAAAGACCAACATGTGCAAAAACATTTTTAGCAGCCCTGTTTGTGAGGGCAAAATACTGGAAACTGAGGTGGATGCCCATTAATTGGGGAATGGCTGAACAAGCCATTAATTACATTTTATGAATGTAATGGAAAACTATTATGTAATAAGAAATAATGAACAGGCAGATTTCAGAAAAAAAAACTGGAAAGACTTGTATACATTGATGTAAAGTGAAATGAGCAGAACCAAGAAAATATTGTACACAGTATCTACAACATTGTATGATGATCAAATATGAATTACTCAGCTCTTCTCAGAAATACAATGATCCAAGACAAGTGCAAAGGACTCACAAAGGCAAATGCTATCCACATCCAGATAAAGAACTGATGGGTTCTGAATGCAGAACAAGGCATATTTTTAACTTAATTTTCTCTTTTTTTTCTTTTGATCTGTTTCTTCTTCCACAATTGTGATGAATATGGAAATATGTTTTACATAATAGCACATGTATAAACTATATCAAACTGGCTACCATTTTCAGAAGAGGAGAGGGAAGGGAAGGAGAGAAAAAAATTGAAACTCAAAATCTTGTAAAAATGAATGCTAAAACTTGTCTTGAAATGTGATTGGGGAAAAAATAAAATACTATTTTTAAAAAATTGTAGCATAATGGTCTCTTGCTTGATATATACATATAGTCAGTTTTCTTCTTGATATTTTCTTCTTGGTTTTAGCTCCTTTGTTTAGATTTTCAAGATTCCAGGCAAACATTTATTTGCATTTCAGTTGGATGCATTCCATCCCTGGCCAGGAAAAGTTATGTTGTAAACCATAGCCCAGAAAAACAAATTCTATTCTCTGACGCCATCGTCTCAAGCAGGTGTTCACTTTCCAAATCTGTCTCTTCTGAATCCCTTGGCTTTGATGGACAGCAGTGAAGTGAAAACACCATTTGTGTCACTAAAGTCTTGACCAAGAGTTCATAATCTTTAGATTCTTTCTGACAATATCATTTGTATCCATGTGGATCATCAGGAAATAAGTGGTATTCATCTGTTTTGACAAGACTTAGGAATTTCTGTCTTGGCTCAGACACATGACTCAGGAACAAAACAGCTTTCTCTAACTGTTGTTCAATCAACACATAGCTACCTCAGTATCTCTTCACCAACACTTCCTATTCATCTCTTCTTCCTCTGATCTTTAATAAAGGATCCTTCGCCATTGAATCTACAGTGTGATTTTTTGGAAGACAAGTAGAAACTTCTTTTTCAGAGTGTTTGAGTCCTTTTACTTGAAGAAGGGCTTCATTAAGTTTTTTTTTTCCTTTTCCTCTAAATGTTTGTATTAACATAGACACTGATGTCAGTTATAATAGCCCCTGGTGGATGACCAACAACTCAGTTTCAATTTCAAATGGAATCCAGTGGTTCAAGACCTCTTGGGAGAACAAGGTAAAAGAGGAACAGAAAGAGACTGCATAAACATGGGATGGGGGACATATTTCCCAGTTTTCAGTTTTCTGGTTTCTTTTGTCCTTAGAGAGACTTCTATTCAGAGTTTTTTGTAAGTTTACAAAAAGAAGTAGCAGGAAGAAGCTGCTAGGGAGTCCAAACTTTTTCCTCCTGTGTGTTCAAGACACAGTATTGTCATGCTGATTGCTAATTGAGCAGCTGTAACCAGGAGAAAGCAAAGGAGAAACTGAGACCTCTTTGCAAAACTGTTCATGGAGGTGAGGCACACCTCAAGTGAATGTGATGTCCAGACCAGACAGGAGCAGAATGTGGGCAGCCAGAGGAAACAGAAAATGGTCTTATCTAACAATGGGGTGCTGACAAGATAGAATGAAACTAGCAGTCGATCAATAAACAGTCATTAAGTATCTACTGGCTGGGGCAGTGAGGTGACACAGTGGATAAAGGGCTGGGCCTGGAGTCAGGAAGTCTCCTCTTCCTAAGTTCAAATCTGGTCTCAGATACTTCACAGTTGTGTGACCCTGGGCAAGTCACTTAACCTTTTTTGCCTCAGTTTCCTCATCTGTAAAATGAACTGGAGAAGGAAATGGCAAACCACTTCACCACTCCAGTATCTGATTATCTGATTTGCAAAGAAAACCCCAAATGGGGCCACAGAGTAAGTCACAACTGAAAAACAACAACAATCATTGGTTATGTGCTATTCTTAGCTCTGGGAGTACAAAAGGAGGCAAAAGACAGGCCCTACCTACCTTCAAGGAGATCACAATATAATGGAGCTGTTTATGGGATCAAACAGAATTCTTGTCCACAGATTCTTTTTCACCTGCTTCTTTAGAGCACTTGCTAAGGAGTCTATGGATACCTTTAAACCTTCCCAATCCCTTTCCTTTCAGTTCCCCTCCAGACAAACTGAGAGGAGTTAAGGGGGAAGAAGAAAAAAAAATTCAATTTACACTTCATCATTATTGCAAATATTTGAAACAATGTTTTATTGCTTAACTGAATTTTCATGCCATCTGATTATTATATCATATGGCTATTACAGTGAATTTTTTAGTACTATGCATTTGGAGTATATGGGCTGTGTTTGAAGGGGTTAATCCATACATCATGGGAAATGGGGATTTGACAGACTGGATGGATTACAGAGAAATTTTGAAGTTTTGGTAATTCTGAGTATATTCCAAACCATATTGTCTATATTTCCTCTCAATCTTGTGGCTACCTCAGTGACTCTAGCCAAGAGTCCTAGAACCACAAGGAACTGGGGAGAGGGTGGAGAAAAGAGGCTATTCATAGAGAGTTTGGAGCACCATCTGGTGACCAAAGAATATACTACATCCCCTTTGCTGAATAAATAATTGACAGACTGATGTGACAGCATGTTGTTTCTAAAATCGCAAAGAGCAAGAGAACAAGTCAGAGGTGGTAACAGTTGTCACTAAATGTACCTCTTAGATCTGTGACCAGTACTTACCACCTACATTCTTGCAAAAAAATTATGACATTTATGAGACACTTAAGGCCAAGGTACTGGAGTGGAATGATACTATACTAATTCACCTGGGAATCAAGAAATACATCACCATTTCATGCAGAGAGAAGTTGGTTTCACCTACTTACAGGAGGGCCTGCTACTCCAATTCCTGAGTCTCCTCTATTTCCAGGTTGGCCAGGCAATCCTGGAGCACCTCGGTCCCCCTAGAATGAAGGAAGAGCAAATTTACAAGATCAGCACTTTAAATAGTAGTTAAAATAGTTATTCACCTATAGCCTTTGACACCCAAGATCATATTCATTTACCCCAATTCAGCCATCACATGACAGAAGGTTGTTTTCAGTCATTTCATCACCCTATTCACCTGCCTCCCAACAAGATCCATCTGTCAAAGTTCCTTTGAAAATTCTACCAACAATGTCAAATTTACCACTCTTAGCTTCCTCTCCTGTACAGATTTTGATTTTATCTCTAAGCCAGACCATGCCCATCAAACAAACCATAGGTCTAATTCTGATTACATGTCCCCAAATTCAACTACACTCACTTTGATAATACTTCTCTATCTAACCACATAGATCCATGGCTAAGAAAAGATAAAACTGAGTATACTACAAATTCTGATTATTACTGTTAAGTATGGATTCCTCCTCCTTCAGTTTAGACCACAACCATATGCAGATGCAGAATCTCTCTGCATCATCTAAACTTATTCTTACCCAGTTCATGATTCCAATTCATAAAATGCTTGACAAATAGTCATCTGGCAAGCCTATCTCTGAAGACCTGTTTTAATGGGGAATTCCTTATATCTGAAGACAAGTCCATTTCATCCTTGGATAGCCTTTATTTAAGTACATTTTTTTCTTATACTAAACCCAAATTAACTTTCCTGTATGTTCTAATCATTGAACCTAATTCTGCATTCTGCAGCTACATAGAACAAGTCTATTCCTTCGTTTATATGACAGTCTTTCAAAACTTGGAAGTCTACTGTTTTTCTTCCTGCCTCACACAAAATTTCTCTTCTTCACGTTATAAGCTCTGGTTCTTCTTATCGATTTGCATGAATGTGATTTTAGGGCCTTCACCATCTTGGTAAATATCCTCTGGATGCATCTCCACTTATCAAAGTCCCTTCTAAAAGTAGCATCTAGGATTGAACACAATATTGTAGATTCCCATTTGATCAAAGTAGAAGACAATGAGACCATTCCCCATACTCCTTCACCCTTTATTAATACTTAATGTGACTTCTGCCTAAGACCAGATGAGTGTTTAGGGAAGCAACATCACATTTTGAATCTCAATTGAATGTCTACATATCTTTATCGTTCAAAGACTATACAATATCTAATGAATACCCTTGAAATTTGGTTTCAGTTACTACCTCTCTACAAAAATACTTCATTCTAAGACAGTGATTCTCATCCTGTGGGTCACGACCCCTTTGGGGGTCGAACAACCCTTTCATGGGGGTCACGGGGGTCACAGGGGTCGCCTAAGAGCATCAGAAAACACATATTTCCAATGGTCTTAGTAACTGAGACACAGCTCCTCTATTTGTCTCTATTCGGGTCCGCCCACACGTAGATGCACCCACATATGAGTATTAAAGGGGTTGCGGCATTAGGAAGGTTGAGAACCACTGCTCTAAGGTGAGCATGACCTCCCAATTATCAAAACCAATGACCTTTTCTAGTCTTCAGTCTTGGTCTTCATACAGCAACTGATACTGTTGGTAACCATCCCAAATATTTCTCCTCTATTATCTTCTGGTGACAGTGCGCTCTCTCCTGATTCACCCATGTGCATGACCACTTCTTGGTTTTGTGTTTTTGTTTTTGTTTTGTTTGATTCTTTTCCTTTTTCTTCTATGATTGTCACTCTGATCTATTTTCACATTCATCCTTTCTCTCTTAGAGAGAATGCCAGTCCCATGTCTTCAATTACTACCTGCATGGAAGTGATGCCTAAATCTACATGTGTCATTAATTTCTCAGGTGAACAGCAGTCTTATGTCTCCAACTGCTGGACATTTCCAACTGAGCATCCCACCATTATTTTAAATTTATAATGTAGCAAACTGAGCTTGTTATCTACATTTCCAAACTTATTCCTCTTTTCAATTTCTCCATTTTTCCTGTTTCCCAGACTTTTATCCTCATAGAAAAGGCAGAACAAGAGGACACAGTGGCAAGCGAAGATCCAGAGGAAAAAAACATAACAGAAAATTGAATTTAGGACCAGTCCGAGGTGGTAGTAGTAATTGCTTGGGGGTGCTTCCTTTATTTTTTTAATAGTGCATTCTATTTATGCTCCTGCTTGTATGCATACATTTTAGAGAAAGATTCACAGACCAACCATTAGAAAGAAATATCATTGATACACATACAGTACGTGACTACCCACAGGGTTCCAGAGAAGGAAGTGAGGCTGATGAATTTACATAGTCCTCCCTGACTTAAATCCAATTCACTTGCAAACCATGGCATCATCTCCCTGATGCCCTGGTCCTCTTCAAGAACAAAGGATAAACAACAATATATGAATATACCAATTTATGAATGACCAGAAGATTATCTCAAGGTACATAGGAGGCAGTGCCACTGAAAGTAAAGGATCTGGGCTTGGAGTTAGGAGATGTGGGAACATTAAGTTTTAACACTAACTATGGGATAGAGTGTTAGACTCAAAGTCAGGAAAATGTGGGGTCAAATCCCTGCCTCTGATACTTATCATCATTGTGACTATAGGCAAATCATGCAAACTTCCTGAGCTTCATCTGTAAAAGGAAAATAATAAAACTTGAGGTGAGCCTCAAAAGTTGTTGTGGTGCTCAAAAATGAACAAAGATAATACACTTCACAAAACTGAAAAATATTAGATTCGTTAAGTGTTGTTTCTATAGCAATAACAGAAATTAGGAACTATGTGAAAGCTACTTAGCCTAAGTTTCTCTCATTTTCAAAACTGAGGACTGTTGACCTGCCTCATCCTGTTTCATGGATTCTTTAAGGTCATATAATTTCTTCTTTAAAGGACCCAAAGAGATCACGTGATAAGCTATTCCCTTCAGTTTTTACAGATAAAAAAACTGAAGTCCTAAGAAGTTTAGTGGTACCTTAGGAGTAAGAATCAGAGGTTTAGGATTATATATTTTGAGTAATAAATCCAGGGTTAGTTTCATTATATCCTAAGTAGATTACAAGATCATATATGGGAAATCTCTCTGGGAAGTAAGAAGGATAGCATGGTATAGTGATTAAAGCGTAGAACTTGGAATGAGAAAGATATGGGTTAACATCTTCCCTCTGATACTAACTTCATGATCACAGGCAAGGCATTTAATTTTGATCTGCTTCAGTTTTCTCATATATAAAATGAGAGTGATGTACTAGATGCCCTCTAAGGTCCTTCATATCTTCTAACTCAACCTATGAGTCCCTGTTTGTATGTAGCGATGCCATTTTAGTAACACTTTTTGAGGATAAATTATTTTTTTTTATCCCAATAGGGCAGGTGGTTGGACCATTGGGGATCGATACAGTCTCAGTTCAAGGTTCTCCAAGCCCTAACATTAGGGGAGCTTTGCTCTAGTTTTATATCAACTCCTAATGTTTATGATTCTCTAATTCTAAGAGTCTATAAAATGTTGTTTGACGTAACAAAGTATAGGGCAATGGATTGGGATTCAGAAAACCTTGATTCTAGCCTCAGTTTGCAACTAACCAACTGTATGATCTGGCTTAAGTCACTTTTTCATTCTGGTTTTCATATTCCTAAGAGAGACAGCATTCAACAGATCACAGAGGACATTAGATTATTTGAATCAGGAAGTTCTGAGTTCAAATCCTGCCTTTGAAATTTGTCATTTGTGTGACCCATGGCAAGTTGCTTAACCTTTCTGTGCCTCAACTTCCCTATTTATAAAATGAGGAGGTTTAACTCAATGCCCTCTAAAGACCCTTCTAGCTCTAAATCTATGATCCTAACAATGTCTATAAAATGAGGAGTAGAGGGGTGGACTAGAAAACCTCTAAGTTACTTTCTAGCTCTAATAGTCTACGATAATTCCATAACACTGCCTAAAGGCAATTTACCCCTGAGAGGATCAGATTTTAAAGCAATTATTCCTATACTAATAGTAGATAGACAAGGGAAAGAGCTTCCAGGACATTCCCTGGAGTCCAGGCCTCAACTGCTCTCTTCAGCGTATATTTGTTGGTCTTTTGTCTATTTTTATGTGTTATGACTCACTGGAATTCTGACCCTGGGGAATTCCTAGGGAAACAAATCCCCAGCTTAATAGCCCATATTTTCTTTTTTTTTTTTTAATATGAGATTCTTTATTAAATTTTTTTGAGTTACATATTTTCTCCCCGTCTTTCCCCCGCCCACCACCCCAAAACAGCCATCCCAGTATTTCCCCCCTCCCCCAGTCTATTCTCTCCTATGTCACTTTTTGGTAGGGCAGGATGGATCTCCCAACTGCAGTGCCTGTGTATCTCAAGTTCCAGTTG